>NW_019289710.1:467865-680736 GCF_000500325.1 Leptinotarsa decemlineata
AGAATGTTACGCGTTACTTTATTAGCACACACACAACTACTGTATTTTTGTCCACCCTGTACCAATTGGAATCAACATGTGATACATTTTTGGAATCAGCTCAGCTAGAGTAATCCGAAAATTGAGACAAAATGGGGGTGTTCCATTTAAAAAAAATGACGATGACGTCATTACTCGAAGGTAATTCACCCTGTATATTAGATTATTATTTTAAAATACGGTAAATTAACATCAAAAATCGACGTGTTTCAGGATTATTTCTTAAAATGACCTGTTTAGCTAAAAATGAATTTGTTCCATACTTTACGGACACACTGTATTTTCATTTCTTTCCAGTCAAAATTCGATGGTAAAATTACTCGGCATATCAAGTTTTGATCACCAGCGAACAGATGGAGTGATCAGTACACTGCATATAACATCAAAACTGTATAACACAAGAGTGAAAGTATGTTCACTGGAACAAAAAAGACAGATTCCTTTGCGACTACATTTGTTCAGTGAACTTTCAATAGGTTATAAGGCGTAAGTTCAAAAATGAACCCAATTCAGCATTCCAAATTCACCAGAGTCAAAAGTAAAGATTGAACTTGTAACACTGAAACCTTCAAGAGGTACTAGATTCGTTTATCTTTTCACTGTACCGAGTGTGAACGTACCTCAGGCACGAGGACTCTCAGATCTTCGAAGGCGTTGCGCAAATCGATCCTCCTTTGGCGCTCCATATTGTTGTGGAGGTTCCGCTTTTCGGAAGGCTCCTGATCGCTGTCGCTGCTGTGTCCGTAAGCGCGTCGTTTGTAGGGCGTCGAGTTGACTGTCGTCGTTCTGTACTGTCTGGACCTTTTGGCCCCTCTCGGCAGCGGTTCGGCCGCGGCTCTCCTCTTGGTCGGCGGCGTCGTTTCTACGGGTTTTCTCACAGGCTTCCTCATCGGTAGGATGGTCTTGATGCCTTGCGTCGCGGCGCTTCTTCTCGATATGGCGGTGGCCATTCTTCGCTGGATGTGCTGCCTGTCTATGGTGGTCGGGTTGTTCGGCAGCGAGAATACTTTGTTCTGGAACTGCATCTTGTCCACCACCGAGACGACATCGATTTCTTCTTCTGTAACAAAAAAAATTGTTGAATGGACTTTGGAATTATAGTAAGGCCAACATCCTCTGGCGTAGGATGAATTCAAAATAAGCACTTTTCCCGATCACCATAACTGAGCTCGTTTCACCCATCAAATTGGCGTCTTCAGGAGTTGAAGAAAACTAATTCCTAACTGTAAAACAGGATAGAAATTTCCGGCAAATTTCTTCGTGAAAGGTCATTACTAGACACTAGATTTTTCTGGTCTTCGAAATCGGATATATGATTCGTGTTCTTTGAAGCGAATTTTGATGGCTCGTTTAGTCTGACCCATATACAGCGTGACTCACGGTCGATGGTAGGTTAGCAAAGCATGACTTTTCTGAAAATTTCACCTCTCACATTTCCTTACCTGTTCTATCGATCTAAAATATTTTCAGCATCGCGGCGTTGCCACTTCTATCAAAAAATCCTAGCAATTATATTTTTTAAATGGAACACCCCGTATATTAATAAATTTTTGGAATCGCTCTGGTATTTTAATACTTTTTTGTTAATAATGTCCTATGCCTATCTCTATCTGTTTTCGAGATAAAAAATAAATTTTGCTAATTATGGTCCAAAACATAGCCCTAATTGAAATTAAGTACATCAGTACTCTCAATTCATGAAAAGTTGATATTTTGATGATAGTTTGGACAAACTCTAAATATTCAAATAACACCAAGAAGTCGACTCCATATCATACAGGGCGTGCTAAAATTACTATTATTTCCATTGTGCATAAAAGTAGTCGAAAGTTCATTTTTTCAAATAAAACCCCCTATATATTACTCGATAAATTGAAAAATGATGAAAAATGCTTCAAGATGATATATCATGTCCCTATACCTAAATCGTCAAGTTTTCTCAATAAAGTCGCTTCTTCTAGAAACATTTTTTTTTGAATTTGGATTTAGGTAGCAGTTGAATTATCAAGCTTATAACAGTTCGGTTACTTTTATAAGTAACCGAACTGCTAATGTGATATTTTGTTTAAAATTTTGTTATTTTGAATCATCCTCTTCTGTTATTGTCTGTACTTTCACATGTTTTAGCCCACAAAATCTTACTTTTTACTTAGAAATTACTGATTTTTGGTACAGTTGTTCCCTGGAAACTTTGAGCCATAGTTAAGGAAATTATTTTGTAACCTTACAAACTTCCTCTCGTTCATTGGTGTTGATTCAGGATACATTTGGTTGAATTTTTTACACGTTCTGACAATGATTTGATCCACTTTGTTCATGTGTATAATAAATAATTTCATAAGAACTTGGTTGGAATAATCGATATTTGCATTCATTTTGGAAGATGATTCGAAACACCGTCGATAACTTTTTGTAAATTACTTATAAAAGTAACCGAACTGCTATAAGCTTGATAATTCCACTGCTACCTAAATCCAAATTCTAAAAAAAATAATGTTTCTAGAAGAAGCGACTTTATTGAGAAACCTTGACGATTTAGGTATAGGGACATGATATATTATCTTGAAGCATTTTTCACCATTTTTCAATTTACCGAGTAATATACAGGGGGTTTCATTTGAAAAAATGAATTTTTGACTACTTTTATGCACAATGGAAATAATAGTAATTTTAGCACGCCCTGTATAATATGGAGTCGATTTCTTGGTGTTATTTGAATATTTCGAGTTTGTCCAAACTATCATCAGAATATCAACTTTTCATGAATTGAGAGTACTGATGTACTTAATTTCAATTAGGGCTATGTTTTGGACTATATTTAGCACAATTTATTTTTTATCTCGAAAACAGATAGAGATAGTTATAGGACATTATTAACAAAAAAGTATTAAAATACCAGAGCGATTCCAAAAATGTATTAATATACGGGGTGTTCCATTTAAAAAATTTAAGTTGCTAGGACCTTTTGATGGAAGTGGCAACGCCGCAATGCTGAGAATATTTTAGATCGAAAGAACAGGTAAGGAAATGTGAGAGGTGAAATTTTCAGAAAAGTCATGCTTTGCGTTTTCCAGAAACGTCTAACCTACCATCGACCGTGAGTCACGCTGTATGTTTTCAAGTTCTCACAGCTTTTCATTTTCTAACAAATTGTTTTTAGGGTAACCTAATCTTTGTTGAAGTGAACAAGGCTACTTTCTCATTCAACTTTTTGAAAACACGATCTAATCCGTTTCCTAATCAATTCACCTACTATATTCGAAAAATACCCGTTCCCTTCATCTCCTGAAGACGACAACTTGGTTGGTGAAACGCGCGTCGAGAAGAGTACCGCAGTTCTGATGATTAGGAAAAGTACCTGTTTTTGAAAGTTTTTTAATATAAACTGTATAAGTACTAAAGTAAAGATGCGCAGTCTTTTGGAATATATCAATTATAAACACTCTTCGGGAAGAATATAAACAAAATACAATATCAAATGAAAAAAAGTTTCATCAGTTGAAACAAAGTAGTTGAAAATTCTCCCAAAATGTTCTGCATACACTTTTATTGGAGTTAAAACCATTAGCAAGGAAAGTCGAGTGGACTGTTAGGATGTATTATGAATCTGGTACACCTTCGGATAGAATTCAAGTGGGGTTAGATCAGGTAATTTTGTGAGCGGTACCAGTTTCCCCGAAAAAATATGCTACTTGCCATGAAAGAAAGTACAGTTATTCGTCTCGAATTCTTCAATAACCATTCTCGCTTCGATAAAGATGAAAGATACAGCCGAATGATTCAAGAACGAGTTCGCTTCAGGGCAAACGATGCTGGGGAATTTATCTACTCTTTCATCATAATCGTTGACGTTCTCCGAGATAAGCATCCATTATTGACAACGACCCCGAGCAAATACCGACAAACGCAGCTGTAAAACCTTCGGCCAGTTATCTGTATGTTCAACTAGAGGTGCATTAGCACCCCATCGATTTATTTGCGCCCCGTGCCGGAAACGGGCCTACCCCAAATTGGACGCCCCCCGAAAGAACTGACCCGGATTGTTGCACTCTCGATCGGGCCGGCGATAACTTTAATTGCTTTTCGAGATAATCAATTCTCTTGCGGAGGAATGCCGGTCGTGGCGATCGAAAACTGGAACCGCCAACAACTCGACTGCCTTTCACATTCCGCAGCGGTAACGGACCCTTTTTTTGCTTACTCGAGAGCAGAAAAGCTCCGCCGGCCGGCGGGAATGTGTGTGTGTGTGCGCAGCATACAATACCGGAGGATACGCAGAACTAGACCCCGAATGGCCGATTCGCGAATTCGAGATCTAGTTTAGTTATAACGGCCGGCTGACAATCTCGATTTTGCGACAAAGATTTGCAGAGGTGAACGAGCATAAGCGACGCGAACAAGTCATTTCCAGGATCAAATAACGTTCAGCAGCTTATCACACATTACAGTAAAGCAAAACGCATTGTTTTACATTTGAAGTCGTACAACTATAACATACTCATAATATTCTGTTTCCAGGAACATCATTATCTTCTTCATCTTCAGAAATATTACTTGAAGCTGGGTGTATGTCCAAGGACGAAGCCCAAAAACGCACAAACCAAACGTAATCATACCGTCTTAACACTCACAAACAAAAGAAGTGATGTCCAAAAGACCATCTTTCAGTTTAAATGACAATGCATAGAAATTACACCACCAAAGGAAGTGATACTTGAAATGTCATAAATCCATGTGATAGTTTGCTAATGTACGCATTTTAAAAGATGCAAATACGGCGATTATATATGTCTACCACCCTTTCAACCACAGATATATTACCCAGAGTTTTAGTTCTGTGTTTTAAACACATAAACCATGGAACAACCTCAAACAATACACAGTTCCATAAGACATAAACAAATGTCATTATGAATTTGACGTTCGTATATATAAATATGGACTTTTCTGTCTCCTTCTCACTCAAAACAATGCGCAGACGACTGTTAGTGAAATGTACTCAATTAGGTATATAGTTTCTATCAATTTGCAAATCTTCAATATCGATAGAAATTGAACGAGTCATTTTTTGTAGAGGAAATCACAATTCATCATAGTTTTTTTTGGGTATTTCCACCTTCCATAATCTCAAATAATATGAAAATCTAATAAAGCACTACAGGCGTAGAAAAAGCAAACTTTTTAGGTCTACCCGATAAGTTACTGCGTGAATTCAAAGTACCAGTAGGTAACTTAGATTTTCATATTTTTCAGATCGTGGAATGTGGAAATACCCTAGAAAGGTCAATTATGGAAACTACACACATCGGAAAAGTCTAGGGATATTTTTATAACATACTAAATATCATAAAAATAAATGCACGAGGTCGTTTAATTTCGATTAAATTGGTACACTCGACCACCCTGTAGATTTCTATGCAAAGCCTGCAAAAACGGTAACTAATCTTTTATCAAGTTTTTTACAAACTGTAGGTTTTCAGCTAAAATGAATAATCTGAAAGTGTCGAGTTTGTACATTCTATGCAGTTCTTGATCAGCAATTAAACTGGAAATATTGTGCTTTAACATGGAACGCCATCACTTACCATTGGCTGAGATGAATAGAGCTGTAGGGCTTCTTCAAGGTGGCATGCGACAAAATGATGTAGCTCTTCGTTTGGGGGTCTCCCAAAGTGTTATCAGTCGATTGTGGCGGCGTTTCCGTGAAACTGGCAGTCCAGCCGAACAACATCCAGGGCGAGGACGCGCTACAACTGCAGTTCAAGACCGATTTTTGGTCTTAACCGCAAGAAGACAACCGACAATCACAGTACCTGAGTTGGTTAACGTGTTGCAGCAGACGCACCAGGTAACCATTGGTCGTGATACTGTCAGAAATCGACTGCATGAAGCAGATCTCCGCAACAGAAGGCCACTTAGATGTCCACCTTTGTCGAGAGGCAATCGCGGTAGAAGATTAGAGTGGTGTCAAGAACATCAAAACTGGGATGCAAATGATTGGGCCACAGTTTTGTTTACAGACGAATCCAGATCTGGATTTCATCCAGATTCTCGTCGAGTAAGACTGTGGAGACGACCTGGAAATAATGAACGTTTAAGACACGTCCAGGAAGTCCACACATACAGAGGTGGTACAGTAATGCTATGGGGCGGAATCATGATCGGCGGCGGAATCATGATCGGCGGCAGAACTGATCTCGTTTTTCCAAATCGCTCCCTCACAGCTCGACAGTACCTCGACACCATTCTTCTACCTATCGTCCGTTCGTTTGCTGGTGCTGCTGATGAAAACTTCCACCTAATGCACGATAATGCTCGTCCACATGTCGCGCGTCTAGTGACTGACTGGCTCACCAACGAAGGAGTTGATGTATTGCCATGGCCAGCACAATCACCGGACCTGAATCCCATCGAGCATGTGTGGGACATGCTTCAACGAAGAATTACTCCGCATATGGGGAACATTCACACAACGTTTCAATTGAGAGAGCTTTTAATCGCTGAATGGGCAAATGTACCTCAACAAGACATTGACAATCTCATTTTGTCGATGCACGACAGATGTAGGGCCGTAATAAACCGGCGTGGAGGCCATACTTTGTACTGATTCCATTTTTTTTGTATTATGATTTTTTTTCGGGGTGCCAAAGAAGAGCCATATTTTTTTTAGTTTTGCTTATACGCGCACTAAGTATTTTTGACCATTTAATAAATTTTGTTATAAGTTACATTCGTTTAATAATCACCCGTCAACTTTTTTTCCCTAAAGCGATCTAAAAAAAAAATTAAATTTTATAAAATTTCCTCTATACTCCATTTCTATGCACTATTTTTTCATGTAGTTGTTTTCTATTTTTGTTTTTGCACCATCCAGGAAGTCTTTTTATTCTCTCATCCTTTTATATCCTATACCTACAATTATCAGTCACAAATTTATTTATAGAATCCTCTAAACTATACTAATGATAGTTTCTCGTCTGTGTTTGTGTGCAAATGAAAGTTTATTAATGATTACGGTGAAACGTCAGGGCATTGACTTCGAATGTTTATTATTTAAAGTCGAGCCAAAAAATTCGGATTGAGAATATCTAAAATTCCAAGCAAACACCAGAAAGCTAATCTACAGAAATGAAATGAAGCTAAACATTAAATTCTGCCCCTTTTTCTTTGGTTTTAAAACCACGTTGGTTGGAACTTACTTAGTGACCAGTAACCATCATTATGTAACACACGGTGTAGTGATTATAAATAAATTTCTTGGTTGTGTCGAGTTTGTCTGTCCTCGCTGGAATTGGGGTTAAATGGAGTCCACTTTGAGGAGAAAAAAAGATGTCCAAAGGTACAGCATCACGGTGAACAAATCATCACCACATAACGAGGAAAACATCATTCGACGATCGAGCTGGGCCCCCATGTCGACGCCCCTAATTAATCTAGGAAAGTAGTGTAATTGCTTTGGAAGAATGCCCGGTCCGCAGATCCGCACGGCAGTGTGTCTCGGGATCATGACGAAGGCGTTTTGGCATTCGCGATCTCTTTACTTGCCGCTCGCCACCGCCCGCATTCTAGAGTCAATAAACTTGAACGCGAGAATGACGCAAATATTCTATTCGCTCCCAAAGACTGCACAAGACGCTGATTGCCCGATTCATTGATACGGCAGAATTAGGCGAAATTATTACAAAGTATTGGTGTGAACGCTATTTTTCGGTTGTTTTGGCCGTGATCTGCTCGTTTTTATGTCTGACGTTTCGTCTACTACTGCGGTAAACATTATCAAAGACTTTGAGGTAACGATCAAAGCGTTCTAGAAACTACAATACTCATGTTCGACTCCGGTTTTATATTATTATGGGTAGATTGCCTGTTCTTGTTCAATCAAGGACAGGTAACCAGATTTTATTAAAGTTCATTGCTTTTTTTAAAGGGACCTTGTGTTTTCGTATTTCTATTGCCTTTTTGTAACCTTTTTAACGTAAGGAAGGAAAGCTATTCCCTTCACCAGCCTAGCTGGGATTACTTTGGCGTTGTTTCTCCTGGATCGTATGGCCCGCTCTAATTATCCTTTGCTGTACCCGCATTTCTTTTAATAGTATATTATGCAACGATCATGTAATGATGGTTATTAAGACACGAGCATTAACCGGGATACGAAACGAGCCGAAGGCGAGTTTTGTATGGTATATGCGAGTGTATTAATAACCATTACATGAGAGTTGCATACGCTATTTTTTCTAAACCCGATAAATAATGAAAAACTATAAATATTATATTTGTATTGAACACATTTACAGTAATTAACTCATATTTTTTAAAAAAAACACAAACTTAATGGTATTATCATGGATGTATGAAAACTATAAAGATTTTAATTATATTTATATTGAATATAACAACTGTAATTAATCTGATCTTTTAAAAATATTGGAGTCGATGGTATTCCTTCTATATCGCTGTTTTCAGACATTTTGATAATATAGGTAGGTAATATGAAAACTGATTTTGACAAATAAAGCAATTAGTTACTTAAAATCTAGGACAAAAACAGGATTCTTGATTGAAAAATTATGGGTTTCTATTGGTTGATAATCTGTATCGTTATGAAAAATCTGTATCATAATGGATATCATTATGAAACGGATTATGGTCATATAAGTGTATTGTTAGAGTACGGGTGTAGAAAAAGGCATTTTTTAGGTGCTTAGAGTTCATCAGGAAGACTCTCAGGGTCATAAATACGTCGTGTTCCCTCAACAAAATAACGACAACAGGTATAACGAAGAAAAAGAAAACATGAGAAATTGGATGGAGCTGAAAAATTGAGAAATCTAAAAAGATAAAGTTCAAAGAAGAACAATTGCCCGGCTAGAAAAGTAATAAAGTAAATACAGCAATATTTAATGAGTATCACAAATCTTCAATAATATATTTCAAGATTGTTGTTCAACCTCTGTCTCTATACACCAAAGCGCCACACTATTCATAATTTATTTCCATGAATATCCAGAGACGTTCAAAAGCAGAAAACTGGACAATCTTTTGAATTAATCATTTTTCCAAAACTTTCGTGGCTCAGACTTTGCCGAGTTCACAAACGTGAACGAATATCTTAATAATGAATTAAATAGGACTATTTCGTTATTATTACCCTAATAATAATAAATGACAGATGATGCCAATCTAATATAATAAAAGTAAGATCAATCTAAAAACAGTTTTCAATTTAATCTTCCCCTTGAAGATGATCACTTGGTGATCGAAACGCGTGTCCAGGTGTCAAAATAACGTTTTGGTGTTGGGAAAAAACTCCAGTAATATTCATTACTACACCAAAGGTTCTAAACATAGCATCACAAACGTAATAGAACAGATTCTGTGTAAAAATTGAAGATGACCGTGTAAGAGGCAAATGTACAAGATATTAACGAAGACAAGAACAGAAGAAGAGGATACATTTTTCTGAATATTCATAGATCCACGAGCTTAATGCCGCACATGAAAATGTGACTACACTGTCAACAATAGAACATTTCATTAAAACAATAATAAAAATTAATTGGCGCTCCGGGGCGACTTCATAGATTCCAGTGGCGCATTTGCTTTTTCAGCTGCAGGAAAACCCGGAAAAACCTGCAGCACCACATCATATCTGAAGATCTTGATCCAACAATGTCCTCTCTCTCATAAAACAAAATGTAGGGTGTCTCCAGAGGCTCCAATAAATTCAATGCATCGCCAGAACACTTCGTGACACGACTATCGTCAACTATTTCAAGAGAAACAATAACTGATTAAACAATGATCAGAATACACGGGGAATTCAGTATGGGGCTTTTCAATATTACTGGACCAACAACCAATTCAAATAAGTAGTTAGTCTGCTGTACGCGGAAGACATACAAAAAATGTATCGACACTCAATCGCCATGTATGAAATTCAAGAGGTGAATGAACCTAAAAAAAGGTTTCATTTCCTTTATTTGTAGTTTCATAATTACTCAAATATCAAAGGTACTTTTAAATATCCATGCAATAATTGTATGCTAATCATCGTGAATTACTTCACACTTATGGTGTCATTCTCAATGCTAAATTCCAACACAGCCTAATTTTCCCGGAGTAAAAATACCGATTGCCTCACTCGAGGTCCGCATTTGTCTGCCGATATACAACAAATGTATTCATCATTCACGTATTCAAGACAGCCAAAAGAAAAGCTACAATATAACCGCTATTCGCTTTGAGAGATCACTAATTACTTCTTCTCAGACGAGATGCTGATTGATTTGGGTGATTGATCTCTGACCTCTTTTCCAATTCAAAAGAATACGCTCTTTGGTCGATCGATAAAACGTGAATACATTTCAGGAAACGCTTTTATCTTCGCTTCTGCGGTTTGCATCTCTGCTTCTTCATGTGACCTACTCAGAGATCTGTGAGAAGAGTAAACCCGTAGCAAACTTTGACAATACAAATATCTAATCTACCTCTTCTTTGGTGAGGCGCCTACTCTATTTCATTCATCGGTGTCGTATGTAACGCGTCATTAACAAATCAAAAAATTGAATTCGAGCCGCACGAACGAGGCGTACAAATTTGAAAGGAAGTTTGTAGGTGGTTGAAAGGACGGATTCGAACTTTCTATGCAATCCGACCGACCCACTCGATGCAGATTCGAATTATTACAATGCCCACAATGCACCATCCGATTAGGAAACGAAGATGTAAAGAAAGATGTAACAGAAGCACAACAAATGTCGAACTTTTGGGTAAATTTTCGTTATGTGGACACCCGGCGATTTTGAAAAAAATTTTTGGCTGTACTTACGTATTTTGATGCGTAGATTACGAATCCGAAAGAAAAAAGCGGCGCTCTCCCTTATTTAAAAAGTTACGGCCCTTCAAAGTTCAGAAAAGGGCAACTTTTCAGCCTTCTTTTTCACAGAATAAACTATTTAAAAACACAAGCATTTATCCACTAGGTCACCTTTACACTTTATTCCTCCTTCTTCAACACTTTTCACTTCAATAAGCAACATTTTTCTTATAAAAAACTCAATTTAAAAACGAATGCTTCTCCTGGTGACATTAATCTATTTTTAGGTTAGTTACTAGTGGCATTTCAGAAAAAAGCGGTTGGTATTTGCCGTCGCCTTCTATTTCAAATTCGTAATACAACACCAAAAACCAATTTACGATCTAAAGAATGAAGGTAAAAAACATTTGAATTACTTCAGGAATATGGACTGCATCAGTCGTACCAACCATATCATTAACCTTAAAAACGTAAAATACAGTGATATGTAACCAAAAAGCAGCTCCGTACATTTTTTAACATTTTTATAAGAAAAATGTTGATTATTGAAGCGAAAAGTGTTAAAGAAGGAGGAATAAGGTGTAAAGGTGACCTAGTGAATAAATGCTTGTGTTTTTAAATAGTTTATTCAGTGAAAAAGAAGGCTGAAAAGTTGCCCTTTTCTGAACTTTGAAGGGCCGTAACTTTTTAAATAAGGGAGAGCGCCGCTTTTTTCTTTCGGATTCGTAATCTACGCATCAAAATACGGAAGTACAGTCAAAAATTTTTTCAAAATCGCCGGGTGTCCACATAACGAAAATTTACCAAGAAATAATACTTATCTTTTACGTTTCGGAGGCCAAAATCTGCCTCAGTCTTCAGAAATGGATAAAAAATTCGAATATATTCGCAGTTATTCCTTTTTTGATAGCTTATTTCTTTACTCCTTTGACAGATGTCAAAGAAATTTTGAAATATGAAATTATGTCAATGTTGTTGATTGACAACTGAAACATTCGATGTAATACAGGGTACTCTCCGATATCAGTTTGTTGCCATTTCGCCACTATCCAAAGTTTTCTTCAAGATGGGTAGCCAAGTACGGTCTATTTCTAAGGAGCTATTTGAAATACAATTCTCTCCAGACATGAGACTATACGCTGATTCTTTTAGCTTACGTCTCTTAGAATGAGGCTCATTGGTTAAGATGTTTAATCATTTCTTGCACCTGGCCATAAAACTTTAGAGTATAACTGTAAATTTTGGAAATCAGTAAAAGATGTATTATGTGGTAGATCCGATTATAATTCAGAAGAGTTCTATGAGGCCAGTTTGTATTTTTAATATGTATTTTTAATATAAAAACAAAGTATAGTATACTGCATTTTTATTATTACTTGTATGGTGACTGAAGAAAATTTGCAACTTTGTCAATTAGACCTGATGTTCTTTGGACAATGAAACACATTTTTTTTCATAACGAATAAATTATACTCTCATTTGATAACTGAAACCAAACATATCTACTAGTCCGGTCATATTAGACTAAAAAATAAGATTGAAGGTACATAAATTTACAACAAGCTGCAAATGCGTGTAACTGTTCAAAACATACTTAGAAATAAGATTTTGAAATTCCGAATGATTGCGATGCCTGGAAAAAAATTGATTCGTGATCAAAGATCAAAAATCTCGAAAAAAATTGGTTTTTCGCGATTTTCAGGAAAACGGTAAGTTTTATCATGAAATAACCTCAGATAAAAATTGTAGATCATAAAATTATCTACAAAAATGTATCAATACTTTTTTTTCTTGGAGCCACCGTTTCTGAGATACGACGTGTCAAAAAGTTGTATTCGTCATTATATGAATAAGTATGCCACGTATATACATCTCTGAAGTTGTAATTTAAGTAAAAATATTTATTGGTATACATAAGTATAAATATAAGAATATCAGGTAGAATGAAACCAAGTCCCTTAATTTGTACGCTAGTGCAACCTTGAGCGAAAATATATTGGTTAAACATGCTAATAACGATGCCGACGTACTGATTATTGAAACAGCTATAGAGCAATTTAATATGACAAATACAACTATTGTTATTGGTGAAGATGTAGACTTACTCGTACTTCTTACTGCTCGAAATCCACCTGAAAAAACTATTTTCTTTGTAAAGCCAGGAAAAGCTCAAAGTGAAACCGAAATATATTCGTCAAAAAGTGTATCTACTTTTGCAAAGAGTCAAAATCATGTACTATTTTTACACGCAATAACTGGCTGTGATACCACGTCTGCATTTTACAGGAGGGGTAAAGCAACAGTCTTTAAAATGTTTGAAAAAGATTTAGTTGTAGAGAATTTTATGATCTACAATTTTTATCCGAGGTTATTTTATGATAAAACTTACCGTTTTCCTGAAAATCGCCAAAAAACAATTTTTTTCGAGATCTTTGACCTCGAATAATTTTTTTTCCAGGCATCGCAATCACTCGGAATTTTAAAATCTTGTTTTCAACTATGTTTTGAACAATTACACGCGTTTGCAGCTTGTAA
This sequence comes from Leptinotarsa decemlineata, assembly GCF_000500325.1. Classification (NCBI taxonomy): domain Eukaryota; kingdom Metazoa; phylum Arthropoda; class Insecta; order Coleoptera; family Chrysomelidae; genus Leptinotarsa; species Leptinotarsa decemlineata. The sequence goes on from NW_019289710.1 coordinate 481,256, forward strand.
ATTCATGTACCCTCCAATGTCTAGATTGACCGGATTATACAGGAACTTCAAAATTTCTTTATAGGTGCAATATGACACATACATTGTCTCCAACTTTATTTTTTATCGCTGCCCTGTTGGTCTATTTATTTTTTTCCAAGCCCCTCTCATGTAATATCAACATCCCGACTTGAAATTATTTCACAGCCAGCATTTCTCTACCTAAATACTCGATTGTAGGAGTAAACAGCCCATTGTAAAGAGAGATAACGGTCCCTATTCAGGTCCGAGGCGGCTTATCCTTCACCAGGATAATGAATTTTCATTTAGGAGGTCCAAAAACCCAGACTGCGCCTATCTTTAACAAAGCCGTGTGCAATCTTTCTTGAGGAAAGCAAATATTGTTGTTAGTTATAGGAAATGCCGACCGCTAATCTTCTTCTCCGCATTTTGCTTTCCGAGAAGGACGCTCAGAGGTTGGATCAGGTAGTAGAAAACAGAAATATCACGCACCCCGAACGTGTTGGCAGATTCTACGAACTGTCAGATATGCGTTTGGGGTGTTACTTTTACAAGTACAGCGCCATAAAAAGTAAAGTGCGATTTATTACTTGGCGCATTTTGTTGTGAACGAGAGAACGGTCGAAAAACCCTGTAAAGTGGACAGTTGACTGATGATCCATTCTTGGAATTGTCGGGCCTCAAGGAAGTGTTTTTCAGGCTAAACTTCGTAATTGCATTCCATTTAAAACGACAAGTTTTACGGCCCTTTTTTTTAATTTGCATTATTCTCCGAAAGCAGTAACACTAGTAACCGTTCAATTAACAGCGGCATCTTTCGTTTCTGAAATGAAAGTTTGCTGTAAATAGTTACAACAATTCTTGATTTATGATTTGCCTCGTGTGGGATCATATTTCTCGGTTTCGTGTCAACGCACTTTCCACGCATAGTATGAAGTGACATAACCCTATTATCAACGTAGAAATGTTGACAAAGTTGAAAATTATCTCGTTTACAACGAAACAGTAGCTCAAATAGACAACGAATCATTTTGTGTAGTGTGCGATGTTCTCTTGCCTCAGTATCAACAAATTCTTTCAGGTTGCGAAACACTATACGACCCATTAGGTAAAAAAATAAACTGAAATTTTCCATGATATTAATTAACGCAGTCAATGACCTTTTTCCCATATAATTTTTGCCGAACGGCACGAAAATGTGGAATTAGTCCAATGTTAAAAAGTAAAATATAGCAATAATGCATATTCTTTAATGCCGCAATTAATAGAAATAGGCAAGTTTTTGTAAAATTACAAAAATACTCTTCACTTCAAACTTAAATATTTTTCACAACCTGTAGCATATTTCAAGTACATAAATGAAGTGGTGATTAGAGAGTGGATTTTCATATTTGTAGTCTCCGAAAAAAATATAATCTACAAATATATTATATAATATTGGTTTTTGAGGTAATGCATATCTATGGTTTCGAAATCAATCAAGTGGTAGGAAGCAATGTGCGGCAAATAAGAATAGTTCATTAAAAAATTGTTTGTGAAGTACCGCAGGGATCTATATCAGGGCCATTACCCTTTCTCATTTATATAAATCGCATTTCGAAATTACAGCTTTCTGAAAAATTAGTGCCATTTGCTGATGATACAACTTTAATCTATTGCAATGAAGATTCACAATCAATACACCAACAAAGCCGATTTGAATTTTGAAAAAATCATTAATGTTTATTGATAAGAACAACTTCCAAAGACAACTTCCAAGTAAATAAGTGTTACAACACAACCAAATTACATAACGCTGAATCCTAATGTTTCAAGTAGATCAGTGCTGTTTGGAAAAACTGTACAATATTGCCGTATTTTACCTTCAATGATTGGACTAAATGCTAAAAATATTGAAATAAAGCAAAAACAAATATGTATGAAATCAAAATAAGGTCGATTTGCAAAAAAATTTATCTCAAACGTTTTCTATAGTCGTACAAAAAAGTGCGAAGTCTTTGTATGTAGTAAAAAGTCTACTTAAATGAAAATATTCGAAAAAGAGATACATAGAATTTCTAATTGGAGAAAATTGAACACAATTCGCATACTTTTGAATTTAATTAGTTAACATGAAGCCTTCGTTCCCAAAATGTACCACAATAACTTGGTTAGGTGTTTCAAAAAAAAAAAATTGTTCGTTTATTCTTATTTCGATTATGATGTAACATTTACGATGTTTGACTTTAGAAAAATAGTATCGCCACAATCATGATTATGAAACAAAAAATATCAACAGTTTTTCAAAATAGCTCAACATACACGATATTTTTAAAAAAGATACAAATTTTTTTATACAAAAAGCTCATTCCGTAAAGTTTTTGGTTGACAATTTGAAATTGCATTTTTTCATTCGAATAAAATTAAACACTGGTCTGAATAAAAATATTTTTGAATTAATATAGTATTTTTTTCAGACTGAAGACTCAAAGGTGATTAACAACAAAGAAAACTTTATAAACAATGTTCTAACGTCCCCAATTCACAAATAAATTAGTACTATGTTAAAACTGTGATTATATTGATTACAGCTCTAGATAAACCGACTTATGGGATGGATTTTTACAATAACCCCCAAAATAATATATCCTCAGAGTATCATCATAGGTTATTTATTTATTTATTTATTCACCCTAACAGACCACATAGGTCTAATTACAAGGATGACCTTATTACATACAATATAATAGTACAATATAATACACTAAAAATAAAAAGAAGTAAAAATAATAAATCAGTTACTGACGGGGTCAGTAACGGGGTATAATGATTTTTTTCCTTAAATTTGTTAGAGAATCTGTCCAATCTATATCAATTATTACATTCAGTTCATTTGCGAGACGCAACATACCTGTAGTAAGTGGGGCATCTATGGAGTAGACATTTTGTATATAAAACATTGTATTTGATCTTGTCCTTCTGGTTGGAACGTGAAAATTAATTGACGATAATATATGAGGTGAGTTGAGTTAAGTTTATTATTAAGAAGTCGGTGAAGAAATATTACACAAATTTTGCGCCTATTTTGCAAAGAAAGTATCCTGAATTCATCTCTCAAATGAGATGTTCTCACTAAAAGGTAGTCTGGCCATACGTGATATTTTTTGAAGTAAAGATATCTTAAGAATTCATTCTGAAGTTCTTCCGATTCATATAATGTGCAGTTATATTCGCCAAACCATATATTTGATCCAAATTCCAATTTACTTCTAACCAATGTGTAGTACACTAGTTTGATCAAATGTATATTGCTAAAATTTCTAGTTTGCCTGATAATAAACCCTAACATTTTATTTGCATTTCTTGTAATATTCCTTACGTGATTCTTAAATGATAATGTATCATTATATGTAATCCCTAAGTCTTCTATTTCTGTATTTCTTTCAAGAGGGACCCTATTCAGTTCATAACTGAAGAGAATAAGGTCTCTTTTGCGCGTAACCGACATTACTGAACATTTATCAATATTGAAAAATAATTTATTTTCACACCTTGTTCAGATCTTTTTGAAGCATTACACAATCCCTCACTGTTTGTACTTGTTTATACATTTTTAGGTCAACAGGAAACATTAGGCATTCTGAGAATTCCAGCACTGCTGGCAAATCGTTTATAGAAAGAACAACAAATAAGGGACCTAAATTTGATCCCTGTGGGACTCCAGAGATAACTTCTGCACCTAATCTGAAGAAAACTGTCAAAGAGCTATCCTGATACACTATTAAATGTACTTGGTCCTTTTTTGTGTAGTTTTGCATTTTATGACAAAATAAATACTTATTGTTAATATAATATCTCAAGTAAATTCACCCACATTTATTCATTAAGACCATATTTGAATTTCTATGTGAATCATACGATCCATAACATATTTTCGATTGTGTCTAGTGCTCTAAAACTCTTTCGTCGATGAATTAGTTTATTGAAATTAAACAATAGGAAGTGGTGAAATTTGCTACATTTTCATCACCTGAGACATTAAAAGTAAACTTTCAAAAAAATAGGTCGCAAAAAGCTTCTCAATCAAATGTCATCGACTTTTTACGCCTTCTAAAATTTAACCACGCCATTTGGAGTGTCTCCAAAAAAATAGTTTCTTTCTAAGCTCATTTCCGATTCTAAAGGAACATTGTATCTTTCCGAATCGTTGACCCGGTGCTCGAAACTTTACGTCGAGCCCATAAAAAAAACATCCAAATAGCCCGATGCCTTCATCGCCGTTCGTACATAACTACACCTACCTTGTTGGTCGTTTCCTATTTTCGAAATAGAATCAGATATTTAGGTTAGTCTCAAATGTAGCGGAGATCATTGCGTTTTTCATTACACCGGCAGCCGTTTCTATTTTTACGTCGAGACAAGAAACAGGGCGTTGCGCAACAGAAAACATTTCTTCTAAACTGACTGCGAACCATTAAGAAGGCGTCGATTCGATCGAATCAAATAATGAATGGGTTCCGATCTACGGGGGAGACTGCAATTATTTCCTCTGATTGAGCGAGAAGAAATCGCCAGAGAGCGGAATATGGTTGCATCAACGACTGCAATCGTCTTTTCGTAGGCTGGGTACGAGAAAGTAATGTGCATTACACGGATCACTAATTGGGATTGCAGGAATAGTACAATCAATGAAGGTGAAATACTGCGATTTTATAATTTTGCCCAACGACACAGTCTTCCACGAAAATTTGTATTAATGTTCTACTTAACATCTACTTCGCCACACCTTCTAGAGCAGGGGTCTCCAAATTTTGAAGCATTCGGGCCATAATGGTTTTTTCAGTTTGTTCCAAGGGCCAATTTCTGCCCTTAACTATATTTCTAGACTAGGATAGTCGCAAAGTGCGTGACCTAAGCAAACTTACGCTTTTTTTGCATTTCAATTATTATTGTGTATTGTGACACTCAACGACATCTAGTGGCGAGTAGTGGTACTATGTACTATCTTTTTTAGCTACCCGCTAGGTGGCATCAGGCGTAATTGAATATTTGGAAAGTCATATCAGTTGTTAACTTCATCAGATCCACTGAGCTGAATCACCGACAATTCCGCGAGTTTATTCAACAGTTTGGAGAAAATGATTTACTATATCATACTGCCGTACGCTGGCTTAGTTGCGGAAAAGTCCTTAAGCGCTTTTTTGAACTTCGAGCAGAGATCGAAATTTTTTTAAATGAGAAGCAGCGCCCTTTTGCCGATTTAGAAAATAGTGAATGGATGTGGAAGTTAGCCTTCTATGTCGATTTGACAAAGCATATGAACGAACTGAATTTGAAATTGCAAGGAGAAAATCAGCTTCTCCCTGATTAATACACCAATATCAAATCCTTCAGGCAGAAAATAATACTATTTCAATAGCAATTACGTAAAAAATGTTTCACACATTTTGAAACATGTGAAATATTCAGCCACACCACAGAGACTGAATTTCCCGTCAATTTTGCAATCGAAACTTTGAGTGCTTTGAAGATAAATTTTGATACTCGTTTTTCAGATTTTGATGTCATTGCGAATGAAATTAAGCTTTTTCAAAATCCTTTTGATTCTGACATTGAAACCCTGGCTCCGGAAGTCCAAATGGAAATTATTGATTTACGGTGCAGTGATATGCTTAAGAACAAATATCAAAATTCATCTTTGTTGGAATTTTATAAGAGTCTTCCACTGGAACAATTTGATAATTTGCATAAATTTGCTCGTGGGTTCTTTTCTGTTTTTGTTACTACTTACTTGTGTGAGAAAACGTTTTCCAAGATGGAGTACACAAAGCATGTTTACAGATCTCAATTAACCGATGAGCATCTTAAATCTCTTTTGATAATTGGTACAAATAAAATTGATCCACAACTACAAAGTATTGTCGGTGGAAAATCACAATTACATAAATCTCATTAGTGTTTTTGTTTTACTGTGATTCATTTCAATTATTTGTTAGTTATTAATATGCTTAAACTTAGATACTTGAGTTAATTTTTCTGTGTCATCATTTCTGTCGTTAAGTTTTACCTTGCAAGTAAATAAAACCGAGTAATTATCATTCTGTGTTTTCTTCTTCAACTTATCAACAGCAATAGTAACAACAATTAGGTAATCATTGGCTGTCGCGGGCCAGATTGATTGATGACAGTAAATCATTGGCTGTCGCGGGCCGGATTGATGACACTGGCGGGCCGGATTTGGCCCGCGGGCCGTAGTTTGGAGACCCCTGTTCTAGAGGATGTGAATTGTTCAAATAAATATGCATTGAAAATTGTGGGATTATCATATTTGTGAATCCAATAAAATGAACCAATGGCTTGTTGATAGTTGTTTCTTATTCGTTGAAATCGAAAGTTTCAACATGAATAAACCAAAAACAAGGCATTTTCCGGGGAAAATTGATAGAACTGTTTTTGAAGTTCATGTTTGACACTTTTTTTCTCTTCATAATTCATGTTGTATTTAAAATTACCACAAGTTTTCATAATTATATTTATACAGTAAATCACTTATGTGGAACATTACCAAATCCTTTCTACCGAATCTGGTTTGATTTGAAACATAAAATATTCTAGATAAAGTGCATCTGACATTTCATGATAGCTCGTTGAACTTGAAACTGATTCGAAAAAAATGGACGAGGGTACGATTATTCAAAAATTACAATAAAACAACTTTCACTTTTCGTCTGGTAGGCGACATTACAAAATTTTGTCCAACAAAATTCCAATGACGCCGTATCATTACGTAATAAATGCGGGATGCCAGAAAAACTTCAAGGAAATCTTACTCGATGCATGTCGTTCAACCGATCTGTACATATTATGACACGCCTCGATAATGGGTCCAGGTTTTTCAAGATTAATGCAACCCGTAACAGATTCTCACACACTCAAAATTTCTCGCTTATCAAGATCGAGTCAATATTGGATGAGATTTTGAAATGGAACGTATTTTGTTTATGTTTACCTTGATAAGACAAATAAACAAGAGGACAGACACGTTTTTGACGGAAACGTCACTACATATCGCTCACTTTTCATTGTATGCATCATTAACAAAGTTGGAAAGGATGATCTGGACGGTCGTTGACCTCACAAATTCAAAAAATAAAACATGCGAGTTTGTTATAAAATTAATTGGATATTCGCTAAAGTTAGTTTCGGGCCAATGGTCGTTTGGCAGAAAATCCGTAGTACATCATTCGTCATTGACCGGAGAACCACAGAACTTAGTTGCCAAACCGGACGATTAATTTGTGTTAGCTCTTCTACACCGCATAATTTTATTTGATAACTCAGTTGGTCGGCCAGATTCTCCGACTTCCACTGTTAATAAAATGTATTTCGAAATATGGAGTTCGAATTTCAAACATTACCTTTTCGGCATAGACCACAGAGCACAGAATAAGCGACCTCTAGCTTCAATAATTCGAACGTCAAACTCTAGGAAAACAGAGTCATACAGAAATGTATTCGATAACATTCATAGATTCGTCGTTACTTCTATCTATTGTAATCTTTCGACTAGTAAATACAGAACATATTATTCAGTAGGCCATTGTAATAATTATGTATGAAAAAAGTGGGCACGCACAGTTTTCTCAAAGATCCGTTATACTCAAAATCAGTAGATCTATCAACAATTCTAAGTCTCAATACTTAGATGTGATTCTAAGTGCATAAAATTCTGTGTATTTATGTGTATGTAGTAGCGCTTATCTACCTATTACCGTAGGTAATAGCTAAGTTGTAAGGTTATTTCATTTCACAGAATTGTTGAAGGTTTATCAAGTTGCTCGTAAGTAAATCTTAGAAAGCTCATCAAAACGATACGTTGTCGAAACCAACTGCTTTACAACATCTCACATACCATCATTTACCACATAATTCATCGGAGATACTAGAAATAATGTCATTTCGTAAGATGATGATCTTCAAAAACGGTTCATATCAGTTTTTTACAACCGATATTTTGATATTTTTTACCAAAATAACAAACGCAATATTTCGTAGAAATTTCGAAACGAAATGTCACAGACACTTTTTTTGTTTTTCTAAAGCTTCGTCCTGTCACTTTGTGGCAACGGATTCCTCGATCATTTATTAAGATTCTTTCTATAAGAGAATACGAGATCAAATTTTGAAAATTTGTTATTTGGCAAACAGCCCTCCTAAACACTCGGCTTAGTTGACATAATTCTTCTTCCCAAATAATTCCCAACTTGGGTTCAACAACAATATCTATATCCAGCTCCGAGAAAAAAATGTAAATTTCGTAACACCTGCAAATGTGCGCATCTTTGGGGGGTCCTGCTCGATGCGAACTCTTTGGAATATCTCCACGAGGGACAGCGACCCGCCCCGTTTGAGGGTTGAACTGCGAGCGATCGGTTCTGCCAAGGTCGCCGGACGTCGCGACGGCAGCTAGCGTCGTCTCGTGCCGGCGTCGGTTCATGGGATGCATCAGCCGCTGCGGTGGGGGTTATTTACACGTCGCGACGGGGAGGAGAGTGCTCGAATCACATACTCATCCTTAGGGCTGCTTTTACGCGAGGTGATAGCTCAAGAATATTTCGTTACTATTATCCTTTTTGTACTTAAAACATTCACCTGACTATTTTCAACTTCCATGCCTCTCAGTTGTAACTTGAAAACAAATAGAGCTTTATTTTTTTTTTCAAGAAAATGGAGAATCATATGTCGATCACCATATTCAACCACTGACCCTGTATATATTACCTCAATTGTTTCTCTGCCGGAAACCCATTAATCTACTTTAATGTGCCAAGTCAAAGCGGCAATATCTAAAATTTTATTTTCGTGTCAAAAACGAGTGCAAGATTTTCCACATCTAAAGGTATCATCGACATCTGTAAAAGTCCCAAGAAAAATATTTATACGAAACGTTTACATTGTTACGAAAACCTTGGCAACGGCGTGTCTGCCTATTTTAGACACTTGCTCGTACGGCGCCTAACTCGAAAATTCCCACACTGTCCTTTTTCGGCTATTACATTATCGTGTTTTGTGCTTAGAAGATTCCTTGAAGAAGGTACTCGGAGAAAAATTGTTGGAAATTCGATACGCCTTTCATCATTAGAGGAGGATTTATTGAAACACATTCGAGCAAACCTATCACGCTTCAAAGAGTCAGTTATATGAGAAAAAAATACGTTTATCGACGACCTCATGAGTGTGAGTAGAAGACAAACAAGGTGTCATAAATATGTAGACTTAATAATTATCTAATGTTTTGCTGATTCTACAAATAAAGCTGGGGATGTGGCTCTGGTATAAATCCTTGGGGAACTGTACAAATTTACATTGTCTTGCATCAATATATCCGTTAAAATGTCGTGTTTTCTGTGCATTTTTCTGCGTAATTCAGCCGTAGATAATTCAGTAGTAATTGAAAGAAAACAATACAGAATCATCACGTGACAAGAAAGATATTTTCTAACTGCTTTCTTTTCGCATTTCGGGGCATTGCCTCAACCGGTGTGACAAAACAAACAAACTAATTAGCCTATTTTCTAAGAATGTTCCCACAACTAGCTTGGGAAATTTCAGGGGCGTTTCGTTATTTTTTTCGTCGATTATCTTTAAAAAAACTCACCGAGAATATGTATGTCTCAATCCATTGGATGTTGTATTTCATTTATATTCATTTTTTTCATTTCCTTTTCCTGCTATTCGCAAATAAGTTTTCTATCGATACCATAGTGGCATATCTTCCTGTTTGTTTATTTGTTTGTCCATTAGATCATCAACAAAATATTGTCGTGTACACAACTATTTTTTACTGTTTTTTAAAGACCTTGATTGAAATATACGATGTAAATGTCTTCAAAATAAAAAATAGATCACTATCAAAGTTCTAATAAAATACTACTCATTTTATTTTAGTTTTCTTGTTATGAAGATGACGAAGAAGTGAACATCGATCTTATCTTCGTTACTCAAATACTGTATATACTAATATATCCTACAAATAGGACTTCAACTGACTGAAGTAATACGAATTAATGATTTATATCATTACAATGTAGCATAAGAAAAAGAAAAAGTATTTTTATGTTATGTGTAACTAAAAGTAACAATTATTTACACTGTAGTTCTGAAGATTTCATCAATCATAACAGAAACGTTTTCAACTCCGTTCAGCAGATATATTAGTCACAATTTGATGAATTAGCATAACATTCAAGAAAGACATCGGTGTTGAAAACTGGCACTAGTGCTATTTTATGAACTTCAATTATTACTGAAAAAGTATTGATGAAATAACAAAAGTATTAGAAGTCATACGTTTTCATCAAGTTTGGTTTATACATCAATTAAACAGTTCTTGAATTGTAAATAATTTCCGGAAGAGGCACGTAGAGAATAATATTGCAATTCTGGTGATTGGAGAAAGTGCTTATTTTGAATTTATTTTACCAACCCTGCATCTACAGGGTTGGTGAAATCAATTATTCGCCTATAAAAAAAGCCATCTCTCGAATAACGAGTGACCGGTATGTGTGATGCTAGATTGATATGTTCCGTCGTCGTTGAAATCCCGCGCTTTTATTGTGTCAAGGTCGCGTTCCTACACGTGTTTCGCGTTCCGTTTCCTGTTCAGCCCGTGTCTAGCCGGCCACGGTCGCCCTGGTCCTGGCCTGTGCGCTGTTGCCAGACCGTCGAAACTTCCCCGATATGACCCCACGCGATTTGAATCTGTAGAGTTAGTGAAATGGGGTCTAATTCTCGGTTTCCACGAAAATGTCCTCATATAATCCCTCTTGGTTCACTTGTACATTGTTTTCTCACATCTTCGGAAGTAAATAGCAATGATTCCATGACTAGACGGTATTAATCAACTGATTAACCTTTCTCACAATCATACAGGAAAAAAGCTGAAGAACCTGTCTCGGGATTATGCTCCAAAGTGCATTTTGAATAATATTCTACTGATTACATTGAAATTCTTGCAAAATAATCAACCCAGTATCGTTCTATAATTCAATCAATAGCATCAGTAATGATTAAAATCCCAATCCCAATCACCAGAGCAATATTGTTTTCGATGCTTATTTCACCAATCAAATTGGCGTCTTCTGGAGATGAAAACACTTGGTGAATCCGCCAATAATATCGCTCGTTTTTAAAAAAAGGAATGTTTGGACGTGGCTTACAGAATAAAACGGACAAATTTATTTGAAACGATAAAAAGAAAACTCCACTGTCGGATAGATATGGGGTATCCAAAACTTTATATTGGCCAAACGGGCAGAACTTCTTCCGAAGAATAAAGGAGCATAGAAGTTATAACTTGGTACATTCAGAAGAGAAAAGTGGGAAACTCAATCTTTCAGAATGTTCAGTCATTGAACGTTTGAGTATTGAGCATAATTAGTAATAGTAGTATTGAAACATAAATTGCATGTTTTGTGTCACGATGTAGCAATGTCCTGCTTTCTTTAGCTCCTTGGAATTAAATACTATATATTTCTTCATATAGAAAATTCTCACGACAAAGTGTTTCCCTCGTCGAATCGATTACCGTTTTCCGTTGAACACCTCAACAAAAATCTGCGCGATATGGTCAGGGTTAAAAAACTACTAGACCAGCAAAAGTCCACTATTGATGTGGCATTGTTTTTCCGCAACTGTTACTTCCTGGAAAAAATGCAAACCAGCGAATCAAGCAAATACTTGTAAACTTATAGTACAGGAAATGGAGGCTCTACACATACGATAACACTTCGGAATTCGTTTCTCAAATACACGAAAAATGGCTGATAAGATAATGAAGCTCAAGAGATTTGGCCGACAAGCGAAAAACTACACAAATAACAGGAAGAAGTTTTAGCGAAAAACAAGATGTTTACAGGAAGTTGCTTTCGTTTCGTGGTTAAATGAACAAGGTTCTATACGAACACAGTAATTATGCCCAAATCGACGGGACAATTCCTCCGATGCATCGATAAATACGATACAGAGTCCCTGAATTTTTTGGCACGTCGCACCTGTCAACTAAGAAGTGAATAATGCAAACGACTATCGAGAAGCGTGCCAAAAGTCACTAATAACGAGAATGTCAGAAGACATAACATTTTTTCGACAAAATTACGACGGTAAATGAAGTCAAGGCTAACTTGACACGGTCCACCTTATGTTAACCATCAAACAACGGAAAAAAGTGCATCTGACTGAAATTATACTTCGGCCATAAATCACCAGAGCCCACGCTGGTGAAATTTTATTTTTATAGATCGTACGAGGCATTTTTATAGGTGTGACTAATTTTTTTTATTCGCATTACCTAACATGCCCTGCCTCTGCAACAGGTTAATTTTAAATTGGAAAAAGGTGTCCTGGGAAACGAAATAACATTGCCAGCGGTGTCAACGCCCTTCCGAATCCCTAGACAACCTTTTGTACGAAAATAGGAAGCACTCTTATTTTTAACGAGCTCGGGATTGTAATGAAAATGGGTTCTTTCTTAGAAGGGGTCCGTTTCAAACGTATTTTTATAATTCGAAACAAAACATACGGAACGGAAGCCCCACTTGACGATGTTGGGTTTCCCACGTTTGAAAAATAATAACGTGAAAGTTCTGTAAAAAGTTGATAATTCGACGGTTGCGGTAGAGGAATATCAAGCGGAGTCTGTACGTGATCATTTTAAACATTTTCAACTCTCTAGTCGTTAGAATTTTTAGAGTGATTCAGTTCTAATTTCATCAACTTTGCTATCAATACATAATCGATGACTGTCTGTACACTGTACACTGAAGAAAAACTATTATTGAGGACCTTTTCATTAACGAAACAGAACGTATTTTGAAAATTTTTGTTGTGACGAAGACATTTTGAACAATCCCGGAAAAAATACTTTAAAAATACGGTTCAATTGTTTTATCAGAAATCTGTAAATTTGGAAAATTCCCACATTTTTTTGTAGTAGAAATCCAAAACATTTCTTTGTCAAAAATATCAATTCTTGTTTTCTGAACAAAATGTAGTGGAAGAATCGCGTTTTTGAAAACCTTTTAATCTATTAAATCGATATTTTGAATTTTCTGAATTGAGAATAACGGACTAACATTGAATAAGAAAAATAATGACAGTTTGGCTATATTTTCCAGTTTTGAAAATTAAACCATCATTTACTCGGATATATAATATTCCATAAAAACCAATTTTCGTTATTTAATCATGCGACTTCACTTCTGAACAATATAACGTATAAGTAACAAAACAATCACATTCCCAACCTCTTCAGTCAGTAGTACCAAGGCTGTTGCTAATAATATACCGAGGGTTAGCGAGCCACATTCCCATTCCTTGAATATCGCTCCATGCCAGAATAGAAAACTCATTAAAATAACTATCGAAATCGTTGAGATTTTCGACTTGACACCGCTCCTCCATCGATATTGACTTGTGTTCAATTAATGATATCAAAATACAATAAGATCAGTTGAAATATTGAATGACTCACCAAAATTTGCTGATATAAAAAATGGAATATGCACTGTGTGTCTAATGAAACTGGTTTTCCCAGATCTTTCAGTTTGTCCAATAACCTTTTTGTCACAATATTTGCATTTGCAAGTGTTCTCTATATTTTTGGCGATAAATGAAGTTATAATAAACGTTGATGAGTGGTTTGGAAGAATAGCAGTTTTTTCAGCAATATGCTCAACAGCTTTCATAACTGTTGTAGATGAATAATGACGGGAAATTTGATTCCAATTTCCTAGTACATATAAACTTATTTCAAAAGCAACTGAAAAATCAACATGGAAAATGATAATCACTGCGTAATTCAAGTCCAACCATTATTCAACTACCCAATTTATCTTTTCCCTCTGGTTGGATAGAAAAAAAATTAGGCAGGTGTAAGCTTTTACACAGCGTTTTAAAACATATCCTTCGTTGTTTAGATCAATCCCCGATAGCACTTCAAATGAAAAAAGAGCAGCTGTGGCAATATCGACTTTTAATTATGACATCGACCGGGCTCCGTTTTCTTGCGGTGTGGTATCGACCGATTCGGAAACAGATCGATCGTGATCAATTAGCCGTGTCGTTCCAATTTGGAAGATAAAAGTCGTCGCCAAGCGACTTTTAGGGAATCTTGACCGTGCGAACTGTGAACGGTCCAGAAAAATCCACTACCGGTATTATCTGCCAGAACGTTGTATTATTTTAGGAGTCCGCGCCTATGAGTAATTTGGCAAGCAACTCGACTATTAATGGGTGCATAAAAAGTTAAATGCCCGCACTGGCACTCCCCAATTTCGAAAATTTAACACTGCCAGATACATTACATCATGATTCGAAGAAATATTGTTATACAGTTTCAATTGGATCGATGTAGAATTGAAGAAAAGTGTAACTCTGCACCTACAACATCACTAATGTTATGGCGGATTTACACTAAACGGGTAAAACCCCAACAAAACAGCAACTGTGTCGATTTCGACAAAACAAAAACATGAGTTGTCAAAATAAGATACATTTTGAAAACTTTTTCGTCAACAATGAAATGTCCGGTCGACAAGCGGAAATATCAAAAGGTTATAATAATAATAATAATAACTTTATTGTAGATAAATTACATACCAAAGGGTAGGGATTAGCTCCTGCTCAATGATAAAAATTAACATTTTCAAGTGATAACATATTGGCATGATATAATTCAATTTTCTTCAAGCACACATAATTAAAGAGAAAGAATGTGATAAAGTCACCTCAAATTGCAGAGAAGCAAAGGAAACACTACTTCACTCCATACTGTTAAGCAAAATTGATTTCAAATGATGTTTTACTTTATACAAAGACGAGTTCAGGAAAGGAATTATCCTGTTCAAGTATAACGCTGCCAGATAAGAAATGCATCCTTCAAATTTAGATACAACATAATTTGGGGGGAAAAAAAAGCAATGGACTGTTGACAACATAACACACAACTAGTTTTTGTCAGTTTGGTGGATTTTCGTGTTTGTTTTCGAAACTAAAACAAGTTATTTGCCTCTGTTTTTGAGACTAGTCGCAAGTGAGTCCGTCTAGTGGTGACCCGAAATTTGCGTTATAATTTCCCGTAGTCGTTACCTCCTCAAAGGTTATAAAAAACGCCAAGCGGATGCATCCATGGCACCAAACATTCCATAAGGCCCTGAACGTAATATGAACTCATTTCAACCGTTGGCGATGTTTGGGTCGGCTAAGGAAATCATAAAAAATTCGCGGTAAACAAGACCGTGAGATTTGGTCCGCATTGAAATGAGCAATGGCCATAGGCGTACGTTTTTCGAAAATATGGAAATATTTCAACATTTCCTCGACTTCTCAACACTAGATCCGTGATTGAGGAAAATACTGGCTGGGAAGGAAGTAGATGAACAAAAGCATTTGTTTCAAATTCGCCCAAGTACTTTTAGAAAATTGCAGCAAATGAGAACAATTATTTTTATTGTAAATTTATCATGACAGATTCAATTGTGGGAAACTCAGGAAATCAGACTGAAAGTTTCTCAAACATTTGATCAGTTGTTGAATAAGTCATAATGCGGTCTTTTTTTATCAATCTCGTAGAAAAAGAAAATGGATTTTACATCATCCAGTTATATTTACTTTTTATATTGCACAAAGTAACAAAGGTAAGTAAAATGCTAGAAGCTGTAATACTATTTTATGCTACGGTTTTGGAGAAAGGCAGCAGTAAAATGTAACAAACACATTGAATTGAAAAAATGAAAATTTCAATAATTTTTCGAATATAAAGTATAGGAGAATGGGATAAGTCTGCCATTAGCTGGTTCTCACTGATTCATCTGGCGATGAATCTGTGATACAGAGAAGCTATCAGTGTTTTATTGAAAAGTTGGATCCGTTTAAATTCCTTCTCAAGTCTACTCAATTTTTTTAATGTGTAAAGTATTGATTCTGGGTATTTATAAGTTATTTTGTCATAGTGCTTTATTACCAATCCGATTTTTATACTGACACTCATGAAAGATCAAGTCAATTAGCCTTAAAATGATACAGAATATGATGAAGTACAATTATCATTCAAGAAAGTTTGTGATTTTATAAAATGGCATTCAATGATCATTCCTGGTCACTTTACTTCACATGGCAATTTAGTGACTTTGCGAGAGACGGAGAAATGAAATTTGAAAATTTTCCAAATAAAATTGATACGTTAATAGCCATTGATTCTATACCAAATCTCATCCACATTATCTAATTAAATTTACTGGCGCTTTTCCATAGTAGTTGATTCATCCCAGTTTCAATCAACTGATTTACCAACTCATTCTTATAATTTTGGAAATTTGTTATAAATATAATGAAGACTAAGAGTTGAGATGATTACGTAATACTGAAGAAACTTCAAAATCGATTAGCTTAATTGAAAAATATACCCTAGAGAATAGTTCTCTAACATCTACCCTTTTTTAAACGTTTTATACTTCAAAAGGGGAAATGTATTCAAAAAATTTTTCAATAATATCATAAATCTAACATGTCTCGGGAAGTTGGAAAATAAATTCAATTCCATGCAAAATTCCTAACATATTAGACCGACCAAGCCCATAAAATAGGATTACGTTTTAAAATCTCGATTGATAAATGTTTATGGATAAAGTTAACGTCGTGCAAGACCCTGATAATTATTTCCTACTATATGACTGCAAACGAGCACAATTCAAACTCATAAAATTAATATATTGTGCAGCGAACCCGCAAGAGAGAATTGAAAAGTCGTATACAATGAAGTAAAAATTTAGCATGGTCCTTCGAGCCGGATTCGAAAATTAATCGAACGAATCCTCTTCGATTTGCATTTTCTCGACAAATTTACGACACTAATGAAAGAAGAGAAGCACGTTCGCGTCATCCGGAATACCAAAGGACGAGATGGAAGAGAGGCAGCGGCAAACGAACCACCGGTCGCTGAACACCACAGAGGCAGCTGCAAAATGCACTCGAACGTAGACAGGTCGAGACTTGTCGGTGGTTGCATTGTTGTTGTTTGGGTCAGGAGGCATTCGCATGCCTGCCATCCGGACACGCCGGCACCAGAACAGGTCCGTACTAGGTGCAACAAGCCCAACTACAACAATGCCAACGATTTGAAAAATTTACAAGACACTGCTTCAAAATTCTTGAATTATTCTTTGAAAAAATCTAAATTCTCACAAAATCCTGGAAGAAGTCGTAGAGTTGAGTCTGAATAATTTTTAAATGGATCTTCATTCATATTTTAATACTTTGCGTAGCAGAAAAATGTTGAGCATGATACACTGAAAAGTTATCAGTGTTTTCATAGTTGATTGATGATTATGTAATATTCAAATTGAAAGCGAAATAATCAATAGTAAAACACTGTGTAAGTATTCTTTTAAAGACAACATGGAAAAATCAACATAGAAGATTCGTGAGCGTCAAAGAAAAGCTGTTTTAACAAGTAAATTTTTTGAATTTTGAAAAGTAAGAATTGAATTTTTTCCAAAATTTTGTGAATTCAATATAATATTATCAGTAAATTTTCGGGATGAAATTTTAATTGGCGTTTATTATACCTCAACAGATTATAGATTAAGCTTCATATTTCAGATCATGAGAGGTCAAAATACCCCCAAAAAATAGCACGAAACTGTGTGAGTGTTTAATTGATTATAACATGTTCATGTTCGTAACCAATACGAGTTATGTTTGAGATCAGTGATCTGTGACATAGAAAATTTTGGTTTTGTGAATTACTAGGCTTCAGATGTTTTTTTTTCTGCTTTTCCCTTTGATGATATCCTAGTCGCTTTCTTTTGAGCAGTGATCACTCAAACATAATGCGTTTTGTTCACTAATTAGGCCTCTTCGAACATGAACATTGTATTTGTACACTCTATATATTCTTTCAACAGACGCAATGAAGTAGAAAATTAAATGAAGGAAGCAAGCGAAAAAAATTCTCACATAAGGTGAATTACTCAGCACTGTTAACGAAATCTCCTGTGATTCAAAAATTCCCAGTCCGCACCTGCGTCGACCACCGTCTAGCCATTCTTTGGGACAAGCGCAACCTGTAATTTTCGCAAAGAAGAGAGGGGAAGAGCGAAGAGAAGAAGAAGAAGAGACCGTTCGCCATTCGACATCGTAAACACAATCATTACCGGCCCGAGTGAAAGGCAGCGCCCCGGAATTCGTGTAGCGTTATAGCACTCGAACAGAAAGATTAAAGACTGCCGATAGGAGGTGGATACCCTCTCAATGCATGGCTACCTTGCGGCACTTCTCAATGAAATATTTCACGTACTGTCAAATATGATTTTAAACTGGAAATTTTGATTTGGTCCTTCGAGCCGGATCCATCCATGTGCGTCACATTGAATCTCAATAGCAGTTAATACACGATTTGATGAATCACTTGCCATTGTGATAGCTTACATCTGAGCAAGTTGAGAGTGAGAATAAAAAAAGTCGCTTCCAGTAAAGTCACAAAAACAGACACGGAAAACTTCAAATTTAAAACAACCCATAATCATCAATACCGAGGACCAAACGTTCATTATGTATCTATTTATTTGGAAATGGTACAACCGTTTCTTGTTTACAATTATTCATCTTTCGTGATCATATTAAGAATACGAATTCAAGACGTTGATGTATATTCCGGACAAGCATCGATGCTTTTGAATATTTTTGAGGCCTTATAATGGAAACATCCCAAAGGTGAACAACCGTAACAACAATATTTTCAGAATTGATGGAAGACAAAAGAAACATGCCGAAATACAATAATTTGGTCCTTCGAGCCGGATTTTAAGTGGTCGGTGATAATGCAACCAAAACTACCTCAATTATCAATTTTCATCGCGTTGCAATTATGTCTAAAACGCCCCACAATTCACTTTAATTGCGCAACCAACTCCCAAGTGTGTTAGAAATAGACCCGAAAGTGGAACGTCGATTAATCTGAAGCTCTTTCAACCAGGCTCGCCATTTCTCAAATACGGAAGGTTTCGATTATTAAATTTAGCGAATTAGCGAATGTAATCGTTCGAAAACAGCCGAAAATTACGTCGTCACAGGTCGATGCACTTTGACTAACAAATCGGATCCGACATCGATCGAATTAGAAGTTCGACAAGGTCAAGAGCAGTTTTCAACTACACAGCTGAAAAAAATTGCTCGTGACTCTTTAGCGTGATTCTACAGTTGTATAAGACCGGAATTAGTGTAATTAAACAATATGATCGGGATGAGAAATGAGATTTTGAAATTTTCAGGTCTTTTGACGAAGTTACAAGAAGCAATATGCTGGAAGTAACTTGAATATTTTCGACTGCTTTCGAAACATGCTTATATTTATCAACTGCGACTGTCAGGACTGTTTGAATAAATTAAAGAACAAAAACATAAATTTGGTCCTTCGAGCCGGACCACAAGAAATCACCAATTTTCTGAGCTATTCACATTGAAAAAAAAAACTATTCGATTACGTTCCTCGCAAAATAAATAGCAATCGCTTTCTTTGTGAAAAGCATGAATGGACCTCTCGGGTACTTCCAGTATGCCTGCACGGCCAACTATTCTGGCATGTGAGGGCGTGAAAACGCTCTTTATTAATGACGTCGATTCATTGCGGAATAACCTTTGAGGCCGGCATGATTCATTCTAATCCTTTCAGACAGTTCACGGGAAAATGGTTTGATGGACGTGTGAAAAAGAATGAGTAAACTCGTTTCACTCACTTCTAAACCGTCTCGGTATTCAGATTTTTTTTTTCGGTCGTATAAGGAGTTTAGAATTACTGATCACCGAAAGGTTGAGACTGAAATAATTTTTGAAAAATGTGGACAATTATGGAATTGAGAGTGATATTCATTTTTATCTGAAATACGTATTAGAAATTTACACTTCGACTTTTAAAAAGTAGAATAACATAAAATAAAAGTGACAGTAGGAGAAATTTAAAATCGTATGCATTAACTCAACACGAATAGTTTTTCAGGCCATGAAATTAATAACGAAGTTAAATGAAATTTATTGAAATGGTTCATGTCGAAGAAAATAAAAATAATCATTTAAAAACTAACCTCAGTAACCTTGGTGAAATTTATATTTTCTTACTTTAAAAAAAACAAAATTCCACAATAATTATTCATAATCACATGTATAAATTTGAAAACCTGTCAAAATTATGCTAAATTTATCAATATAACCAAATTTAACATAAAGCAACTAGTTTATAATTCATTAAAGTTGGTTACAACACCTGAATATCGAGCTGACTTTGCAGAGTGATCACTTAATTGGTATAATTTCAGAATCGCTTCACGAAAACTTTCAATTTCAAACACAATCCAATGCATTTACAGTAAAATTATCATTGTATAGGATTAACCTATGAGGAATTTCACAAAATATGCTAGTTTGTATCTGCTAGCATTGAATGATTTTACTTGGAAATTTTGACCTAGAAGCACTCAGCATATAGATTAAAATTATAATTTCCTAGTTTTCGATTTTGTTGGGTCAATTGTGGCGACATACTAGAGTGTATTTCCTCAAAAAACAGTAATAAATCATTTTCAAGCGTATATACATAATTAATAATACTTATTTGCCCTTTGACATAAAATGTATAGGAATCGTCAGAAATGAAATGAAATAAAGTACTTCAAAACAAAAATACCACAAAAGCAAGTTGTCACAATAAAAGTACATGGAAAATGCATTTAACAAGAACATATTAGTACTGAAACTATTCTTCAAAATACTCATCTATTGTGTAAAAACATTTTTCCAATAGAAACTCGCTTCAAGTTTTTTTTCAAGCGAAATAATGCCTTTGTTGCCTTAACATTTTCGGAAAGTTGGTTATGCAGTGTGACCCATTTTTAATGGAAACACCCCCCTAAAACTTGAAGTTGTAAATCGATTTTGATATCGATTTACGCTATTTGTTTTTTTCATCAGGCGGCACTTTATTGTTGGCTATCTGTTGATATAGGGTGTTTTTTTGTGACTGTTAGCTGTGTGAGTTTTCGAATTTTTGAGTTGTCATAACTTTGTTAATAATGAATATTTTTTCATGAAATTTTAGTCACACCTGTTAAGAGGCCCTCTGAATCCAGTGGCGTAGTGATTTTTTCAATAAAAAAATCGCTAATAAAAAATCCCGATTTTCGACTAAGAAAAAATATCGTAGTATCCCCTGAAACTTTAATAAACATTTCAAATTTTGTCCCGAGGTAGACCTTTCAGTACTTGACATTTCAAAAAAAAAAATTATTAAAATCGGTTTACAACTTCAAATTTTAGGGGGGTGTTTCCATTAAAAATGGGTCACACTGTATATCTTGGGTCCAATATAATTAGTCGAATTTGATGTAATTTAGAGTTTCGAATATGGAATGTAAAAATAGTTTTTTTTTTCTTATATTTAATGTATGAATATCGGAAGTTTTATAAAATTTGTCGATATTTTTAAATATATTGAAGTGCAACACCCCTGATTTGGATTTCAGTAAAAAGTCGGTTGAAAAAGTAAAAAAATAAGTGTGTATTTAGAAAATTCGATGTTGCTGTATAATTTGACATAATGAATCTGAAAGATTTGAACAAATCGCCTTCTAATAACCAAAATTCGGCAATTTAAAGCATCATTTGAAATTGGCAGTGTCAAACGAATTTTTTCGCAAAATGCCGTACATATGGAAATAGTGCCTAATTTTGCATTGCCTGGTGCACATATAAATATGTTCAGCGTTCCAGTGATATAACTTGAAAAAATACAACGGAAAAAACTCATGTCAAAACTTTCTCACCGCCCAGAAGCATTATTCAAATCGCACATCTGGTAGAACTTGGATCGAGAACATCAGGATGGCACGGCGAACGAACGAAAATATCGAAATAAAATTACAATACAAGGACGAAATCGACATAAACTCTAAGGTCAGCATTTGTTATTTAAATCTATCCAAATATCGAGCTGGATTCGTAAACTGGCATTATACTACGCAGTTAAGACACGTGTAATGCAGTTTACCTTTGGATTTATCCGCAAATTGCACCAGACAGTGTTTTATAACGTGTTTTCCGCTTTTGCTTACATAACTTCGTCAGATATGCAATTCGTTCGCACCTCGTTATCGCGTTCTGCAAAGGTGCAAAGTTGATAAATATCGTGTTCACGCGTCTATTTTTCCTGCTATGTAAATAGAGCAATTAATCGATAAACGATTTTCAATCGGGCACTGCTACGGAAAACATCCCGTACAACTATCGTTTCGCTTTGTCTGTTCTCCAAAATATTGAAAACTGTTGCCTAAACAATTTACCCGGGGAAATGGGGAATGTTCCTCCTGACGAAAATCAAGTAGTTTTCATAAAAAAAAGCTCTAAAACAACGCATTTTAAACTTTTTCTTTGAAAAATTATTTGAATACCTAAAAAAGAGGAATGAAATAATCCATTAAACATTAAAAGAGATTCGCTTCTATTTCACCATTTCGCAACATCCGTTATAGCTAATAAAGGACAATGAATCTGTTACCTGTATAAGACAAACAAAGATGACATATTTCAGAGGCGTGCTGTTCTGTTTACTTATGTTCCGAGACATTCTGTGACATATGACATTTTGTGCACCTAACCTATCTTCATCTATATAAATAAATAACAAAACAACTGTTGTTTATGTGGCTTATGGAGGTGATATTGAACTATAATTTATATTTTGCCTTAATTGTTGATTTATAAAGATAATTTTCCTTTTTTAAAGTAGAATATCTAGGTAACCTGAACTCCGATCTAACATTCTAGGCGCTGTTGCCAATATGTGAATTAGAAACAAATCCCTTTAAAAATTAAAACCCTACATTTGAAACATCAATTTGAATTCTTTTCGAAGTGAATTTGAAAAACTCATGAATTAAACTCAACTTTATTTTGTTCAAACTTGCATTTGCTGTAATAACCCAAATTGAGGAACATTCCCCATTTTAAATATCATGAACGCAAGTCATAACAACATCCCCCGTTTAACTGAAGCAGCGTTATGACAAAATTGTAACTTTGAAAAACTATTTGCCTTTGTAAGGACTCTCCGAAGTTGACGCGACATTGAATAAATTTAAATAAAAAAATCATAGCACTAATTTGGTTCAAATGTGTTTTTGTTCCTAATGTTTCTCAAGTTTTTCTCTGAAAGTGTTTATACATTTTCTTGTTCTTATTTTTTATAATTCAATTCTGAGGAGACGAAATTGATGATGTTTACACTGAGGTGGTTTTCACAAACTAGAAAAGTGAATTATTTATCAATTATTCAATTCAATATTTGTTTAAAGTTCAAAGTAATGATGCATTTGATAAAAAAAAGTGCAATAAGGTTTCGAAGAGAATCGGTTGTTTAAATATATGTTGTTTAAAATATGTTTTTTCCGTCAACCAGCTATCGCACCCCTAGGAACGATAATCCTCAGAAGTAGAAACTAACGAGGTCTTACCTTTTAACGTGTCATTCCTAACACGGGTTGGACGGCAGCAAGTGAAAATCGAGCGTTCAGCCTGCGGCTTGAACCATCGACTCACACATCGGCCGATTGACTGAGTGAACAAAGCACCCACGTCGAACCGCCCGGCTACCTTCGGTTTTCCATCTTCACCGAATAGCCAAAGACTATTCGAAAACCCGGTATATGAGAAATGTCGTCACTTTGCGCATCAATGTCATGTGAACGAACCGCCGTCATTGAACGGAAAATTTATAGTATTAATGAATGAAACACGCGCTTCCACTATTACATGAATAATTGATGATGCGGCTCGGTTCATTTCGAAACGACACTGTCCTGATGACCCTGAGATACGCGGAAGAAGAAAATTCGAAACGCGCCAAGAAAATTGCTCGATATCAAAGCGTTTTTGTACGATCAGCACTTTTACTATATCCAACAGTAGGCATCCAAGGCCTTTCCGTATCTTGCTCACAAATCTCTCTCGAAAAAGTACCACAGTCCCGGCTTACACCACGGTGGATCATCTCCAAGAATTTTCTCGGTGTGGAAATTGGCACAAATGAACAGAGTACCTGAATGGCTAAACTCGTATCTGTCAACAATAGCCGACCTACTTAACGCAGACAGATGCATCACCAAAAATGATCAATAGTTAATGGAGTCCCTGCATTTTCCCTAATGAGCCTGCTCTATTCTCTAACAGAGACAACGGCAATGGCGGCTTGACGCCGGAATAGACGGCCTTCGCCCAATCTAGGTCACTGGCCATATAGGTACATTTTATTCTCTTCTCGTGTGGCATGAGGAAATAGGCTCAGAGGCGGGTGTAGGCAATTTTGAAGTTGTTAGAGAAGGCTGCCTTTACTGGATTACAGTTTAGGTATTTATATTCATTTTTGAGAGGATCTAAATACCAAAGGTGATATGACGTTCGATTTTTTTATAATTCGTATTTGACGATATTGGGATATTTTCATGTTCATGATTCCTATTTTTGTTATGAAATATATTTCTCAAATTTAAAATCAGTCCGTTTCAAATCCGTTCATCGATGAAAATAAAAACAACAATAAAAATTAATTGGCGCTCCAGGGCGACTTCATTGATTCCAGTGGCGCATTTGCTTTTTCAGCTGCAGGAAAACCCGGAAAAACCTGCAGCACCACATCATCTGAAGATCTTGATCTAACAATGTCCTCTCTCTTATAAAACAAAATGTAGGGTGTCTCCAGAGGCTCCAATAGATTCAAGGCATCGCCAGAACAGTTCGCGACACGACTATCGTCAAACTTAAATCAGTCCGTTTTGTCTTTGACCAAGGCGTAATAATGACCAAATTCAACGCCAGAACCACAGTGAACAATGACTGCATGAATATTATAATGGTGGTCTCTGCTAGATTGAAATGTTCATCTATTTAAACCTTCCAAAGAGTTTCTTGCTTCCGTCAGAGGTTGAGTCTTGTTTGAAGATCATCAGTGTTACTATTAGTTTGACTGGTGCCTCAGCTATACTTGTTTCCTTATAACAATCAGTTAGTTTGGCGCATGTTTAACAATACAGTCGATCATCACCTGTTGAAAATTCCATTTTCAGATGATTTAACAATAAGCTTTGCACGGAATGGTTATTAGTCATATTAGGAAAAGCTAGATGAAATTCCAGAAATTCACATAAGTTTTCGCTACCTCTTGAACATTTACTACAAAGTGAACAAGTTCATCGATTATTATTTTAAGGTAAAATTTCATTTTTCCGGTTCCCGTCAAAATTACGTCATTAACAAGTGGGTACAACATATAATTGTTAATAAAATTAAATGACATTTTCATAATGGACTTTTTCGTTAGTTCTGTAAAGAAAACTTATAAAATTGAACTAGAAACGAATACGATGTCAAATTCATCGGGCTCTCGAAAAAGAATACCACTTTCTTTATTGTCATTTGAAATGAACCTGCTGCCATTGATAACAAGTCGAAGTACCACCGCTTTTGTAGGACAAAGCTGAGTAAAATTTTTGAAATTTGAAAAGTGTGCCACACGAGCTCACCCTTGATTATTTTGAGCAGTGCTTGGTCATGTTTAAACCTAACAAACCGGAATATTTCTGTCGATATGTGTGGCCGTTTCACTTCACTCCGGAATCAAAACGATCGCCATTAGGGTGGAGAGCAACTGGTAACCTCTTCCAAAGTACCCGAAAGCACAACAATCGGCTGGAATGTTCACAGCCTTAGTATTTTGGGATGTGCGTGGTATAATATTCATCGATTATCTTGAGTAGGGAAATATCATCAACAGTTGAAATTATACAGCGTTATTGTAGCATTTGAACACCAAAATTGCAAAGAAACGACCGCATATGGCAAAGAAAAAAAGGTGTTCCATCAAGACAACGCATCGTGTCATAAGTCGATGAAAACGATGGCAAAATGCATGAAATCGGCTTTGAATTGCTTTCGCGTATATACCACATTCGCCAGACTTGACTACCAGCGACTACTTGCTGTTAGCAGACCTCAAAAAAACACTCACTGGTGAGAAATTTCACCCCGAATGAAGAGGTTATGGCTGAAAGTGAGGCCTATTCTGAGGCAAAAAATGAATAAACAACGCGTTTTCTTTCTTAGTCCCGGGACATTCCAGCCCATGTGTCAAACGAAATGAAATTCAATCTACGCCAGTGCTGTTGCCGGTGCACAGAAACATTCCCCCGGTTTTGTACGAATTAATTTCATACTGGCCTTAAATCTATTCTATATTCACGATGTTCACTCTCGAAAAGGCGAAAATGCTCAAGGTTCCACTTCCCCTCGACGGCACGTTGAAAATTTACGAAATTCTTCATTACCATTTTTATCTGCGGACGTTCAAAAATGCCCACTTATCATTGTCCTTGAATACATTTCTAGTATTTGAAGTGCGTAGCGCTCGATTGCTTATCTTCTACCAGGGGTTCTTCTCACCATGTTCCTTGATAACAAGGAAGCATAATTCGTATCTTCCCAGACGATAACGACGAAAAATACACAAAAAATATTCATATTTAAACCGTTTAAGTGTCGTTGAAAAAAAAACAATTTGAATTTTTTTCTCGTTTGGTAGAGGAATTATAACGGAATCACCTCCATTAAATCAACAGATCCAATTTTGAATCTTGAAATGTTTTTAGGTTAAGAGTCAAGATTAATTTAATGCTAATTTATTACTTTATTTTTGAATGTTTCGCTCTGCATTTGTGAGAGATATTGCAGGTATATTATTGTTTTTTCCAGTAACTGACTATAACATAAATTGTTTGTTTAGATTGTCTAGTTTTTTAACAAATTTTCAGTCCTGATTTGATGGATTTCATTACTATAAACAAGACCAAATATGTTTCGAAGCTGGCAAAGCTTGCTCTATACATTTTACATCATTTGTAGCATTAAAAATATCGAAGTTGATAAATTAATTTCCATTAAAAATAGTAATAATGTTAACTAAATCTTTGTAAATCACAAAAAAGGATTTGGGATACGTCATATTAGAACTAAAATATATCTATACATACACAAAAACTAACAATTCATACAGCTCTATATCGAAGGAGTATACAAAAACAAATACATTTAGGAGCTGTTTTCTGATTGTACGGATTTGTAAATCGTCAGCGATCAGTCCTAATTTTGTTGAACACTGTTATTATTACACGACGGATTGAAAAAAGTATATTGTAAGTTTACTGTGAGCTTGACAGAGGACATGATCTTCTCATCTATCCTTTGTCTCGACAGTGGATTTTTACCAAATGGTGAATTAATATTTAAATCTAAGGAAACAGGCGACTATCATGAAGAGATGAATGCGGAGGTGTTTGAAAAATGGTTTGAAGGCATCATTCAACTTGTGGAACCTGGGTCTGTCATCGTCATGGACAATGCCCCATACCATAGTCGACATTTAGAACCATTACCGAAAAATTTTAATGAAATAAATAAAAAATGTGTATGAATATTTTAACTAATTGTACTAAGAATTTTTCTTTCATTCTTAACCCTCTCAAAAATTAATAAGCACGCCCCCGATTTGCTGTCAACTGGGCCTACTTCTACTCTCAATCATTATTGGTTTTAGTATAGTGATCATATTTCGATATAAAACTGCTAATTACTCAAGAACAGCTTATTTTTCTTATTGAAGTGCTAAATGTTGCGTCTATTTACATAAATTTCATCCGACTTTTCGATTACTTGTCCAGTTCACGAGGCGGGGATTTTTTTCGTTTGCCCTCTAGATACCATATGCACAGGTTTCAGGAGTTTGTGTTGTCTGTTCGTCTAGACACATCTCACTTTCGTCGGTTCGTCAAGTTGAACGTTATCGAGAAGCGCCGATTCAGAAAAATGTTGCGAGAAAACAACTTCCTGCCATCTAATTAACTATCAAGCATCGGCCGGATATAAAAAAATTAATATTCATACAATTTAATTGAAGACGCACTGGGTCGCATCCCTAATCAATAGTCCGGGACGATTAAAATTTCCTTGGCTACAAAATTGCAACCACACGAGTTTTTTACTGGAATCTCATCAAGTTATTGAAAACAAACCCTCAAAAAGTGCAGAAAAAATAGTATCAATAGTAGCAGGGTCTTTTTTGTAGTACTTGTCGTAACTTTTTGAACATTTGTTCTCTTGTACAATTACATATCAAACCTCAACACTGTCTTTTGTGATATTAACTATGCATCACGATTGATGAAATTGCCCGTAACACAAGTAGATTATATAACAAGCCAATTCAGGTTTTCTGCAACATCAAGCAAAACTAGAAATACTGATAAAATTCAAAACTACCTTGATGAAATAAACATTATACTGTAGCGCATCAAACAGTCTTTTTTTCTCACTTCAAATATAGCACGTTAGTACCAAGTTGAAAGAGAACAATTGTGCCTAATTTTCGTGGATTACTACTGGGTGCAACGATGAATTGCAATATGCACTCGATAGGAATCGGAATTACCAATTGTAAAGATAAATCTTTCCACAGGCAGCTGCGTTTGTAACTTTATTGTCCTAGAAAAATGGACCCATATACATTACTCGCCTATTTTAATTTAAATTGACGCTTATTCTAGGAAGGACTACGACCATAATGGAACTGCACATAAATCAATATTGTTGAAATACGGTTGGAGAATTAGTATAAGGGGGGCTGCTTGCAAGAAATACCAACATAACTGGAATTGATGATAATTATGTCGTTTTTAAATTGAACTATTTGATAGAAAAAAATGAAAATGATTGCTACTGATACTAATAATTCGTATGCTAATTGATATCTCATTTTAAATGCTGCAGATCGCAAGAACTTATTTTGAACCATCTCTGAAAATACTTGCGATGCCCGGAAAGAAAATTATTCGAGGTCAAAAGTCAACAATCTCGAAAAAATTGGTTTTTCGCGATTTTCAGGAAAACGGTAAGTCTTATCATAAAATAACCTCAGATAAAAATTGTGCGTTTTTTTAACGTGGTTTCCCACGTTTAATGTTTAATCATTTCTTGCACCTGGCCATGAAACTTTAGAGTACAACTGTAAATTTTGGAAATCAGTAAAAGATGTATTATGTGATAGATCCGATTATAGTTCAGAAGTTCAGTTAGTATTTTTAATCTGTATTTTTAATATAAAAACAAAGTATAGTATACTGCATTTTTATTATTACTTGTACGGTGAATGAAGAAAATTTGCAACTTTGTCAATTAGACCTGATGTTATTTGGAAAATGAAACACATTATTTTTTTTTCATAACGAATAAATTATACTCTCATTTAATAACTGAAACCAAACATATGTACTAGTCCGGTCAAATTAGACTAAAAAATAATAGTGAAGGTACATAAATTTACAACACGCTGCAAATGCGTGTAATTGTTCAAAACATAGTTAAAAATAAGATTTTGAAATTCCGAATGATTGCGATGCCTGGAAAAAAATGTATTCGAGGTCAAAGATAAAAAATCTCGAAAAAAATTGGTTTTTCGCGATTTTCAGGAAAACGGTAAGAATTATTGAAACAGCTATAGAGCAATTTAATTTGACAAATACAACTATTGTTGTTGGTGAAGATGTAGACTCACTCGTACTTCTTACTGCTCGAACTCCACCTGAAAAAACTATTTTCTTACTAAAGCCAGGAAAAGCTCAAAGTCAAACCGAAATATATTCGTCAAAAAGTGTATCTACTTTTGCAAATAGCCAAAATCATGTACTATTTTTACACGCAATAACTGGTTGTGATACGATGTCTGCATTTTACAGGAGGGGTAAAGCAACAGTTTTCAAAATGTTTGAAAAACAAGATTTAGTTCAATGTGCTGAGGTTTTCAAAAAAAGTAATTCGACTCAACAAGAAATTATCACTAACGGTATTTAGTTTCTTCTTTCTATGTAAAACGCTCCGAAAAAAACACATGCTTAGATAAATATCGATATGCATGTTTCGTAAACATGCATATCGATTTTGTGATCTACAATTTTTATCTGAGGTTATTTCATGATAAAACTTACCGTTTTCCTGAAAATCGCAAAAAACAATTTTTTTTCGAGATTTTTGACCTTTGACCTCGAATAATTTTTTTTCCAGACGTCGCAATCATTCGGAATTTTGAAATCTTATTTTCAACTATGTATAGATTGACCGGATAAGGAATAAACTACACAATATAGCAGAGCTAAAGCTACGTCAACACTAGAGGTTCTCTTATTACTTTCTTGGCACTTTTGGCAAGTTTAGTTATCTTATAAAGCTATCTACAAGTACGAACCGTAAAGTATGTCGACCGGTGTCGTAGTATTACCATAAGCAAAATGCATTAGGCATGCAGTTATACAAGTAACCGATAAGGTATCTGTAAAAAAGGTTAAATAATCCATTCTAGTATTTATAATTGCCTATTATTTTTTTAAGAATTATGCTAATGCTCCATAATTTATTTAAATGCTGAAAAAATATGCTAATTGCAGTCTGTTCGAATCGCTGGCGAGATTCGTTAGTCTGAAGGTTAGGAGCTTGGATACCAGACCAACCGTGGCCGTGGAGGGTACCCATCTACGTCTCGGTGCTTTCTGACCGGGTCCTACCGAAACCCGAAATTCTTTATCGTCAGACTTCCTGCTTGAAACGATGACCGTGTTAGCTTGTCATTTTTAATTGCTCTTTATCAGACGGCATTAGAAAGTCCGAAACAGAAAACGAAATGCAGGTGAGAGGTGAGAAAAATTCGGGACCATTACATTTTATGGTTACACTGACCCGTTACTTGGTTTCGATAGAACTATTCATGACGATAACTACAAATCATGACAGAGAAATGACTCTTTGCCTGAAGAGCAAAACTCATTATTGACAAAGCGTTTCTTATGTCAGTAGTAAAAAAATAGTCAGAAGCAATATGAATATGTTGCTACTGTGAGAATTTCATACTCAACAAATAATGATCGACAAGAATCTCGATTTTTTGCTTTACACATGTACCGTATTGCTTGTTTTTGTGGGATTGAATCTCACATTACAATATTTTCTCATCAGACAAACAATTCAATGACGCCGTGTACACAATGATTTTGTTGTTGTCACCCGGTATATAAGCATCACCCAACCAGCAAAGTTGTTTCATAATTCCATGGTGTTGCAACAGTTTTATTTTATTAGTATTTTATAATTACTTCCAAAATGCTAATTGATTATATTAGATGATCGGTGAACACAATACAGTTGTAGGCAATAAAAGTGTTTTATAAATTTGTCATAGAAACGTTCATGAAATAAAATTAAAAAACCATTATAAAATAGTCAGGAAATTATCACAGAAACGTTTTTGCAACTAACTTATAAAACTTATTTTCCTATAAAAGAAAATTGTCATGTAGCAGTTTTATAACACTTTTCTGCGAGATTTTTGTGATAGTTATAAAACTATTTCAAGCTTATTTTATAACTGTTTCCTGTAGCTTTAATGAAATTATTTTATTAAAATGCTTTCAGATACTATTTTAGTTCCAATACCATATTGTCACTTCAATGATAATTTTCCAACTATTTTATAGTGTGGTATATTAACTACAATTCAAAAACACTAATATAACTGTTATAAAATCAAATTGTTTTTGCTAATATATATTTGCTGTCACCAAGAATAAAATGCAGCATTTAAGAACAACCAGCTGACACCGACTTCTAATCACAGCTTTGAAAAATTTTTCAAAATTTTAGTTATGTTCAGTAAAAATATTTTTGTTCAGTTATTCAAGTGGGACACCATCGATATCGTGGTGGAAATTAGTTCTTCAGCAACTTCTAAATATTTTATTGAGTATATAGGTACCCCAACAGTAAATTCAATATTTTTAAGGCCTTGGGTTTAGATTCAGTTCGAGGTGTTTCAAATAGACGAAGAAATGACTTGGTGTTCCATAAAAAAAATTCTGGAAGCTTTGTCGCCCTGTATATTGTAAATACTAAAAAAAACTTTAAACTATCCCAGCTAACCTAGTGTTTCCATTTTTTTTGCGAAAAACAAAAAAAGGTTATTATAATGGTTAAAACCCGCCGTTTAGCTTTTATAATCGATGAAATAAACTTTTTAGCCAAAACATCCCGACAGATAATATTTATCCAAACTGTATGTGAGAAATTCTTCATTCATACAAGCACTTTTGTAGAAACTTACAGCTTTAAAAGTAGTCCGACTCTGCCGCAATAGCATCACTCCCGGAACTAAGTGTTTCTTAACAGTTTTATAGGGGTAACATAGTAGCTAAAATACTTGCTACTGGTACCAATTTATTTTATAGAACGACGCCATTTTAAATGATAGCGATCCGGGATACTGAAATTAGATGAGTTGAAAATATGAAATACCGCACATAAATTGATATTTACAGCTGAAAAGTACATAAATATTATAACATTATATTATTTAGAATAAAGTGAGTTAAGTTTGCGACCAGAAAATTAATACGTCGACAGAGAAATAACTATAATGTTTTATAAAACGGTGCCAATTTCCTATTTATAGCAGTTTTATAAACACATTGAAAACATTTCTGGGAGAAATGTAGTTTTATAATTTGTTTCTCCGAAACGTTTCCGCAACTATTATAAAATACGAAATTGCTAGTTGGGCATACACGGGGATGCGTTCCGGAGCCACTAATCTGCTTCTAAGTTCCGTCATAACGAGGTAAATTTAATTTTCTTGGAGAGGATCTTGAAGTTATTCACATTCTCAGTTGAAAATATTGCATATAAGAACAGTAATGGAATCAGTGATGACAATTACTATGAGTAAAATATTTCATTACACTAACACAACTTTATTACTTCGCAAAATCGTTTCTTTTTGTACGAAAACATGTATTTTATCGATAGAAAGTAATACAAATTATGAAACAACAACAAAAATTAATTGGCGCTCCGGGGCGACGCATTTGCTTTTTCAGCTGCAGGAAAACCTGGAAAAACCTGCAGCACCATATCATCTGAAGATCATGATCTGCCAATGTCCTCTCTTTCATAAAATGTGTGGTGTCTCCAGAGGCTCTAATAAATTCAAGATGTTTTTCCCATTTATTTACAATAAAACGTCAATATAAATTTATTTTCAAGTACTTCAATATACTGTTGCTGTGAAAAAAAAGCATTGGCGAAAAACTAAATGATCGATGGGTTTAAATTGAAAGAGGTATATTTTTAGGAGAGATTAATTCTAGTTCTTCAAATTTGTGTCTGAAATATACTCCTATGAATGATTTACACATCTTTGTGAATAGTTTATTTTGGAATTGATTGCTTTCTTTTTTCTTTGGAAGATTCCCAACTTTTTTTGTATAAAGATGTAGAGTAGAAAGCCAAAACCTTCCTTTCCCAAAATATATGGTTTTGTTTTCAAGAAGATCCGTTTTGGTACGATTTTGGATAAAAAAATTGAGGAACTGTAATTCTGTCACTGTCATAATTGAGCGTGTTTCAAAAATTGTGGTTCAATTATTGGTATATCCAGAGAGATTAGAAATGCTCGAATCTTCGTTAAAATTCCCATTCAATTTTGAATAAGTTGATAAAAACGGGGCGACATAACTTCCTTCCGGCTCTGTGGATATGGATTTCGAAAATTTCGTGAGAATGACCCTGGAAAAACCGAAAACCTCTTAGAATATATGAATCTTAATTATATCCGTTTCCTTTTTTGTTAGATCTACTGCTTGTGTTTAACCGCATTTGTAGGTTGTGGAAAACGTTATCGACAGGAGCTAGCTTCGATAATACTTACTCTATGCGGTTTTTATCAATTTGTAATTCATGAATTCTCAACTATTATCGACAACAACTTTTGTACACTTCCGCGATTTGCCATTTCCTCCGAAAACTCACAAATAATATTTTGTTGTTTCAAAAATTTTGTCCGTTTTGATGCCATGTGTTTTTGTAGCCCCATATTTTATTGTGTCGTGGTTTAACTGATCGATACAGAATTTTGTAATCTGTATATTAATGCTGTTCAAACTTTTGGAACAACCCACAAGTAGTGGTGGTCTTCCTGAACTATTAGGATCGTTAAAAAACCGTTGATTTGTGATGGAAAAAATTAGCAATTTAACATTTTACGATTATAACAGTATCATCGGGAGCAAAAAAAGAAACACGCCAACAAAAGTTTCTATATGCAAATCGAAAGTTCTTCTAGATGTGTGTTGTATATGTCGAGATAAGATCGGGCGGGCATATTATAATATATTGTTATAGAAAAGTGGTGATCAGTTTCTCAACGATTATAAAATTGATCTCATTAACAAAATCCATAACAACTTTCTATATTGTAAAAGGCAACCTGTAACTGTCAGTCTCCGTAATTCGACAACTACGAACCAAACCGGTCAAATTCCTGTTAACGGGTGAGGTGAAATCGGAGGTTTTTTTTAATTCGGCATTCGACATATTATTTGTGGCTCGATGATTTATTTTAATGTCCTTAGAGGGTCGTGAAGCGACAGAAAAAACTGATCATTTTCAATAAATCACCTTTTAATTAGGAGAAAGCATCAGCCAAATAAGCCAAAATTTTCATAAACCTGTCATAATCGATTATCATATCACAACCAAAGTTCCAAAAATGAGTACTTGGAAAAAACAAATCAGAAATTTTCAATTTGGCCTCAAACTAATGTTGACATGGATAATTGATAGAAAGTGGTGCATCATACACTTTTTTGATAGGATTTGTCACTTTTGTTGAAATTTGTTTTATCTATCGTCAAAATCGCGTAAATTTACATACCAATAATGAATAAAGTGTATAATTAAACTTTGAAACATACTGTTTTAGGAACTGTAAAAAATGTCCATTGCTAATTATCCATTGTATCTATTAATATAATTTGAATGGCTTGCTAGAGAAACAAGGAAGGAAACAATACACTTTTCAAGATATTTGGAAAGTATTTTGCGATTAGAGAACAAACTGAGACCCTGTATCAAAATTCTGGGAACAATAAAAACCCCAGATATCGAATATTGGCGAAATCCGACACTTAAGAGTTAATCGCACAATTTATTATCTGCGTCTTGAAAACACGTGTCTGAATTCATCAAGAGTCTGTTCATTTGAAAAAAGCAGTCTTTTATCGGTCTATGTAGAAACTATAATCGAATTCAGACTCACACGCATACACACACACTCGCAAACAGAAAACGACCATTGAACGAGATAGTTACCTATCAAGGACGCACAGGCATTTTTATAGACGAGTCATGTTTATTAAAAATTTATGATAATTTCAAATCAGAATGTGGGAAACGAACGTTTTAATTTATAAGAAATGTCTTCGGTCAACTCGATTAGAATTCAAGAAAAAAAAATGATGTCAAGCGACTATTTTAAATTGTTAATAAAAAAATTTTACCACAATATATTATAACATTATATTATTTAGAATAAAGTGAGTTGAGTTTGTGACTAGAAAATTAATACGTCGACAGAGTGAATTTTTGTATAATTATTAGTTTTACCGAAAACATTTATAAATGAGTGGCGCGCTTACATTTTGCTAATAATAGGCTATATATTTGTCAATAAAATTTCATTTGCAGCAAAAATATCAATCTTCGAAACACAAACAATGTCTTCAACAGTTTTATGAGTGCAAGAGTGAAATTTTAAAATGGCTTCAATCTTTCTATTTCTTATTTTTTAGTTGGTGACATATCGATTATATTTTCCTTATAAAACTGTCTTCTGATTATTTTATAAGTATCGCTTAAATATGTTGCAAAAGTGCAGTGAGGGAAGTCTTTACAAAACTACTTTTTGAGAGTGTTAGACAAATTTTATAGTAACTGCCAAAATGTTTATAAAACTAAAAAAAAAATGATGTCAAGCGACTATTTTAAATTGTTAATAAAAAAATTTTACAACAATAATATATGCCATTTAATATTTTCAAATTGCCAAAGCTACATATAAATTTCAGCATTCTTCATAATCAAATCATTAATTAAAAATTCAAAGTACCCATTATGTTAACAATAAAAATAAGTTAACGAAGTTACCGAAACTCATATTCTGTCAATTGTGGAAAGACTTATTTTTGCTCTAATTTTTACTGTATCCAACCCTGTAACTGTAACAATAAACAACGCCGGAAAAAATAAATTGCCTTTTTTGGTTTGCATCACCCGGTAATTTGTTTCCGTAAACGATCCACAGTGAATGCGTTTCATATACTTTTGATTTCAACAATACTCATAGAAAAAATCCAGTGGAGCCGACTCGGGGTATCTAGCAGGCCATTAATTAGATCCTCTCCTTTCAATTCATCGACCCGAAAACCTAGTTTATGTAACATTTCCAATACATATTTGTCTGTTTATTTTTTTCCAAATTTCAACTTTTCAGCTCTTTTATTTTATTTCTGACATTGCTAATGCCTCTAATAGTACGTAATTTATAACAAATGCATCAAAATTCATTATAATGGTGCTAATGCCACAACTCTACAAATGAATTAGTAGTTAAACTAATTTATACACTAGGAACAGAAAAATGTTTGAATGGGACAGTTTTCTATTTGGATTTTTACTCTACTCCCGGAAAACACGTCTCATCTTCCAAAAAGAGACTAATCCAAGTGACATATAACGTACCACTATAGTTCTTATCAAAATTTTATCTTAGTTGATTGCCCCGTCACTCGTTTTATCTCATTCTCGATGGCTAATAAATCACGGAAAATTTTTATCGCACTAACTAGGTCATCTCTACAAATCTACGGGTCACACTTCGAAATTATACTCAAGTGGATGTATCCCATGTAAGATAACGAGTTTACGTATCTACGAAGATTTATTTCAGAACATAATTCAAAAATGAGAGCGATGCCGACCTAATAATTCAGGCGCATTTGGATATTCCAGTCGACAAAAAATGAGGCTTTGTCGTTATCGGATTTGAATATGCTGATGCTCATTCAGCCACGGAGTCCATATAACATATTCCGTAGTACTCTAAAAACTCGTAAGCTGAGTTGGCAACCCAACATTACCATCTCCAGTTAAGAACGCAATAGGGATTAAATCGGTGGATGCAGGTGACCATTCAATAAAATCTTCAAAACTTCAAGTGTTAGGGATGAAAATCTGTTGATTGAGATGAGCGACAGGGATCAAATCAGTAGCTCGAGGTGACCACCATCGAAATTATTTCGCAATAATCAAAAACGCGTATTCGACGCCAGTGAATGAAATTTATCTCGCCCGATCCGGATTTAGTTCATTAGACGTTCCCAGAGAGAAAGTCGATACAATGTCGCAGGATTAGTCATTATTGCAAGTCGTAATTGTGTTCCCTAGAGCCGAGAACGGTCGTATAAAATTCTCAAGTGCCTATTTGGAAAGTGGCGAACCCACGCAGATTCCATTTATGAACGTATTAGTAGCTGTGCGGTTCTAACTAGAATTTTAGTCTTATATGGAATGTTTACCGACAATCAGAATTATTTTAGTTTGTCGAAGAATTAAGACATGTCGCTACGTAGAAGTTGAAGAGCTTGAAAACTTGATTTTTCACTTGTGAATATTGGCAAAAAACGATCTAATTATTTCACTGTGCATTGCTCTAATATTCAGATGAACATTTTTGCTGTTATGAATATTTTCAACTATTTTAACGCGAAAAACTTTTTTTTCTGTTTGACTGAAATATCCTGAACTAAAACAAGTATCATCAGAAATTATAACAATATTTTGTCCATCTCCTCGATAGAAATGAAAATATATAATTTTTCGATACTGGCAGTTTTCAATTCCGATTAATCAACAGTTTGGCGAGGTTTTTGTAAATGAAATAATCAAAAGTCACAATTTTTCAAATAGTTCTGTACCGTCACTGCATAATTATGAGAAAAAAAACTCTGATACTTTTTGTAGAACTCTTTGAGGCATACAGAATT
This sequence comes from Leptinotarsa decemlineata, assembly GCF_000500325.1. Taxonomy (NCBI): domain Eukaryota; kingdom Metazoa; phylum Arthropoda; class Insecta; order Coleoptera; family Chrysomelidae; genus Leptinotarsa; species Leptinotarsa decemlineata. The sequence continues at coordinate 519,304 of NW_019289710.1, forward strand.
TGTTCTTTGAAAAATTGCGATATCTGCAGTTATGAATGAAATTTGAATCATCGATATTTACTGCACTATTGAAGTTATGCAAAATTTGTGCCTAATTATTTTCTACGCTTTGCTGGGGAAAAATGAAGGTTATATAAATTTTCCGCCACTCGAAAATTGTGACAAAATTTGAAAAATCGACAGAAAAAACAGCTTTCACATTTTCCTATCTAGTGGTGAAAATTTCAAAAGTGCATCTCAATTACTTCTTTCTTTACATTTTCCGACAAAGATCCGATCATCAAAATCTTCATTATTTCAAGTCTGCACACCCTGTACACCGAAGAAAGGTAATTGGTCTGTAGAATGACGTCCAGCGTTTTGGTAAAAGTTGTATTTCTTCTCACCGATACCTTCTCATGGACCAGAATCCGGTTTTGGATTCGCAGAAAACAGTTTTGACGAGAGTTCGGAATTCCAAAGCATTCCTTGGGTCATCGAAAAAATGCACAATTTTCGGCCTTTTTGATGCGCTTCGCTTATTACGGTTCATTTTGAAAAAAGTATTGAGATTATACGAGGGGCATCTAAAGTATTACATTCAACTAATTTTTTGTTGAACGTATGTTTTGATGTTACATGCTCATATTTCATGCAATTAAAAAAACAATAACTGCATTGAAAATGTTTCCTCTTGAATCCAATTCAATTCTTGATTCAAAAAGAGCCATAAAGGTTGTACCCATACACAAAAAAATAACATGTCACAGAAATGATTGGCTTTGGAAATTCCCAAATTTCATTCAATTACTTAATTTCTAAACAAAATGACGGAATGTTTTAATTTTACGGTATTTATTTGATCTATGGATAAATTCAATATAAATTAGACTGATTTATCTATATTGCAAGGGATTAACCAAAGACTGTATCTGTGAAAATAATACCCGAACCGATGAATTGTTAAAAACATCTAAAACGAAATACAGAAAAATATAAATGTCTCTTACGTCGAGTCGAACCTCGTGGATTTCAAAAATACCACTTTTTTCTAATATAACTGTCGCGAAATGAAATTTTTACAGATTAAATCGAGGACAGGGCCTAGGATTTATCTGGCGATTTTGGCGCCAATTGTCGTTGGCTACTTCGAAGATTAAAACAAGAAAAATGCGACGAGCTCTTGATCCGATGCCAACGGATGAATCGCCTCCCGTAGCCCCCCCCCACTCCCCCTACTAGTAATAGTACTGAGGTTTATTTTTATTGCGGATCGCGAATGCAATAAATTCGATTTGTTCCTCTGCGCGGCCTTGACTGCTTTTTTATATTATTCTAAAAATATTAGTTCTAGTATTTTTATAGTGTGCATTAATAATAGTGAACAAGGACTAAGGCGCCCGATCGGTCTCGAATATATCGCTTGAGTTAAAATATTGAATGCGTCAGCAATGAGTACTCGTTGATTATTTTTAGAATAGAAATTACATGGAAATTACTCTATTGTTCGTCGTACTGTGCCTATCAGACATTTCATTTCCGAATTACAGAACCAGATTCGTATTCACCAAATAGAAGACAGATAAAAGGATCAGGGATAGTCGATTGATGACTTATTTATTTTGTATTAATTCTTTATATTATGTTCAATATTCCACAGTGAATCATATTTTCAAATCAACTGGTGATCATGCAACAATTCTGATAGAAACATAAATTGCCACCAAGGAATCTAATGAAGAATATGATGAAAACGCAAAGAATTTGCATATATTTTTTCAGAAGGACGTGCGTTTTTTGGTTCAAATAACAACAGCAGATAAGTGTACAAAAAGAATTTAGGCAAACGTTCATTGATTCAGTTCGGTTGCTTTTGAAATTATTTCAACTTTACTTTACTAGTTCACATGTACTTTTTTTTGTAACATTTTTCAGCCCTGTCCAAAAATCACGACCAAGATGTCATTCGATTCGTATTTTTGCCTAGAAAGTTTAAGGAACGGTCCGAAAACGCGCCGATAAAAATTACAAAAGTTATAAACAATATAGTGAAAAAAAACGGGGCTTTAGTTTTTTCTTAATATCTCGGAAAATTTTCAAAATTTTGAAAATTTGAGATATTAAGAAAAAACTAAAGCCTCATTTTTTTTTCACTTAATTGTTTATAACTCTTGTAATTATTATCAGCGCGTTTTCGGACCTTCCCTTAAACTTTCTAGGCAAAAATACGAACCGAATTACACCTTGGTCGTAATTTTTGACAGGGCTGAAAAATGTCACCAAAAAGAGCTAAATCGAGTACATGTGAACCAGACTACTAGCTCTGTGAATAGAAATGGATTGTACTGGTTGTGACTGACAAGGCGAGAGATTGAAAACGGAATGTTTAGAAAACATCCTGAATGTGTAAGCATGTAGACTATCAAAAATGGCATTATGACATTCCATTCTTTCGACACGTGTCAGCTGTTCACAATTGAGACGTCGTCCTGGCCGGATATCCTTGGTTGCTGAGGCCATTGAATCGAAAAGAAGAAGACGAAGAGACGCCGTCTACAAGTGATTTTTGAAAACGGAAAAGGAGTTTTTCCCGATCCACCACCTAAAGAAAGCTGAGTATGAAAATCAAATTTTTAAACGGCTTCATTGAGCTTGCCCTGTTTGTTTGGATCAAATGTAGTAATTGAAGTTTGACACCCTCTATGTTGACAGATTGATCTGAAATTTAGTACACACATTTAGTTTTGATGACAATGCAATTTAATAAATTCTGTGTCATTGTAAATCCAAGATGGCCGCAGCTACATAATGGAGGATTATATCGAGTGGTCCAACGAAAAGTATGCACCTTGCTTTTCTCCTTTCTTTGTNAAGCAAATGGGTCACATTTTCAGCACTTGCTGAAGTAGGATTCTACTAAGTCAATTACACATTTCAAAGTACTGGATTCTAGTTGTTTTTCTTCATAATACCTACTTGTTTGAGTGAAATACAACAAATTAGGTATCATTGGAAAGAAAATTTTGTGCCCTTTCAAATATATATCACTCGACCCCACTTTCCATTCAAAATTTTAGGGATGTTACTCACCCTCGCTAAGGGGTTGAAGGCATAGGTAGAAAAATACATCTAAAATGTGTCCCCCTCAAAAGCAAAATTGACATGTCCGAGCATTTTTGCGTTAAGTTACAAAAAAAAGGAGAAAAGCAAGGTGCATACTTTTCGTTGGACCACTCTGTATATTACCTTGTAATACTGAGGCACTAAACAGGTTTTTTATTTGATCAATAACGTAGATTGCTGAGGAGAGTGGTGTGATGCGTGATGCCTTCAGCACATCATTATTCAACATTAATAAAGTACCTATTTTTTTTTTCGTTGTTCAATTCGAGTCACTAGTTGGACTCTTCAGTGGTTTATACTAGTCAGCAACTTTTCCGGGTGAACTTTATTACACTTCATCAAAGTCTCTGTTCATTCAGCTTTGTTGACTTTTGATTGTGGGAGGTCAAGCGCCCAAAAAAGTTATCTACAAACATCACAAGCAGCAACTAATGTGGTGGAACAATGCTTGGTGAGTTATAATTCGCCCGACGAAACCGCTATTATAATTAGGATTACTTTACCATGCAAGGCTTGTTTGTTATTGCGAGAAACGGAATTCGCAAACCTATCGAAAGAACTGGTAAAAGACCAACCCGTTCGAAGGATATTTTTTTACTGCCACGATTAATGCGACCTTACAACGCGTAAGGTAAAACAAGTAAAAATTCTGGCAATGATACAAGGCAAGTACTGTCGAGTTTTCTCAGACGGTTGCGTAACAGTGTCATTGAACAATCTTTTCAATTAATTCAGCGAAATGATTAATTGCAATCCGCGACGCGACGATATCTCTCTCTCTCTCTCTCTTTCGAGTTGCAGAATTAATAACGGAACGTTGCAAAAACGTCGAGATACAATGCAAAAAATCTTTTAATGAATGAGCTGCGGCTAACCCGATTTACCAATAAAATTTCTCAACGACGAGTAAATAAATAGGAAAAGAATGCAGCAAGGCGATTCTTTGTTTATTTTGGATGAAACGCAAGGATACTTTGTTTAGATCGACCTGATTTTCTGTTAGGTAACAAAAGTAGTACCTTAGATTTCGGCAAAGGCGAGAAACGGAGATTTTAACACGGTAATGACATGTTTGTTTTTTCACTTACCTACAACATTTCAGTTAGACTATCTTGTTTAAACGGCAAAAAACTCTAAAAAAGCATATATCTATACCTACCAAGCAATATAGATAAACAACATAATAGAGAAAACACCCAGTAGCGAAAAATCCCGTTCAATCAATCTTGTATTCATGATTTTTTCTCACTCCGTCTTTGAGTATTATATAACATGAATCTCTGCGTGTTTGTTGATTCTTCAAATCCATCGAAATCAAATCTTTTCTAGAGCGACACCTCGAATATATTTGATATTCAAAACAATTCGTGGCATTCGCAATAATTTATGCATTTCAAAACAATTCATGGACAACCGCCATAATTACGCAATAATTCATTACAGAAACAAAGGTTATAAAATTCGCCACAATTCATTATATTTGCCACAATTAGTGACATTCGTAATAGATTAGGCATAATTCTTGTTTTATATCTTTGCTGAGTTCTTTTCAAATTACTGTTAATTGCGTATATAATAATATATTCATTCTGTTAGTAGGCTTCATCAACAACATTTCATCTTTAGACAAAAAGTAATTTTCAATCAATGACATCTTTATGTACAAAATACGTAATCATTGATAGAAATTCACCACAATATATGGCATTTGTTTTCGCAATAATTCACAAAATTCAAAATAATTTGAGACACTCGCAAAAATTGACTGAATTCTCCAAAATTACGTAACTTTCAATTTTCTTGTTATTTTCACAACACTACCTATTTCTCTTTCAAAACAATTCATCCTAATTTTGTGGCTATGGCAACAATTTATATGAAAAGTATTGATTACTTCCATTATCATTAATTTATGAAATTGGGAATGATTCGCAAATTATCTGATACAATTCGTTACATACTCCACAATTTGTGGAATTCGCAATAGTCTACTATTTGTGGCGTTTGCCACATTTTTTGCAATTATATTCACAATTTATTATAATTGGCTATAATTAAATAGTAGCACAATTCTTAACATACCCCACAATTTTTGGTATTCGCAATAATTTATTGTATTTGCGAATTGTGGCGGTTGCCACATTTCTTACAATTATATTCACAATTTATTATAATTGGCTACAAATTAATAGTAGCACAATTCGTAATATTCGCCACAATTTATAGTATTCGCAATAATTTGTGGCGGTTGTTACAATTCGAGCAATTTTTAATGATTGATTAGCAACAATTTATGAAATTCAAAATACATACATTCGCAATACTATATAATAAAAACATGGTTCGAAAATTCGCCACTATTCGCCATAATTTGTAGAAATCGCAATAATTCATTGTATTCTCTATAATTCATGTTGTATTTCACATAATTTCTTCAAAAGTTACTGTTAATTTTATCTGTTTCAGTTAGTAGGCTTCATCAACAAGATTTGTTTTTCAGACAAGGTATTTATAAAAAATTATCTATACATAATACCTAGATGTATATAAAATGAGGATGAATTTATTGTTGCAAATTCTACGTGAAAAAAATGTATATGAAATGAAAATATGAATGTAATTTGCAAATTACTTTGCGATAGTACTAAGATCATGAATGAAAAAAAACCTTCAACTCTGTATCTACATTTTCAATATACTTTTTCAAAAACGCCTCAACTTAGCTGAATGTTATAGAAATATACCATGATAAAATAATAAGAAAGGATGTTTTATATGAAATAACGAAATTATGTTCAACATCAATTAAAAAAAAACAATAAATTGGTTATATTCAAGAACGCATAATAAATCTGCCCAAAAATAGCCTTCAAATTATAGCTGTATGTGACAGAGACCATTCATTTTGTTTCTTTGTAAATATCTAAAACGTATGCGTTGTTTCAACAAACGCCACACTTTGTAGTAGATCTAATTAATCTCTGGGAGATTAAATAAAGCACACAATTTGACCACAAATGTCGAGGTCAATGATGCAGACACTAGATTTTGCAATATATTCTTTTCCGAACGTGTATTGGATTTGGTCGAACTTTGAAATCGACCTTCCTCGTGAATCGGATTCGCTGGCTCAGCAACACTTTAGAAATAAGGTTACTGCGTCCATTTCTGAACTTTCGCCGGCGAGATTATCATTTTTATGGACGCGGTGGTCTTCGGCTGTTTGTTAATTGAATTATTTTACTTTTTCAAATGTCACAGTTCAATGTCGCCGCCGTGACATTTCCGAACTTTCGATATTCTAATGCTGATACCGAGCAGGCATGATGCAATTTCAGATTTTCACCAAAAGGGATATCTACTAATTCTTTTTTATCTCGACATTTGAACTATGCATGCGTTTCTGTTTGTCTAATTCTATCCTAGTATCAGGTCGGTAATAAATGTCTAATTTAAACAATTTTGTTTGCTATTCAAGTCCGGTGGCCTAGTTCCTGGATTATATTTTTACTCCAGAATTTGTCGGAAGAATGTAGAAATTTAAATTCTTCGACGCTCTCATGCACCATCACTACAAAATTGGACGTCAATCACTGACATTGTTAGGATAGTCGCAGTAGATATGCTATGATAGTTCCACAACCGAAATCTTCATTTTCCCATGTTAATGTCTAGGAAAAGCAGGTCCAACATGTGAGTTTTGTCACTAGATCTGCCTTAAAAGTCACTTGAATTTCAACCAAACTAGTTTAGTGAAAGCACGACGACCGAATCATGTTGATGTTGTTACTAATAGATCCATCGAAATACAGTTAATTTAATACTAGATTTACCAAAAATTCAATAATTTATTAAAATTTCATTTAGTTTTCCGTTGATTTTACCACTAGATCCATCGAAATTCGGTGAAATTTTAATAAATATATTGAATTTTTGGTAAATCTAAATGAAATGTCTGTAAAATATAATGAATTTTTAATAAATCTAGTAACAAAATTTTCAAGACAAAATCGACAGAAATCTAATGAAATTTTAGTAGATGTAATAAATTTTTGGTAAATCTAGTTACAAAGTTGATGAGATTTCGATGAATTTTGTGACAAAATCAACAGGATTTCATTGAATCTAGCGACAAAATCAAGAAGTTTTATTCGGTTGTTGCCCTCTCACTATATGAATTTGGTGAAAAATCTAGTGACTATTTGAGAAAACTTGACTTCTTGGGGAAATCTAGTGAATTTTTGCAAAAATCCAGTGTCGTATCAGGCACATCTAGTGAGTTTTCAAGCACATCTAGTTACTTTTCAGTCAAATGTAGTGACAAAATCACAATATTTCACACGCTTTTTTCTTATGTAGAATTACATTATTTCGGTTGTTAATCTCTCATAGCATATCTTCTTGTCACATCACAAATCATTGTTTCGATTGATTGTTAAGAATTACTTCTGAATTATTATGATTATCATAATTTATTGCAGCTGAAAAAGCAAATGCGCCACTGGAATCAATGAAGTCGCCCCGGAGCGCTAATTAATTTTTATTGTTGTTTTATAATCACAGAATTTAATACATTTGTAACAGAATTTATTGCGAATGTAAACAAATATTACAGCCATTGACACGAATTCAAAGGAATATCACGAATTGTGGCAAATTTCCGTGTTTTTTCGAAAAACAGAAATTACTGCGAATTACAAATTGCTCGAATTGTAAAAATCGCCACAAATCATTGCGATTACTATAAATTGTTGCGAATACCACAAATTGTGGCGAATATTACGAATTCTGCTACTATTTAATAGTATGCCAATTATAATAAATTGTCAAAGGAATTGCAAGAAATGTGGCATCCGCCACAATTGGCAAATACCATAAATTATTGCGATAACCACAAATTGTAAAGAATTTAGCGAATTGTATCAAATGTTTGTTGGTAATGAAAGTAATTAATACTGTTTATGTAAATTGTGGCACTTGCCACATAATTAAGATGAAGTGTTTAAAGAGGAAAATAGCTAGTATTGTAAAAATATCAAGAAATTTGAATGCCATTTTATTAAATGATTGATATTCAAGAGAGTTTTTGCAAATGTTTCAAAAAATCATAAACACTACGAACTAAAGATCATTGATACTATGCTAACTTCATAAAATGTTACTAAGTGTTTGTTGTTGTCCTATAAATGTTACTAATATCACAGAAAACTGTATATTGATACTTTAAGAGATGATTGTCACTGAATTACCAAAATCTCTTGATGAAAAACAACTCTAACATTAAAAAAATGCAGTACTTTGATAACTTCGAACAGATACTGTAGTATCTCATTCTTGTTTGATCGATTTTTACTGTTCTCCTTGTATATTTTTCCAGAAGTCTACGAAGAACCGTAACCTAAATGAAAATAATGACCACTTATATGCGCAATTGTCATTTAATGACCAGGATCCTTTTGTTAATCAAACTAAGGAAGGAAGTCCGCAATTTCCATCGTCGAATGTTTGTCGAAAACAAAAGATCATACACCTTTTGTCCCACAGTACAATGCGATAAACGCAGAGTTTTTTTAAAGATAACTATTTCATATATCCCTATCTACCTATTCTGCAATCACTAACGTGTTTAAAATCCTAATTCAGTTAGTTGCATATCTTGTAACTTTTTGTATATTTATACCATTTTGACATACTCTACACAACTTTTCATTGACTATTTTGTAAGATACATTGCCAAGCCTGAAAGAACTATATTCTTCATCAAAACAGCGATAGGTAGCGAGAGAATTTCCGCCGTGATCGCTTTGGCCTGCAAAGTCGCCCGATTCGGTCCCCTCAGACTTCCGGGTCACTTTTCGTGGCGAACAAAATTCAGGCATCGGAGAGGCAAAATCGATCGAGCGGGGCCCCCTTCTTCGGGTCTTTGCCCCTCTAGATCCCACCGGGGCCCCCGACCGGCCGAATTCACGGACGTATCAGACTGAAACGACGACGGCCAAGGTGACTCCCAGACACAACATCGCAAAACTCTTTGAATCACCGTCTGTTCGGGCCACTTGTCGAGGCATACTGCGAATAATTGGGTGATAAATACATAACAAAAACAAATACAGTGTTCGTTACTCCCGCGAATATTTCAACCTTGAAAAATGGGCGAGAGAGGGAGAGAGAGAGAAGGATGGGTGTCTTTGAATCCGCACCTGAGGTGGCCATGAAAGTGCATTCACTTGTTTATTTTTTGCGTACGTAACAGATGCCTAATTTAGATTCGTATCTGAGGCGGCTATGGTTTGCTCAACGACGAAGAGAGGCCTATTAGGAGTTTCACGCCGTTTTTCTCTAATAAGACAAGGTTGATGGAGCATTCCGCCGGGTGAACGGAATGCAGATTAGAATAATTATCATTCGAATTCAGGGATGTTCAGTTCTACAATTTTCCGAGGAGACGAGAGCTATACTTCCTCTTGAAGATGATCATTTGGTGATCGAAACACGCGTCAAGGTGTTAAAATAACGGTTTGTTGTTTGCAAAAAACTCCAGTAATATTCGTTACTAAACCAAATGTTCCAAACAGTGCAACACAAGTGTACAGGTTGAAAAAAAATTATGTTAAACGATTTTATTGAAAAAAATAATAATGTATGTACTAAAAGCCAAAAAATAATTCGGTAGGTCCTAGGTAGCAGTCATCACATCATTCTCCTCAGCAATCTACGGTTTCGATCAGATAAAATATAATAAAATCGTTTGACGTAGCATAACCTGAGTAGATTTTTTATTTTTTTTTATCTGATCAATACCGTAGATTGCTGCTGATAGTGGTGTGATAACTGCTACCTAGGACTTACCTAACTTTTTTTTAAATGAAACTGTTTAACATAATTTTTTTAAATACCTAGATTTAAGTTTAATCTTTTCCATTTTCCGATTATTATCACCGTCTAATCGGATCAATACCACTGCTAACGTTATTTATGATGGAAATTTCAAGTCGATATCTTTTTTTTGTTCGTTAAAAAATGGAAAAACCAACAGAAACACGACGAACAGACGGACAGAGACACCGGAGTTGTATATCTTCGAATAAAGAAGTTTAGCGCTCTCCAGAGATTATAGAATAAAAGGGTTAATCGTTGAAAAAAATATCAATGACTGGAAACTTCCCCATCAGTGTAAAAAAAGTAAATGGTAGAGTATATTGATGGGACAATATCATTGATACCGTAGACAAAAAAGTCAATCAAAATCGAAATGTTATCATATCGTTGGCCTCAGATATCGAGGTTTATTTACCTCCAGCTACGAATAACATTTTTCATTCTTGAAATCAGGTAACTTACGTTAAATATTTGAACAAGTACCGATGTAATAAATATCTCTCACGATTCCTTTTTATTTACACGAGTCGATATTTCCGATAGCGGAGCGATTACATAATAATATTCAAATACAAAGAAGCGGATTCCTCGAAAAGTTGTATGCACACGAATATTTTCAATCGAAATTTGTTTACTAGGAACTGCTAGTTGAATTTATATTTATCTCAAGATAAGGTCACCCGAAAGATTTATCAATTTAAAGACCTCGCTACTATAATACAAACTGACGATACGCCCCGGACGTTCCACCGAGTTTCGGAACATTCGACGGGTATTCAAAAACTCATTTGAACTCGATCTAACCTCAAATTTGAATAACTTCCTCCGAATACCAGCGCCGCTCGTGGTTATTTTACGAACATTCAGAAAAGCTCAACAATTATAATGAATTATTCAACGAAATTTAAGTTTTATTCGCAATTTCAAACAGTCAAGTATCCGATGATGTCATCTGTCATTCGCCATTACATAAAAATTTCAGAGATATCGCCCGTTACATAACGAGCGCTCCTTTCAATTCCGAGAAAACACTGAATGGGTGTAGGAACATCGAAGAAGGCTCTGCAAGCGAGAAAGCGCGCGATACCTAATCGCTATTTGCATAACGCGTCGTCGAGGAGGCTATGAATGGTTTCTTATTATTAATCGCAACATACGACACGCAGTTTCCGGTCTAAGGTTGCGGATGTGCAACAAAACAAGACAGCAGCGGCAAACAACGTCTGGATGTGGATAACCGGATAAATTGTTCGCGATTATGCGAAAGAAGAGTGTGCTGCGTTGCCAAGTTTCTTGAAAGACCGTGCATGTGGGTACATGTTTTTATGAATGCTAACACTGACGTTTGACATATAATATTAAGAATGCGTGTAAATACTTTGAATTTTGTTGAGTTTTACGAAATGATTTAATGTTTCGATCATAGTGAAAGTGAAATCGATACTGTTCATGCTATGACAATGAGTATTTCAAATAAAACAATTAACGCATTGGTAGTTGACTTTGTTGCGTATTATATTGTAGTAACACAAATAATAGTGCGTTAACATTTCACAGACTCCCAACATCATAAACAAACAAAACTGTATTCTCAACACAAAAAGTAGGTTTAGATAGTTGAATGAAAAATATAATCTCGTGTAAAAAAATACATCCTGTTAGGCACAATAGACCGGCTAATTGTTATAGTATCCCTCTCGCGTCGAACCATTCTGAATGAACGAAATATCAATGACATATTCGATTTCTAAATCAAAGTGAGAAACGGTAGCGGTTCAAATTACAAACGCCCTCTCTGTATCAAATTTCCGCTTCTTCAGTTTTTTTCGACATCATCGAAGTATAAGTAACAGAATTAGGAATGATATACATGTAACGGGACAAAGATATATGCAAGGCTTATGTTGACCCACTGTTAGAAACTTTATCCAATTACTCCATTACTTTTTTTCGACTTTCAACCATGTTCAATCGAATTTAAAAGCAAATCGTCTGTCAGAAATTATAATTATATGCGATGATTTGCGATAGATAGTTACGCACGGCTCGAATTCTCCAATCGGGGGACTCGCCTTCAAGTTAGCATTGGAATTTTTATTTCCAATTATACAATTTGCACGCTTTCAAATTCGCTATAAGCCATGCTCAAAGTTGAGGCGAATAAAGATGCACGTCTGGTTCGACAACATTCTGTCACAATACATTTCTGCCAAGTTCTGCCGTTTCAAAATGGTTCTGTACGATTTCGAAACATTGGACAAATGTAGTTTCAAACATTCAAAATTGAATGTGATTTCCACATTCGAACAAATTGTAAATGTAAATGAATTGAAGCTAACGAACTGAGAAAAGACATAAAGCTGAAGGACAGTATCTTTTGAATGACATTCTCATCAAAATGCGGAAACTTTCCATATTATAATCGTCCCTGTAGAAGGACGAGTTACGCAATGCTTAAATGTGAGTGGTGTATTAGACAGGTGCGTGTTGTGTGCGTATATAAATGGGTGATAAGTATTTACTTAACCCGCTATAGAACAATTATGTTAATACCGACGGTTTTGAGGAAGACATCCATGAAATGTATTGACACATGACACATTAGAGGCGATAGCACTATCAATAACCATAATAACGAATTTAAAGCGTCTATTTTTCGTATACCGAAATCCATATTCATAATTTAGGTTGATGCTCATTATCGAGGATAATGATATTAGTAATAATCATTCGTTACTGTTTCCACTGAATGTGAGTCAACGCCTAGTCTATTCATTTATTTTTGGTGAATTTTTTCTATTCATTATTACCATTTGAATAATCACGACCTTTGGAAGTTTCCCTCAATTTTTTTGTATAAAGACGAAGGAGTAAAGGCCTAAAAGTAATATTCATTACTACACCAAAGGTTCCAAACAGTGCATCACAACTAGAATTTCCTGTTTTACTGCTGGATTAACATAAATTCTATCTAAATTTCCAAAGGACTTGACATTCCAGAATTGAAGATGAAATACACAGACAATACAGGGCTTTTCATGATGAGCGTTAATTAGCCGTTTCTGGCAAACTATTCAACGAATCAACCTGAAAATTTCACAGTATGCATAAATCAATATGATCTACACTACTAAAATATTTTAGACGAAGCGGCGTTGTCGCTTCTACTATAAAGTAGCGGCTTCTTTGATTTTTCAAATGGAACACCTCGATACAATATCATATTATGATTCATTATCACTTTGCCAACAAATTCATATACTATTTCCCTATACTTATCTATTACCGTTTAGAAGATATAAATTAATTTCGATATTTTTTTTCACCAAACATGAACTTTTATAAATGCTGATAATCTTGAACTCTCTTGCACTAAAACGATCAAATTTGAAATGGAGTGGAGTGGTATTATGGGGATCTTCACTCCGAGACATATTTTCATTTGCCTCATACAGGGTCTTAAAAAATGCAGATACTTCGATCTCATGAAAAAATGAGTGGAACTCAATTTTTTCAAATGGAACACTATATATTTCAACATTTTTGAGCTCTACATCCAATTTTAGAATAACTTTGTTCAGATAATACTATTTCTATTTTCAACCGTTTTCGAGATAAACTGTTTCAAACGGAAATTGACGTGGTTTTCTTGCTCGTTTTTTTGAATTCATCACTTATTTTGGATATTCAACACGAAAACCACGTCAGTTTCCGTTTGAAACAGTTTATCTCGAAAACGGTTCAAAATAGAAATAGTATTATCTGAACAAAGTTAATCTAAAATTGGATGTAGAGCTCAAATATGTTGAAATATAACAGGGTGTTCCATTTGAAAAAATTGAGTTCCACTCATTTTTTCATGAGATCGAAGTATCTGCATTTTTTGAAGACCCTGTATGAGGCAAATGAAAATATGACTCGGAGTGAAGATCCTCATAGTATCACTCTACTCCATTTCAAATTTGATCGTTTTAGTGCAAGAGAGTTCAAGATTATCAGCATTTATAATAGTTCATGTTTGGTAAAAAAAAATATCGAAATTAATTTATATCTTCTAAACGGTAATAGATAGGTATAGGGAAATAGTACATGAATTTGTTGACAAAGTGATAATGAATCATAATATGATATTATATACGGGGTGTTCCATTTGAAAAATCAAAGAAGCCGCTACTTTATAGTAGAAGCGACAACGCTGCTTCGTCTGAAATATTTTAGGCGTGTAGGTCATATTGATTCATGCATACTGTGAAATTTTCAGGTTGATTCGTTGAATAGTTTGTCAGAAACGGCTAATTAACGCTCATCATGAAAAGCCATGTATATGTACACGTCTCTAGTTCGCTAAACCGACACAAGGGGGAGTATCGCTCGCTTCGAATCCCCAATACACAGATTGCCGCCAATTTCCACGACTGGCAAACGGAAATATCGGCATCTCCGCGTACGTCGACCAAGGTGCACGTAGTACATTGCACTTTTGCGAATCGACGTCGCATCAAAACTGCATTATAGTAAGGTGCGCGCGCATTTGGCGGGACTGTCGGCGTTTGTTTTAGTGCCGGCGCCCGACGACGATGGCAAGATTCGCGTTACCGAAAACCATTCAGCGTTCGGGAGAATTGTTTTTCGAACACGATTCTCGGAAACGGATGCTGGCGGGACTGGAGTCGAACAACTTTATGACTATGACTAATATGGAGATGACTGAATTCCTGGGAATGTTCGGATGCGAGTTGAATTGCGGATCACCAACGATCAGTGGCGTAGAGATAAACGCCTCATAGGGATCCTGGGTTTATTCTCTATTTTCTATTTTATTTCAATAAACCCCAATCACGTAAAATAGAGACGGAGTTTAATGAGTCATTAAATCATAAAGCTATCTAATCAAATCGCTAATTTAATAAAATGCTCATCGAAGAAAAGAGTGTAGAGTGTAATATCGTTCCATAACCTACAACAATTCAAAATATATTACGATTACGACTTCGTATATATATTCAGGTATTTTAAGTTAACACTGTCAAAGTTTTATCATTACTGCAGTCATATTACTGAATTTATTTATATGCATGCCCGCAACTTTTCTAATTCGCTTATTTAAATTACAATCCCCTGGAAATATTGAGATAAAAGTGGTCAATGTGACTTCTGGATGATAAGGTTTTCTTTATAATAGTGAAAAATATTTACTCATTTATTCAGCGTATGTGTTTTTACAATACGATATAAAGAAATTATAAGAAAAAATAAAAAAGTAAACGAAACAGATATAATTCGTGTTAGGAATCACACGTTAAAAGGTAAGACCTCGTTAATCCTTAGCTCGCCCAAGTTTCGACTTCTGAGGGTTGTCGTTCGTAGGGGTGCGACAGCTGGTTAACGGAAAAACAGATTTTAAACAGATAATATCACAGATTCTCTGACAGAACAATATTTATATATTTGGTGAAATGAGCATCTAGAACTATGCAGCGCAGTGGACGCCCCAAAGAGAGGCTTTTACCGACGAAAACCTCAAAAACAACAACGAATTGATGATTCTGAGCAGTGTTTGAAGCTGTTCTAACATGGTTGTGGTATTTTGAGATGCGCATACTAAATATTCATCGAATATCATTTAAATAATGATATCGGGGGGAAAAGGGCTCATCTGGAGAAGTAGAAAGTGCTGTTTCATTAGGACAATGCACTGTGTCACAAATCAATGAAAACGATGGCAGAATTATATGCATTGGTCTTCGAATTTCTTCCGCATCCACCGTAGTCTCCAGATTTGGTCCCTAGCGACTTTTTCTATTTCTCAGACTCCGCTATAATCGTTGCATCGCCCTCGGAGGCAACTATATTGGATGTTAAAAACAAAATCATGTATTTCATTATTTCAAATGTCATCATAGGTTTATGCAGCGCATGTCAAATACTGACCTTTATAGGCTAATTTTTGATCTCTGGGGTTATATTATTGAAATGTTCATAAATATTTATATTTTTTGTTATGTAATAAAGTTCATGTTATCCGCTGATAATGCAACTTTGTATAGATTAATCAACATTTGAAATCGGTTGAGTATAGTCTATACTAAGTCAATCCGAACAGCTAAATAAAAGACTCATTCACCGGATCTGATAAATTCACTAGCTAATACCTCCCACATAAAAAATAATGACTTGGACAAAAAAATTATACCACGCCGCCCATGCCATACAAAGAAACTGCCAACGTTCGGTAACTATTTAGTTTTTTATGCCATTCAAATCGACTTCGTGAGACATCCTTTCGATGCGTTGCTAACTGATAAAATATAACAATATTGGATAATATTGACATTCGGGATAACAGCCGGAAGTATACCTAGTTTGATTATGTCACGGTCTAATAAACGGGCAATTGTTTTTTGTTTCTACAAATGGAAAGCATACAAAACTTTATATTGGAATGTTATGATTATTTGATGTTTTTACATATTCAGATAGTTTTGGTATAACTTTTACGAAGTTGAACTTTTCTCTGGTATTGCCGTTCTGCCATTTGATACCAGAATGGTTTACAGTGGCCAGACGCACAAAACGGACACATACAGCTACTGGACTGAGTCATGGCCGGTGGGAGAAACCGTATCTATAAATTTTGGGTCGGTGTAAGAAAAAGAAAGTATTACGAAAAAAGGAATAGAAACTTTTGTTTGCAATTTTACGTAGTACGGCTCGAATAACAGATTTCTACATATCTACTGCACATCTTGAATGTTCAACACTGCTCCTCAATAAGACTATCGTCGTGCGCCTATGGCGATGACTACATCTGCATTCTCATGATTACCATCTCGCTAAAAAAGGCGGGAAGTATCGGATGCTGGGAAAGAGATTACGAATAATTAAATTCGCGAGTGATTACTGTCTGGTATTTTCCGGTTCAGCTGTTGATAATTTAAGTATTTGAGATCTCTGTATCCTTTCGTACGCGAACCGCCCGCCAAATGGCCCGTAACTACGACGGAAAGTCGAGTTGTAGAGTGTGACATGGTGATGCTCAAATTTAAAATTCACCGTTTTCAATGTTTATCGAAAGTTTTTTAAACGCTATCAAAATAACTGTAGCCGTTATCATTTCGACTCGGATACATTAATTATTTTTAAAATAGAATCCACATCAACGAACATATTATGTTATCGTTTTATGGTTTTCCTTATCGTGTTATCCTTCAAAATTATGGTTTATGCGCGTTTTTTTCAATTTCAATCAAATCAAGACGGCGACAAGCGATACTACATACTGTTATCGTCGTTTTCCAAATCGAAAACATAATTTTTTCCACCGGCCACACATAAACGCTAACAAATATTAATTATTTGTTGTCATCGTAAAAGTCTATGAGTTCTCAGCATTATTTAAATGATAACAAATTTATGCTTCGGGGGTTCTAGTTGCGCTGGGTTCAATATCCGTTTGATAATACCAAATAAACTTTAAAATACAAAATCTGAACTATGATTGTTTGTACGAGGCTCCACTGAATGGAAAAATATCGATAAAGGTTTGAAACTTCACAGGAGCGTTTTAAATCCTAAAGGCATTCTTAAAAACTCAAATTATTTCTAATCTTCAGTGAGGTTCTAGTTGCGCTGGGTTCAATATCCGTTTGATAATACCAATTAAACTTCAAAATACAAAATCTGAACTATGATTGTTTGTGCGAGGCTCCACTGAATGGAAAAATATCGATAAACTTTGAAACTTCACAGGAGCGTTCTAAATCCTAAAGGCATTCTTAAAAACTCAAATTATTTCTAATCTACAGTGATATTATGAGGAGAAACGATTTTTTTGTTTGCGTTTTTTGTGGATAAACCCAAAAACTATCTAAAAGATTTTAAAATATTGTTCAACTGTGACAAGCTACATTATTAGCGCGTAACATAGTCTGCATTTTATTTTCAAAAAAGTTTGACATCGCTACGAAAATAGCAATAATATATCTCGAGGTATCAAATATTAGTTTGACGCTGCGAAAACTACTGATGATACGTAAAAGAACGTACTAGATGTTTTTATTAGTCATCACTACACACAAAAAAAGTTTACCAACTATTACAGTTAAGTCACAATATAATCGAACTAATAGAATCGAAAAATTATGACATTCGTATAATTTTATAATCAATGTTGATTATGTACATGTAATTCCTCTGTAAATCGTTCGAACCGGGCCTTTCGATAAGTTTTAAAAGCCGTGGCTTGTACTACGTTTCACGATGAAATCACAACTCTAAATTGCACCCGCGCGAATCTGGAACGAGTACTAGTTCAAAATACATCTGAACTGTAAAACAAAACACTGAAATCAATCAAAATATCCTGATAGCCTTGGTAAAATGTTCAGAAACAGATGCTCGTATAGGTGTGAATTACCTTCCTGAAGCACTCAAGTAATTATCACGATAATAATAACAAAACGCCGATTGGGAAATCGGAAAGAATCGCAAACATTGTTTGATTTTTTCTAGGAGCCACGCATAATCAAAAAAGTCAAGGTGACCACATGCCCATTTGAATTCGCCCTTGTCGCCTTGCCCATTGTTATGTATCTGATGCGAAGCATTACCATATTTTATACCGGCATCATGCCGCCGCTCCTCCTGTTAGGGCTACAAATGGGATCGGGTCAGGTGTCACTAGTTAGTTAAGTATTCATGAAATTGATGGGACAGGAATAGATCGAGATATGTTTAAAGTTTCGAAATTTGGAAATATGCGCACAATTGCGTAAGAAGTTTGTTACTCGAGGAACGACTGAATAAGTTTCCTCAACTATTCAGTTTTTAATATTAAAACTATGTATTCAAATTACGGTGTTCGCGTTTTTCCATAGTAAATTAGTACTTCTGTATCACAGCGCTCCAGGCGAGAATTCTCAAGGATATCGAAATAACGAACATATCAACTAGCACACACCTGACGTTGAAGAACATTCAAAAGATAAATAAAAAAAATAATGTGGCGTCTTCCAACAGCGAGTTTCGAACTTTGACAATTAATAACGGCCATCTTGTTGAAGGTACATCTGTCAGATTAGTTGTCATTTGTTCAGTCTGTTTTGCCAAATCACCATGGGCGGATGTAGCATTGAACACCAAGTGCAAATAACACAAATGGGTGTTCTGTTCAAGCAACGTACCGCGCGCTTCATCGATTTTACGGTCGCCATAATCATCCTACCTAGAGTAAACGATCGACCAACACCCGTACGTCAACGAAATGCAAGTCTTCCAAAAACATCGCCGCTGTCTGTGAGAGTGTGCAGGAGAATCCGAGACAGTCGATTTCGCGTCGCTCACAAGAACTCGGCCTTTCATAGACCACAACTTGGCGAATTTTGCGTCGTGACTTGGACCTGCACCCATACAAATTCAACTGACCCAGGAACTGAAGGTAAACGACCATAGAGAACGACGTATGTTCGCTGAACGAGCTCCGGAGCAGTTAGCAACTAACCCTAATTTTTATCGAAAAATCATCTTCAGCGATGAGGCCCACTACTGGATGAATGGGTACGTGAACAAACAAAATTGTCGAATTTGGGACGATACCAATCCACATGAGACCCAAGAGCGTCCAACGCATCCCGAAATAGTCACTGTTTGGTGTGGATTTTGGGAGAGCGGCGTCATTGGTCCATATTTCTTTGAGAACGACGTTGGCCAGGCCATCACTGTCAACGGCAAGCACTATAGGTCCCAAACCATTGCCTTACCGCTAATGCGATTTCACAAGCAGCAATGATACAAGAAACTACCGACAGAAACACTCTGTATCGAGAGGTTGCAACACGGCGGGTAAAGCGACAGGTGAATTACTAAGGCATTCGATGTATATGAGGGTAGATCTTGATAATACTGGTAAATAGTGATATGTTTCAACCTGAACCTTATGTTAGAAATTGAGGCAGTAGTGCTATTAGAAAATATCCCGCCAATTTAATTTTTACGAATTTCTAATGAAAGGCAACTGACAGTTGCGATCTGAAAACATACGTTCGTCTTCTTTAACAAATCTTGTAAGTCTTTCTGTTTCCGAGATAGCAATAGTGAGATAAGCTAAACTTTTGAATCTTTTGTGACCTTGAATATGTCCCCAGCGAACCTCTAATGAGCTATTTATATACGAACGAATCTTACTATGTTACAGACCTACTTCAGATTTGATACAGTTATAAATATTTGTGACCTCTGAACTCTGCACCAAGATTCGTCGATGAGAAATTACTTGACATTTAAACCAGCTGAAAAGCAGCGATAACCTGAATCTTGAAAAAAAAAAAAAATACTCACCCGAATCAGATGGCGTATCTATGCCAAACTCCGCCAACCGCATTGCGGAATTCTGTCCTCCTTTGTGGTAGCTGTGATCGCTTTCAGCTGCAGCCTGATTGGACTTGATGTTGATCTTGCTGAGCTCCGGCCTGATGTCGACAATCACCTCCTCATCCTCGTCCTCCTCATCATCGTCGTCCTCTTCATCCTCTTCCTCTTCATCCTCGTCCTCCTCCTCTTCCTTAACGGTGCACATGGGCCCCATATCAGCGTCCCCTTTGCCTTCGAGGTAGTTGCAGAGGTCCACCTCTTCGTCCAAATCGCAGTCGTCGATTGCGTCGCGCAACAGCTTCAAGACGCTCGTCGGTTTCGAGTGTTTGGCCTCCTCGTCGTCAGACATCGGAGGCGTGTGGAGCATGGGGGCGGTGGCGCGCACCGCCGGCTTGAGCAGGCTCTGCTGCTGGCAGGATGACCCTCGCCACTCTCGCTTGATCGTCGGCACTGGCGGCGGGTGCATCAAACTGGTGCCAGGTGTGGGGATCAACCGGCTCACGTGCCTGAACTCGTCGTTGGAGTGTTCTTGGCTGCCGCAGTGGCCGGCCCACATGCAGTCGTGGTTGCCGGCCCACACTTCGTCTAGTATGGGGAAGTAGGAGTGTTCTTCGGGAGGCATCACAGTGGTGTCGCTGAATCCGGGCAGTTGCGAGAAATCAAGCTCGAACTTTTGCCATATGTCGTCGGGGAGCAGCGGCTCGGTTACGGGGTTGGAAAAAGAATCGATCAAATGCATCCTCGATGTTGCTATTACGTTTTCCGTCGTATTAACTATTTTAAGCTACAGTCACTAGTATCACTAATTCTAATATCACAAATTGACCCGGCTGAAGACTGACGCTGTGTCACAGCAGCTGCTGAAAATGAAAAAAAAATTAGCTTTCGATGAGTTTTCAGAAATAATGCTTATAAAAGTCATCAATTTTGATATTTATAGTGATTCATCACGAACTAACGTATAACGTAAATAGCCATTTCTCAAAATATGTTTCAAATGGAAATACCAAAATACGGTTTGTAAAAAAAAGGTGAGAGAATCTTTCAAAGAAAGGAAGGAAGTAATCAATTTGAAACTTTATACATGAATGTGTAGATCATGCAAAGAAGTAAGTAACTTTCAGACACAAAAAAACGGTTTGTTTGTTTAGGCATTTGTCCTTCTGTATATCATAATTTCATCGGTCATTTTCTCTTGAACAAGATCAGATATAGAGTCATATGTCGCATACGTGTAAACACAGCTTAAATAATAAGTCTTCCAACAAGGACTTTGACAATTGACATCTGTCAAATTAGTTGTCATTCACTCAACAACACGTGCAAATAAAAAAATTGGTTTACCAAAATGGGTGTTCTCAAGATAGGAAACGCTTAATGAAAGACCATATGTCGTTTGTTTTTCAATAGCATCGGAAAATAAACAAGTCTTACGTGAGAGTTGAAGAGCTTGTATTTTTCTAAACTGTTTATTTTTTTCATGTGAATACCACGATCAGGTGTAAACCGAATAGTAAGTACTAGAAACATTGAAAAATCATAACTCGAAAAAAAAACGGAGAGATAGAGGTGATTCTGATTGGTATTGTGGTCGCCATCTGAAAAAGCCGTTTGTTTGGTCCACCCTGTATATGATAACACTGTATATAATAATGATACATGTGCATGTACTAAATGCAGAACATTACAGCGATGGTTAAAATGTTACATTCAACGACGAATCAAAAAATAAACCACACTGTGGCGATTAGAGAATCACATTTCTATATTTTTTCAAACCCCGATCTAATAATCTGAAAACCTCCCGCTGTGGCCTGGCCAGCTGTAGGACAGAAAAAAGAATATTAACCATAACGAGGACGACAGGCAGCTGTTCCTCTCAATTATGTCATATATCTTGTGGATCGCCCGTGTTCCATCCTAGGTTTGTTTCCTATTTTTATACGGCCTATGCGGGCCGGCCATCATCCTTCCTATGTTCAGATGCAAGTATCTAATTAAGGAAAACCGTGGCGCATGCACTCGGTTAATGTACCGAAAATTATCAGAAGCTGTAGGCTATCGGATTGCCACCGGGGTGGTATTTTATCACATTTAGAAGACGGGTCAATGCCAGAGTTTATAATTTAATTTCGACGAATTCCCAGGAACTTTTATGGCAAGGGAAAGTCATATTTTTTATGTTTTCAGCTGGTTTATAAGTCGGAATTGAAGATTTTATGGACGATAAATACTTGAATTGTTTGATAATTGGAAGTTGGGTTTCTAAAAATGCAGCATTTTATTCAAAAACGGTGTCTTAATTGACTAGAACAGGCCGATACTTGATGAAAATCCTTATTAAAATTAGTTTTAACGATTCCATCATTTCTTTCATTAAAAACTGTTGACCAATAGAAGTCGTACAGACTAGTGGTTTTTTAACAATGGCATGCCAGTCTAACAGAGTTAAAAGTCTTTAAGACCTGAGAAATTTTCACAATGTAGACGAAACTAAAGAAACATTGTTATTTCAGTGCATACAAATCAAAATATTTCACCGCATCATTTTTGTTTTTCACTGTTCGAT
Organism: Leptinotarsa decemlineata; assembly: GCF_000500325.1. Lineage (NCBI taxonomy): Eukaryota > Metazoa > Arthropoda > Insecta > Coleoptera > Chrysomelidae > Leptinotarsa > Leptinotarsa decemlineata. Next base: position 542,222 of record NW_019289710.1, read on the forward strand.
CAAAAGGCGGTTTTTATTACTTTTTGGAACATGGTCGTTGCTTACGGAAGCGCAGAAGGGTCACGTATTTTTATTATTTGTTTCTTGGAAATTACGACTTTGAATCTCGAAATTTTTACTTTAATCTCGAAATTTCGACTCTTATCTCGAAATTTCAACTTTAAACTCGAAATTTCGACTTTAAACTCGAAATTTCAACTTTAATCTCGAAATTTCGACTTTAAACTCGAAATTTCGCCTTTAATCTCGTAATTTCGAACTGAAACTCGTAATTTCGACTTTAAACTCGAAATTTCGCCTTTAATTTCGTAATTTCGACTTTAAACTCGAAATATTGCCTTTAATCTCGCAATTTCGAATTCAAACTCGTAATTTCGACTTCAACCTCGAAATTTCGACTTTAAACTCGAAATTTCACCTTTAATCTCGTAATTTCGAATTCAAACTCGTAATTTCGACTTTAATCTCGTAATTTCGACTTTAATCTCGTAATTTCGACTTTAAACTCGAAATTTCGCCTTTAATTTCGTAATTTCGACTTTAAACTCGAAATATTGCCTTTAATCTCGTAATTTCGAATTCAAACTCGTAATTTCGACTTCAACTTCGAAATTTCGAATTTAAACTCGAAATTTCGCCTTTAATCTCGTAATTTCGAATTCAAACTCGACTTAAAACTCGAAATTTCGAAATTACGACTTCGAACTCGAAATTTAGACTTTAATCTCGAAATTTATTTAATGAAATTTTTACTTTAAACTCGAAATTTTTACTTTGATCTCGAAATTTCCACTTAACTCGAAATTTCGACTTTAATCTCGTATTTTCAAAATTACGACTTTAAACTCGAAATTTCGACTTCAATCTCGAAATCTCGACTTTAAACTCGAAATTTCGAAATTACGACTTTAAACTCGAAATTTAGACTTTAACGAAATTTCGACTTTAACCTCGTAATTTCGAAATTTCGACTTTAATCTCGAAATTTCGACTTTAATCTCGAAATTTCGACTTTAATATCGTAATTTCGAAATTACAACTTTAAACTCGAAATTTAGACGTTAACGAAATTTCGACTTTAATCTCGTAATTTCGACTTTAATCTCGAAATTTCGACTTTAATATCGTAATTTCGAAATTACGACTTCAAACTCGAAATTCCGAGTTTAAAGTCTAAATTTCGGAATTAAAGTCTAAATTTCGAGAGTATAGAGAATAGTCCAAGGAATAGTCCCTTAATTTTTTGTCGCATGTTTAATGAACGCCCTGTAGAAGAAGATAGATTTAATTTCTTCAATATGTGTAAAGTTGAATTGAAAAGGGTAAACGGAACCTTCAATCTGTTATATAATCAACTGTATATAGAAATATATTTTTTATCGTGATAAAACTACATCAATCGCTCATCCAGCATTAGATACGACACATTGTTGTTGACATGTTGAAAAAATTATTGAATGACACTCATACGTGAAAATTATCAGCAGTATTACAAGATAGCGTATCTAGGTCAGACTATTAAATAATTTGACACCAAAATGTAAGATAACGTTTCTATCTAAATACTCGAGTTTTTATCTTGGCGCCTTGCACCCGAAAATCTGACCGGTTTATGTAATTCGACTTTATTTGTGATAACGCGAATTTCGGCGTCGTATTTCTGTCGCAAATCTGAAAGAAGATATCTATAAGTATTTATCTAATACGCGATTAAGTTTGTGTAGGATTTTTAATCGAGCCATTCAAGGCAATATCACAGCAGATTTCGAAGAAAACAAATATAAGGCTTGCGAAAAATACGAAAGTTCTTATCGTATCAAAAATGGTATTCCAAACACCAAAGACGATTGTGGATACTAACAATCGAAACGTTGTGAAGTAAGTTGGCTTGAAATCTTTGAATTTTTATTTTTTTTTATTATTCAATTGTTAATTGTTGCTTGTATTTTGTTTTATTGTGATTTCATTTCAGGGTTTTTTCTGCTTAATAAAATTGTTATTTTCAGCTATTCATTTCAATTTTATTAATTGTTTCAGGGATTTCAAATCATTTCATATCGTATTAGGCAATGGAAGTCTGAACTAATGAAATTCACTCCAAACAATGTCAAACCTTGGAAGATACCAAATTTTGTTTAGCTTCTGAACAAAATACTTCGGGTTTTTACGAAGAAATCGTACATTTTCGGGCAAAATAAACCACCTAAATAAAGGATGTCAACAAAACTGATAAATCTCATTTCATACCCAACATTTTCATTCTTGTTTCACATCTCAATTTCGAAACGCTGTTACAGAAAATATATGCACTTTCCAGGCAAATTTTTTGTAGACTACATACAAAAAATACCCATTCCAAAAACTACGAAATCGTTGAGTCGCCATAATATTATTCCGCAAAATGCACGAGCTCATCAAAACAGAGGAATTTGCCTTCGTCCGCATTATCATATTTGTTATGGGACGTTACGTCAATTACCAAACGATTTACAAGCTTTTTACATTCCTCGAATCATTATTTTAATACACAACGATGAACAATTTGTTTAGCATACCCAACGATGATTCGCCCGAGAAAAAAATGACTTGCAAAGAAAATGATTCACGTCCCTTGTTTTTCGACTGCTGCAAGGCATCATATGCAAACGAAAAAGTTATTCAATACTTTCGTGGAGCACGTGGAAACAATTGAACGAAAACAATCGAGGGAAACACGCTAGATGTTTACGATTCGGAGGAATGGAAAGTGTGGCGAATTTTTAATATTGATTCACTGTATTCCAATCATTGTATGCGTGGCTTGATTTGTTATGCAGATGCGATAGCTGCTTAGAAAAAAATTACAAGCAGAAAGAATCGGGGCAAAACCCGGCAAGATCTAAACTGGCATGTACCGAGTGTACTGCTTCGCCAGAAAACTGTAGAAAGGGATCCAAAAAAAAAAAGACACTGTCGACTCGTTACCCGAAGATCCTAAATCAACAAAACGCAACACTCAATGGAACTACGAAAATTAGAAATGTACGCGTGTTTAAATTTGTTTATAAATAGATAAAATGTAAACGACCGGATGGATCTCGGATTCATTAGCACAACGCGGCACAAATAGGTATGGAAGTGTTACTGACGGTCGCCTTTGAACTCCCGAAAATTCGACAACACTTTCAATGAGAATTGATACGCGAATATACTATTAAAAAAATATTTCCGACATTGCCAGATAAATCTATTCAAAATACCTTGCCTAAGGACTTGAATTATCAAAAACCGCAGTACCTTCAATTTTCCTAAATTAAACTAAATATCACAGTAGGGGAGCCCACGATGCAAAATGGAGATTTACTCGAGCATCAAGAGACATATTAGGTTGCAAAGGTGAAAAGAAAAAAAAATTAATCGAGCGCGTCAGATTTTCTAAGGAGGTGTAAGTGCAACAAAAAAAAAGCTCTCATTCAATAATCTGACGATTTCGATCTGACACAAACTCGCGGCCATTATTATAATGTGCAAAAAAATTCGCCATTTTGAAATACTCAAGCGCGTCAGATTTAGATATATATGGTTTATCTTTATGTTTTAGACGTGCTGTCTCATAATCTGACGATTATCTAGAGGGATTCGCCTAATCTGACAAAATATATTTTTTTTAAATCATTGAACTTAATTAACTGAAAAGTTCAGAAAATAGCATGTAAAGTGTATGTTTTTAAGTAGAATACTTGTATTCATAAGAAAATAATTGAAAAAAATGCTCAACAAAATTTAATTTTCTATCAATTGATATATTAATCACCATCTTCATCACGAACGAGTCTCTGTGATCAGTTGTGATGGCGCCATGACAACAGAATTCAGAGTGGGGACGGAGTGAGAGAGTAATAGATAGAGAAAAAGTGAAAGAGGAATAGAAACTCAGAGAGGGAAATATAGGTATCACACAGCTGCACGCATTAAACTTTCTCGACGAATTTTTGCTATTTCGGCTTGCGGAAATCATCAGATTATAAATTTTTCGTTATCCTTGAATTATTTCCTTCAAAATAAAAAAAATTAGCACGCTCGAGAATGTCGAAATGGCGTTATTTTTTTACAACTTTGCTGCCCTCCCCTTTCTTTACTTCACTCTCAAATTGTCAGATTACTAGAATATACACTTCTTAGCATGTAATTAACTCACCCTTCCTTAATCTGACGCGCTCGAGAATTTCTGATATTTTTTTTTAATAATCTGATCCTTTATCCTTCACGGGCGGCCTTATATATGGGGCTCATATTTGGTGGAGGTACTTAACCGGGTACAAGGTATCCCCTGTATATTAATCGCCGCGCTTTAGTAAATCCCGAAATGCCCGCTATTATCAAAGGATCTAGCAGGGAGGCTTGAGTAGGTACACATGAAAAACCTGATCGTTCATTTTCTAGTTTTTCAGATATTTTCCGATTTTCTAGATTCGACATAAGTTAAGATAAAATGTTATTCCCGAATTGTATAATTTTGTTTTAATTATTGAAAGATGCTCATAAACATGCTTAAAAGTCGATATTCATTTTAATGACTAATAATTGCGTTCTTCAAAAACAGAATTTTGTTGTAGTCCGGTCGATTTCTTCACAACTCTAATGGGTATACCATTAAGCGCTTCCTATTGTAAATTCCGTGTTGGGAATCACACGATAAAAGATAAGACCCCGTTAGTCCTCGCACAAGTCCCGATAGGGACTTCCGAACCTTTAGATGTAAGTGGCTTACTGATTTTTCAAATATCCCGATAATTTGAAGTTATCAATAAAACGTTTCTGATTTGCAATTTGAGAAGGAAACGCTAATAACAATCGTGGAAGGGAATTCCCACAGCAGTTTGCAGAGTTGTCTCGATAAAAGATGGACCTCCCACTATATGTGTGGGCATTTGACACATTTTCTAAACCCAGTTCACGGACGAGGAAGTCACTACGATCTTGCGTTTTCCCATAATGATGCACTGAATTGACTGTTGCCACAAAGAGAAATCAAGTATTGTCAAACACGTAAATCAACAGCGCAACAGTTCAACTTTCAACAAAGTGGCCAATAGTATCGCCAGATTTAAAACCGTGGGATTTTTCTCAGTAGGATAGAGAACCATAAGTAGATTACGCTTAAAAAATAGGCACAGTATAGCTTGACGGATTAGCATGTAATTTTTACTGCACTCGACCTACTCCAACACGGCCAATGTCGATGTCAAACGAACCGGGTTTAGAACAGACGCCCAACAGCGCCGAGTCAAAGTCCACTATTCAAATAAGCATTCACTTGGCGAGCGTTTGCTTTAAAATGCCGAGACACGAGCTGGTGGCAGTTCGAGGAAAATGGTATTAATGGTATTTTCCTAACTGGTTTCATACATATTTATTTTACGTATTATGGTCTCGGAATTGTTTTTAGCCACCCGGAATTCTTTTCTGAATCAGCGGCGCCTCTGACGCATATAAATGGCCGGTTACGGACTTTTTTTGAACGGAACAGAGAAAGTATAACAGAAACTTTTTCAGATTCAACAGAGGTGGCTCTGAAACTTCTCAGAATCGGGGTGTGTCGTGGTAACAAACATGATCACCACCACATATTATTTAACTGTCAAAACGGTTTCAGACAAAACAAATCAACATTAACCGCAATAGGTGATTTTTGTTCAAACATATATGAATCTCTCAACGATAAACACAATCCCATTGCACTTTACTTTGACCTGACTAGAGCATTCGATAGATACAGTTGACCATAATCTTTTATTGGATAAGCATCGGATTGGTGTACGACGAGACGCAAATGAATGACTTGCATCTTATCTCAGAGAAAGGCAACAAATTGTCGTATTAGGTGGAAATAGATCATCTGAAAAAAATTGTTAATACTGGTGTCCCTCAAGGATCAATCTTGGGACCTGTTCTATTTATAATGTTTATCAATGATATGGTGTGCTCATATACTAATGCTGGAAAAATCGTCATGGATGCTGATGGCACTAATATTCTCAGAGCAGATAATGAATTAAAAAATGTTGGTACCAGAGCAAGCATTTGTGGCAATGATTTTCATAAAGATGCTCGTTCAATGGTCTAATATTAGTTAACCTACAAAAAACATTCTTTATGGTATTCACAACAAAAATATAAATCGTGATATGGATTTTTTAATACGAGTGAATCATAAATCAATAGAACAGGTAAATTTCATTAAATTTCTGGGTATCAAAATAGACCAAAAAATGACATGGGAACCTCATATTAATGATCTAACAAATAAATTGAGTACAATTTTTTTTATTATCAGACAACTCAAGGACAGAATATCATTAGACATACTTAAATTAGCGTAATTTGGACTTGTACAATCTGCATTGAGCTACGGATCGATTTTTTGGGGAAATTCAGTACATATGAATAAAGTCTTGATCATCCAAAAGAAAATAATTAGAAAATAAGAAATTTAGAAGTTTTTTTTGTGTATTTTCTAAAGCTGTCAATACTATCGTGGCTATTTCTAAAATGAGACGGTAAGTGGTTATACATTTCAACACCGCTATAGAGTCCTTTACTAGGGATGAAGAAGGCAATGGTAATTTAAAATTATTTTTAGATTTTAGGCGAGTGTTCTGACAGAGTGTTACAAAGAGAGCCACAACTGTGAATATATTTTTCTCTGCAAATAACTGCCTATATGAATTGTGCGGTCCTAGTTTGAACACATATCTAATGGCTCTCTTTTGCAGTTTAAGTACTGAATCTAGCAGAGTAGAGTTACATACCCCCCAGAAAGGAATGGCATATCTCAGTTGAGATTCAATTAATGCATAATATGCGTTCATAGCCGTGGCAGTACCAAGTTCCCTTGAAATAATTCTCATTGCATAGCACCCTGAGGATATTGTATTCTTCAATTGGTTGACGTATGCTTCAAACTTCAATTTACTGTCAATATGAAGGCCCAAAAATTTTGTGCAATCTTTATTTTCAATCTTCTCATTTTCTAGAGGCATATCTTCTAGAGTACATTTGAAAGTTACTATATTTGTTTTTTTATATTAAAAGAGAGAAGATTCGAGTCGCGCCAAGACTTGATTACATTAATGTCTCTTATTATCGTATTATTCAGATCTTCAACAGTTTTACTATGCCATAAAATGGTGGTGTCGTCTGCAAATAAGTTAATTTTTCCAGAAGTAAATCATTGATATATACAAGAAAAAGAGTGGGTCCCAAAACCGATCCTTGTGGCACTCCATAATCTATATTGATATATTTTGAAGTTATATCATTTTTTACGACTTGACTGCGCCCAGTTAGGTAGGATTCAAACCAATCCAAAGTAACTCCCCCACAGCCGTAGCAATGTAGTTTCCGCAAAAGTATTTTGTGGTCTACACAGTCAAAAGCCTTTTTTAGGTCACAAAATACTGCTGCAGCTACATCTCCGGCATTTATATCTGAATATACCTCATACAGGAAGGAAAAAATTGCATCTTGGGTGTTCTTTTTAGCCTTTTTAGCCCAGATCCTCATTAAGATATGCAACATCCTGCTGCCGGTGAAGATGTGCCTCCGTAACCGATGTCCTGGAATCCAAATGAAATGATGAGACAAGTGTGCTGTCGTCAGCAAAGCAATATATTGGATTCTTGGTTTCAGAAGGGCTGGAGACAATATGGATCCCTGGGGAATACCAGCGTTGAAGGTGAAAGTATCCATCGACGGCCACTTGCAAGGAACATTCTTCCATGAAGCTGGAGAGCCACACACAAAAATGATCCTACAGGCCATAGCATTGAAATTTGGCCAGCAAACCCTCATGCAACAAACAGTCGAATGCCTTAGAAATATCAAGCGCAACAGTTCTTAATTCTCCACGTTTCTCAATTACATTATTCCAAATACCAAATTGATGATCCCTCAAGATGTTGAAGCCTTCCAAATATTTCAGGATATGGAGGGTTACGACTCCCTCCAAACCCTTGTGAAAGTAGTTCTTCGTGTATATCTATTTAGCAAAACGCTTCATTGAAGTTTAACGGGTGTTTCAAGTTGTTCAAATATAGTTCTACTTCAATGTTGTTCATTCGTTCGACATACGTTTCTAGTTTTCGGAAAAACCCCTCCAAATATTATTATTTCTTTTTAATCACAGTAGTTCATTATCGACTGCTAAGATCGACATCCTTAAAATTCTGGGTCAAGGAAGTTTGTAAAAACCAGTAAAAAAATAAGAATTGTAATCAAAGCTATCGAAATGATTAAAATATCAAAAATATCTGAAAATTAATTTTCAGATAGGTACCCACAATCTAGATGAATTTCGTAGTCATTTTAGCAACAATAACTAAAATCTAAGTTGAATTTGAACCATTATTCTCTACTGTAAAAACATCGAAGAAAGATAAATCTGAAATATAATTCCTCCATATGAAAATTAAACACACATGATTACAAGTGTAGTTGAGGTTAACTCAATTGACTCAATCATCAAAAGTTGAATTCCATCAAGTTACATAATCCTGGAAAATCCTAATAATTGTACGCAGGTAACAGATCCATTAATTTTTCAAATATTTTCCAGAAAGAGTAATGAAAATAAGGGTAGGTACCTTTACCCAAGTGAGTAGAAGACATAATACCCTGGATTATGGAAACAAAGAACAGAATCAACTGAAAATTCTACCTGATATACTAAGTATCCTTTGAAATGCTTCAGAAATAGAAATTGAACAATAAATATTGTCTTTATGACAATATTTATTAGAAAACTAGGGTGAATTTTCTGAAATTTATTATTTTAAAAACAATATATTTCTATAATTTTGTCCCCATCAGTCCAACAAACAACATTTGAGACAATGTTAACCAGAACCTAAATCAATTTTTTTAATATAACCCATTCGCAAAAAACACTTATAGTGAAATAACCTAACCTAACTTGATTCAACATACCTAACTGTCAAAGCTATTCCAATGTTTATTTTTCATTCACTCATAACAGCCACAAACAACAACAACACTAAAATATAAACAAGTATGAAATTTTCTGACCGATTAACATTAGACTACTGAAAACAAATACAGAGTATCCAAAGGCGTCTTACGCTAAAATGGAGGGGGTAAGGAGGGGGACAACGGCCTGTCTAATTTGTGTACAAATATTATCTACATAATTTTCTTATCACTTTTGGGTTTTAATTATTTTGAAGAATTTATGAATGAAAAACATATTCAATATGTATGAATGGGAGTGACTGAGATGCGAGAAAATATTCAATGTACTAATTACCTTTTAGATGCTTCTGTCGATATATTTTGGGACACTTTTACATCACCGACAGATTCAGTGAACCTACATATTATTTTTTATATTATGCTAATTTTGTTCGTCATAAAAATGAAATTTATCGTGTGGAACAAATTTATCGAGAAGGTGGTATGTCATGACTTAATTTGACTTATTAATTTTTTCAATTACACAGTAGGTGTTAACATGAAAATGAAAGTTAAAACTAGTTCAATTGTATAATTTTTTTAATGAATGCCAAGGAAGATATTTGATAGTTTAAAGTGTCAACTCTTTGAGGCGTGTGATAAGGAAATACATAGTTTCAATATTTTTCCTGTATTTAAACCATCAATTATTTTTCTTGCACTTCATCGGCCAATATTTAATTCAATTTAATTTATTAATTTTTTTTTCTTTTCGACTTTCGGTTCTGAATATTCGGCTTCAAATATTTGAATGGTGAACAAAAACGCTAATTTTAATTACGTTTAAAAATATCACGTGTTATGGTTGAATTATTTACTATCTACCTCGTAGATTTCGATAACAATAATTTTCATTGAAACAAGGATCCTGCCGTGATAACGTTGCAAACATAATATTAAAATATGTTACAACTATGCACAAGCAGGAGTACAGTTTGCAATACCTTATGAATAGTTGTGCAACAGCAATACATGAAATAGTTCCGAGCGAAACAAGCAAATAATTTAGAAATCCCCGTTCTGGACTGATTAGGGGTTAATTAACGCAAGATATTCGAAATTGCCGCGTTATTTATGGTATTACTGCCGCCGTAAAATTTACTTTCACAGATCGCAAATTGGAAAACGGCGGTAATTAACAAGAAAAATGGCAAGTATGCAACTAAACGAGCAATTAATCTAACAATCCTACTTGGAAGCCACGAAACCAATTTCGCCGACTACAGCATATGTTTCGGTATTTAGAAATCAAGAGCTCTTGCAAATTGCACTTACCTTAGAGCGTTGAGGTATATCAAAAAGAAGCACTGGAACGCCAACTTTAACTCGACAAAAGTTTTTTCCTGACACACGGTGTATGTAGCGGCCCGCAGAAAAAAGAAGACGATACAAAAACAATGTTATTAACTAAACCACTCTCCTTAGATTCTACTGTCAACTTTGTATACATTCTTGAGATGAAGATTGCAGCAGCAACACTAGACGTCTACGTCTTACAGCTCAAACGGCCAACTTCTGACTGAAACGAAGAAAAGGAATTGTCTAGTCTAGCCAGGAAAGCCGGCTCACTCGATTTGCCGGGTACGAACACAACTCCCAAATGCGGCGTTGCCAGCAGTATTCGAAATCGGGAAGTAATAGTCAATGCGGAAATGTACTTGTATTTTCGGAAATATATTTGAGTTGATTTGTTGGAAGTTGAAAGTTTTCTGGTTGGCAAACATAGCATTTACATGTAGAACTTTTTAGATCAAGTAAAATATTGTTAATGTACCTAATAAGTTCAGTTAAATATGCCAGTTCTAGGAATGTTTGTTGGGTAAGAGATTCCCTGGAAGACGAGTTTCAGAATACATGACAGATAATATCAGGAACCCCCACAGCCCTTGTTGATCATGGAAGAGGCATCCGAAGACTAGATATCCAACCATAATTATCTAAAAGATTTGAGCGTAATGATAGTTAGTCCATTCTCCAAAAAATTATACAAATAAATACTGTTCGAATGTAATTTGTGAAGGAACGAGAGGTATTTCTGTTATTTATGAGTTTTCACTTCTTTCGTATCAAAAAATCTTTTTGAATAAATAATATAAACACATTCGAAAATATACTCTCTCTGAAAGACATTTCGATAATTTTTGTTCTCAAATCCCTAAAAAACTTTGAAAATTGCACGCAACAACTGATGAAGTGACAATTAAAGATTTCAAAAATAATGCACAACGGAAAGAATTACTTCGAAGTCAATAAAAACGTATTTTCAAAATACAAAAAATTAAAATCTCCCAAACAAATATCCATTCTTGTCTTAATTTTTTTTGAACCAAGTATGCTTTCTAGAGAAGCATACTATGAAAATCTCCCTTGAGTAAATATGTATTCCAGGTGCAGTGTAAATAGTTCTTTCCTAAAAAATCCGAAACCGAAAAACAAGATAACATAAATAAATGAATGAAAGAACAGTGAAAAAAGATTTCTAATTCAGTACCGACCGTAAAAAAATCATAAGCAGAAACAGCAGGAATTTCTTTCTTTCATTCGAGCTCTTCTATGAACTACATCAATCCTCAACGACACATTCTAAAAATTGAAATATACATTTTCACTGAAAAAATTTTACAAAAACCTCCGAAATATTAAGTGCTCCGGCAACGTCGCGATGATCATCAAGTATGCGAAGGCGAAGGCGTAGCACTGCGGCAGACACGCCATTGCTCGTTTGCGGATGATTTGAATTTTCTCGAAAAGTTATCATTTTCCCGATGCGTCAGCTACCGAAAATGAAAAATATGTAAATATCCGACGTTTTCCCATAGGATTTGATGGCTGTCCAATTGTACTTTCATCAAATTTCGCGAAAGAGTAAGAGATCTACTTGACAGCGCGCAGTAATTCCGAAGAGCTTGGTCAGACGTCAGAAGGCGAAAAGCGCGGGATTCTAGATGTTACCTGCGTACAAAGCGAGTCAAAATTATTTTCAGATCGAGTTCTTGCATTTAGATGAATACAGGAGTAGTGGGATTTCCATGAATAATCTTTGGTATGGTTTACACTGTTTACAAACTGTATTATCATGGCCGGAAATTATTTTATCAGTAACGTCAATTATATATAAGATTCGCCATAAATTTCGACTTCTACTTCGGTTTTTGAATGAGTGATGTTCTCAACTCCTGGATTGTAAACATTAAGGAGTTCGTGATACACATTCGGGGGAATCATTGCCCTAAAAAAACAAGAAAAATGCCAATGGGTGAAGAAAATTTTATGAAAGAATCATAAGTAGAAGAAAATGTTATCAACTCATCAGCTGGTTTAATTTTCCGGTATAATTGTATAGACTTTGAATGAAAAAATAGTATTTTACGTAACAAGTCCGGAAAATACTGTTTTTATTTACAATTAGTAGAAATTTCTACGCCTACGGCTCGTCCGGGACGTCTGCGAATCCAAAAAAAACGATTTTCGGACGTGTTGCGTTTTTTAAAGACAAGCACTACAGGAAAGTCCTCAAGACGCTCTAAAAGCGATGCTTCCGCGAAACTAACTTCAGCCACAATATTCACCAGATTTGACCCCCTGCGGATTTTTCCTGTTCCTGTCACAAGTGCTAAAGGGTACAATTTTTAAGGGGACAAAAAAAATATTTAATAAATGAGTATTTCTTGAGAAAAATGAAAATTCTCCTCATTTTTTGAACAGACCTCGTATATCCAGTTATGACGATTATTTCCTTCAAATCGATACAATAATGGAGAAATTGAAGGGTGGTTCGCCAAAACAGGGATGTAACGCTTCTTCCTAACAAACTATAAAACTGACAGCCATGAAATTAACTCTTAGGTAAAAATTATCTTGAATTATACCTGACTCTCACGGCGCAGTTATGCATCATTCTCAGAAGAAGTCAATGTCCTAGTCGAATCAAACCAATGGAATCTTATATTCAAATATAATTGCTACTAAATGTTGAAACTTTACATAAATTCTTCTAGAGATATTTAAAAGTTTGATTTAATGTTATGATTATGACATTACAAAAATCGTCACATTACATAAATTCAAGTAAAGCGAGTTTTTTCAACTAATATACTCAATTATGAAATCTCAAAAACCCATGAACGAAATATATATATACTATAAGAGTTTATTGAAATTATATATAAACCTAAAAGTGTTAAGACTTTTAGGTTATGTGTTTCAATATTAATATTTCTAAATTCAGGTGTTCAGGTACCTTTTCAAAATAACATTTCTGGAACAATTTTGTTAAATGACGTTGTATAATACGAAAGGAGCTGGAAAAATCAATAAATAAAAGGAAGAACCCAAAAAAATGAAAAAAATAAATACTCTGTAAGAAGGGTATAACCCTACAGGTGATGCAGCAAGAACCCAGTATAAGTTGAGGCATTTGAACGTATTCAAAAAACATTTCATTGTGAGATCTTCACTTGACAGTTTGAAAAACCGCGACAAATGTTTCGCTATACAATAAAATCTTCAATACTGACTAAACGAATTCTGTATCATGTTTTCATAGTAATTTGAATCACGATGACCTTTACTACCTGTCAAATTTCTACCTGTTAAATTTATTACATGAAATATTAATCTTTCTCGGATCAACTATGTAAAGTAGAGAATAATCAGATCCCATTTTACCTACTTTCAAGATTTATCCTATTTACCAATTTTATCGTTGCAAACTAAATTCGATGGAGAGGTACAATTTAAATCTATTTGATCATTGAACAATAATCCCGAAATCTTAAATATATTGATTTCTGAGCATTTCTCTTCCGAAAGCAATATGTCATATTTGTATTTGAATCGAAGGGGTTATATTTTTTAGGAGTGATTAATTTTTGGGAAAGAAAGTTTTTTGGCTTTCTACTACTCCATCTTGATACAAAAAAAGAAGGATGAGGGAGTCTTCCAAAGAAAGGAAAGAAGTAACTCTATACATGGATGTGTAGATCATGCAAAGAAGTAACTTTCAGACACAAACTGAAAGAAAGTCCTCCTGAAACAGCTACTTTCATATAAACATTGAATTACACGAAAGAAAAAATTCTTTCAAAACAAATACTTCTATATGAACACTGAATTATACTGAAGATACTTTTCTCTACTCAGTTTGTATTTCAAACATAGTAACAAATTGCACTTACATGGAACACTGCCATCCTCACTGGTATACACCGATGTTTCGCCTTAAGACACTTGCCCTGAGGCTCTTCAGTACCAAATTGTGTGTATTTTCTATAATGTTATCCAAATATTAAGGAATATATATTGCATCTGTCTACAGGAAAAGTTGAGGTATTGAAATCAAAGAGAAAAACTGGTTTTTTAGGATTTCTTATTTGTATAGAGAGCCTCAAAGGCCTTTACAAATCTTATGTCAAATCTGGAAAACTGAAATATATTCTAACTTATAAATTATCCCAGGATCATGTTGAATTGTTCTTTGGAGCAGTTAGAAGTCGTGGGGGATTCAATAACAATCCAACTGCTAGACAATTTGAGGCAGCTTATAAAAGGTTGATAGTTCATTCAGAAATAAAAGCTGGAGATACGGGAAATTCTTTGAACTTAGATGCAACCTCGATATTATTTTGTAACAGTGGTCGAGTTACCATCAGTGAGAATGGGGAAGATCTTTCTTCGACTACTGACCAAGCAATATTTGAGAATAAACTGAGTGAAAACATACGAGCGTTGGATTTTCTCCATTCTTCTGCTTGGTGTTTAACAGATTATGTTAATGATATTGTCTGTTATATGGCGGGTTATGTGTCGAGGAGCCTGGAAAATATTGTTTCATGTTTTAGATGTTGTCACTTTTATTTGATGAAAATGATGAGACTACCTCTACACTGCTTATAAGAAAGGAATATCGAAACCTCACTAAACCATCAAAGTTAGTAGTAGAAGTTTGTGTTGTTGCTGAAAAGTATTTTAGATTTTTCCATAAAACTAACTACATATTCAGTTATAGAATAAGAAACCTAATGAATGTTTTGGTGAATAATACTCTGAAAAACATGCCACCAAAAATATATGATTATTTTGGTGATCACTTGTATGATGAAGATGCCATTGGTGGTCATTCACTGCAGCTATTGAAACTGATTTTAAATATTTCAACTTTAGAATTCATCATGAAACATCCTCTAAATTAGATTCATCAACAAAACGAGTTAGGAGTATATTGACAAAAATTGTTTTGTTTCGAAATCAATAAAACTCTTAGAAACTTCGGAGAAGTTATATAATACTATATAATTGTAAAAGGTTAATTTTTAATTGACTAGTTTCAATTGTGAACCGACACTATTTTTCATATAAAATTATTCGGTATGGATATATTTATATTTGGTTCCTTTTCAAATTGTAATAATTTTTTTAATTGTTGTCATTGTTGTTTATTTTGTATTGTTTTATTTGTTTCATTACAGTTATTCTTCAAACTCGAGTTGTTTAATTTACAATCCTACCTCAGAACAAGAAAAAGATACCTTCTGACATGCAAACAAAGACTTCCTCTTCGTGCAGGAAGCCGAATTCAAGCTTTTTCGAAAGCCTTATGAAGTTGATATAGTTGCAAAATATATCTGGTGATAGCACAAAAATAATAGTTGATGTAAAATCTAACAATGAGTTTTGATTTCAAAGAGAGGCAATGACACTTTTGATGATTTTCGTTGTTAGAGAGAGAAAGTCTGCTACGACAAAATAATGGTGGGTTAAAGAAAATTAGACAGTCAAATTGTAAATTCAATCAAAAGGTGAATATTATCTTCTTACTAATTACTTTAGTAACCCATCTACTGTTAAAATTATAAAGAAATACCGTTTTGTGATTGTCATTTTGTACCTTCAATATGATAGAACTAGAATAGATCAAAATACTCAATTGAAAACATTGTTCCTTTTTCCTCTTTTTTTATTTATCAATTTTCAACAGTTTTTTAAAAGGACCGACTTTTTCGAGTAATTATATTTATTTCGAATACAATGAAGTTTTCCTGTAATTGATATCGGAAATATCTATAATCTCTAACAATAATTGATGAATAGATCTCTAAAGTGTTCATAAATATATAACATTTTGCATATTTTCGTTTACATTGCCCATATTGAATTTATTGCGTGCGCCACTGTCGTTGGAGGGTATGTCACAGTCTATCGCAATATTCCTCCTTCCCCGTAGCCCGCTCGCCAAGTCCATTTATTTTTCTACGTCCATGATTTGAAATCATTCAGTCTCCTATACTGCTATAAATCGACATCAGTATTGTTATAAATAAAAATATTTAGATTCGTTTAGAAAAGATATGTTCTAGAATTTCCGTCATCTTTTTCGTAGATATCAAGAACTTTGAAATGTCTCTCACACATTTATTTTTTATTCAAAACACAGTTAAATAAACCATCTGTTTTAAAAAATTATATATCTATTTATCTATCCTTGAGTGAATGGGAAACAAATTCTGACAAGTTTTTACCCACTTAGTTACAATAAGTGTAGAGATAACTTTTGGAATTGCAAATATATGATAAGAGTCATGGTGCCAGATAATGCGGATTAAGTATTTCGAAAATCATTTTCAATATGTCATATTTTGTTTGGTATCATAGCCATAAGAAAAAGTTAATTAGAATAGTGAACGGATTTTCATTAAAAAAGTGCACTTTGATGTTTCTTCTGTTATTCAGAAAAATACTATTACTTTATGGCTTGTTGAAAGAACATGTCATGAGTTCAAATGGCGTTGGCATAACTAATTTGCCAGTCTATTTCAATGTGTAAAATTTCTAAAATATTTTCAAGGTGCATAGTTCACTCTTCTTTATTTCTGAAGGTTTGTATTTGGTTAGTTAATGAGTTGTTCTTTTCTTCTCTTTTTTTTTGTTTCCCTCTTACTATTTTACTTTTTTAACTTTTTCTTTTTGGTAATTTCTTGTTTGCCTACTAACTGAATTATCTAAGAAGCTACATATTTGTTTTCTTTGTCATTTTTTTCCTTCTTCCCTCATAATAAATGGCGGAACATAAAAATTCTCTGTCAAATTCAGAAGAAAATAATTTAGCTAGCTAAATTATTTGAATAGCTATTCATTTTGTAACATTTCAATTTTCCACATTTCATTGTATACTGTTTGCGAGGCAATCTGAACACAAAGAAACACCTTGTTGCCAATTTAGCATTGTAGATTATAATTTCTTTATCCGGTGACAATTTATGTTCAATAGTAATAATACAGTTTTTTCAATCATTCATTTCAAGAGTAGAGATGCAAAACCCCATTAAAACTCTCAGAAAAACAGTATTCCTCGTTAGATTGGTATTCTTGAAGTGTCTCCTATCCCGGTGCAAGTAAATTGGTCTACAGTGACAGGTGTTGAAAAGTAGTAGGTATCTACATTGTTTCTGGAAATTCCTGTAGATGGCGTACGAATAAGGGCTTTCAAGTTGGTAATCCTTTTCAGCACTTATAATTGAATTTCAATAAAAAATCAAGAACCGACCTGCGCCAACCAACTAGGAACATGTACCGCTTTCTTGCTCTAGTTCTAGATCAAGCAACGAGTAAGGAAACTGTACAATTTTGAAGATTTGACCAAAAAGATGAAACTTCCAACTTTATGGAGTATTTCGGCAATGTTAACAAAAACGTTGAACACCCGGTAGAATGTTGGGATTAGCATTTGAACTGTCGTTCTTTCGACCGGCTATAAAGAAAAATTGTATACAATACACAAGCAGAAAGCTCGAAAGCCCTGAACTCGAACTGAACTACAACTACAACT
This sequence comes from Leptinotarsa decemlineata, assembly GCF_000500325.1. Classification (NCBI taxonomy): domain Eukaryota; kingdom Metazoa; phylum Arthropoda; class Insecta; order Coleoptera; family Chrysomelidae; genus Leptinotarsa; species Leptinotarsa decemlineata. The sequence continues at coordinate 560,055 of NW_019289710.1, forward strand.
GAGTTAGAAACTTATAGGGTTCATAATTAGTGAAACTAGTGCATATTCAGTGTATTTCTGACATTCAGTAATGTATTAAAAAATCGAGGTCAGAAATTTACTGAATTTGCATAAATTTTACCAATGGAAAACTACCTATTACTTTAAGATTTTCCTAACTTGGACAGTGCTTGGGTTCAGATGAGGGGCATTAGATTATTTATTTTACGACAGGGGCTTCAGTCTATCTAATAATTAGGTACGAGAACAAGGTCCAAGCTCGTGTTAAATGTATACTAACTAACGCCCTCTGTTAAGCTTAAGGGTAAATTAAGACACCAGTCCAAGATGGCTAAAAATACCGATTCGCTTTTGTAGAATGCTTTTGTTCTCGCCGCGAGAAATGAGATTGATCAAACTTTGAACACTTTGTTAATAGATGGAGCAAGAATCGTTTCCAAATGTAAATTTCGGTGTGAGATCTCTTTATTATATAAAGAATCAAGAGTGCCGTAAATCGAATGATTCCGTCAAAATATTTCACATAGGAAGGGATTCAAGTGATTTCTATTCATTTTGGAATCAAGACGTAAAAAGTCCTAAGCAGAAGAAGCATTAATTTTCAATATGTTTACTTCAGATTCATAAAAAAAAAATATAAATTGAAATAAATAAAGAAAATATCAAATTCAAAAGTGTTCCTAACATTACAGTATAACAATTTATGTAAATAGGACGTTTTCTAAAAATTTTACTATTACGCCACCTAGATTATTGTAGCGTAAGTATTTAACAGAAATGCCAGAACTCTATTACTCTTTTGAAAACTCTCAAAGACCATTTCAGATAAATCTAAGGTGTTTCATAATGCATCACAGAGTAGTTACAATTCTGTGGTATAATGACCAAGGATATACAAAAATGGAAAATAAAATTTAAGTCAAGTCATGAAATACTGAATACTTATATCATAGTATAAACAGACAATGGTATGAAGATATCTTTATACTATGCTTATATGCAGTTTTTCAGCTGGACATATTCTCTAGTTTACAATATTGTTCTGACCTGTACATAAAAAAAATAGTTTTTTTCTCACTATCACAATTCATCCGAAGAGATTCCCAATTATTTATAATAATCTAAATGATTCAACAAAGTTCTTATTTCAATTATTTATTATTGATCAGATCTCATTCAACTATTAGTATACACATCCATCACGAGATGTCACTTACTTCGTTATATATGGTATCGCCAATGATTTTTTCTGGATTTAGTTCCTAAAACCCCCTCCCAGAGACATCAATCTGAGTGAGTTTCATCGAATATATAATTAAAAATTCATTGAAGAATGGAAAATCCCAGATCATCCGTTACTTAAAAAATTTCCATTATTTTGTGCGACCGACACTATTTCATGTAATGCTTGCTTTATTCGATGAGGTTACATTTCACTGGGTAAATTATCAGTTACTGTTTACAGTAATTGTTATCTTGTTTTTTCATTGTCCCTAATCGAATTCAAAACAAAAAACATAGCTCCTTTATTCTATTTTTTATTATAAAAGGTCATTCAGATTCAAAACCTCTCTCCATTAACAATCGATTTGTTTTCTCAGGCTTCTAAATGTCGGAGATACATCTTTCTACAGGTGAGTGTATTTTTAATAAAAAATGACCGGTTTTTCACGCCTGGCTTCATATACAGGGTCGCAAGAACCTCCTAGAGTTGAGGGATTGCTGAGAGTGTACTCCAACAAATTTTGCCCGTTTGCTCAAAGAGTTTTGCTGGTGCTGAAAGCTAAGGAAATACCTCATGATATTGTGAATATAAACATATTCAACAAGCCTGAATGGTACTTCAATATACATTTGGAAGGTAAGAATGATGGGATTGACCTTTTGCCTATTTGAATTTTGAGTAGTCTATGTTTACAAATACCATAATAAGTTGGGATTTAGTAAATGTTATTTGCATTATTGATTGAACTCTGATATGACGGATTTTGTTATTTTCATAAGGGGTTGAAATTGACCATATTCACGTAAAAAGTATTGCGCATGTTTCTGGTATTTTCGAGAGTTTCATGGTTGGCAACACTGATATTCGACGTATAATATCAAAAAGAAGACATGTGAAAACTTTGAATCTTACCGCGTTTAAATAATTCATTATTTTGTTCATATTGCATCTTTATCTTATGCAAGTGAAAGCTTTCTTTGTCTTTGCGGTTTCCCCATCAGCTTTTACATTACACTGGTTCTAGTTTCACTGTAATGTACGAAAATACGATTAACCTTCCAGGATTTGAAAATATACCCTAAAATGTGGTCTTTTGGATGTGAGTGTCTAAAAGCTTAGTGCAGGCCTTTTCTGTAATCTGGAATGAAGGACGTATTCAAAAAACACACTTTAATGTGAGATTTCTACTTTACGGTTTCCAAAGCCGCGGTTTTGAAGTGTGTTTTTGAATAAGTTATAATGGATTTTCCTCAAGTAAGGTCGGTTCTATAATATTTTTGAAATAAATGCATATAAAACATTATTAAAACAAAATATTTTTCTTTCCATTTATTCATTTTACATATTTCATTGGTGCTTCAAAAATAGAATGGTTAACAAAGACCACTCGAATAAAAATAGACAAAATGTTTATAATTTTCTAACCTAATTCTTCTTCGTAATATACGTCGAATATCAGTGTTGCCAATTATGAAACTCCCGAAAATACCAGAAATATGCGCAACCATTTTTGCGTGAAAATCTTCAATTGGTAATCTCAACTTCATTGGTTTTTAACGTTGGTAACATTGTGCCTTTCTAGAGATGACATCATAGAAACATTATTCTGTATTCTGTATATAACAGTTGATGGAAATTTGTCTCTGATTGTCATGGTGCCTCATTTGGAGTGAGTCAGGGGATGAAATCTTATAAATCAATATTTCATTAAAAAATGTTATAATCATTTTAGAACAGAAGGTTCTTAAGAATAAAATGAGAAGAGGCACCTTCCACTGAAACTGAAGCAGAGTCAGCTGTTATTAATTTCACTCTGATAATTGTCTGTTTCATTTAGAAAATGTTCATAAGTGTGGCACATTTATTTTAGTCATATTTGAAAGAAGATATTTGATTTTTGATACAGGGGTAGACCTTCATGGGCCGCACTTTTTGCAATACTTGGCCCGAGTAATAGCCTCAAACCCAGCCTACTGCCATCGATCCCGCGAAATGGTCAAATTTTCGATATTTTGCTTCGCGTTGGAGATACCGAAATAAGTTATCTGAAAAGAGTTGTTTTTTGACCCTACACACCCAAAATTCGAAATCAGATTTTTTTTTATTTTCATATTCGAGTCCGATTTTCAATAAATGGTTCCTAATAATTAAGAAGCTATAGAAACGATGAAATAATCAAAATCAACGAAATAAATGTATTCTTATTAAATATATTAGGTATTCCATTCTCATTCCTACATTAATTCATTATTCTTCTTATTTTAAACCATTAATTGAAAATCGAACTTGAATATGACATAAATGTCTGTCGTATTTAATTCTCGACGTGAAGTTTCAAAAGTGAAATGTGATAATTTCGAATGAATACTTACTAGGTATGCAGTGGAATATAAAAACAGTTAATTTGTGAGTTTGTAAGGTTAACAGAGTATTAGTGGAGTTCACTATAGATTGAATTCTGGTCGAGTACAATTTTCATCGACTTAGGTAAGTTGGGATGAATCAGTGTACTCAAAAGTTTTTTAAGATTCAGCATTCATATACAATAGATGTTATTGTATCATTAATATGCTTCTGTAATTCACATCCGGGTTTTTGTTGTTTTTTTTTTACTTTTTCACCCGAGTCGATGTTAGTATCCTTTCTGGAATTGAATGTAGTTGTTCCTACTATTTTCTATCATTTATACAGTGTGACTCATTTAGATTTGGGAAACCCCAGTGAAGCCCTTATTCATTGGCAGATTTCAACCATTTTTCATTATCAAGTGAAGAACAAAGTTTAAAATGTTCATTTCTATTTTCGGAGTACCTACCTATACTATGATACTTCTTTGCATTACCGATTTTTTTAATGAAAAAATACTACGTCTCTGCCAATAATTATTCATATTGTTTTTCAAATTCTACCTGTATCTCGTTTACCATTAATTAATTGAGTGAGGTAACTACTATCGAACATTCTGAACATCTAAAACGAGTGTACCAACATGAAAAATAAAAAATTGCTAATCACATGTACAGCTTGTCAAATCTAGGAAGAGACTTGAGAATTTCTGCTCTCTCTCTTTCGCTAATAAGGTACTAGTCTTTCCCTAGATTTGACAATCTGTACGTAGCCTGTGAAACTTGAACATTCACCTTATTTTTTTAACACACTTCGATATAGTAGTTGTGCATTGTTTATATACCAAAAAATGCTCTTTATTAGTTACATTTCCACTATTGTATTATGGTTATTGGTTGTATATATTAGGGTTAACCTATTCCAATAAAGTTCTTCTTCATCCTCTTCTTCTTCTAATTTAAAAACAACACTTCATGACTATCTGTCATCGACATTACGGTTTAAGGTTATGACGATGCTATGTCAATACAGGGTGTTCTTTTGTGACTGTTAGCTTAGTGAGTTTTCCATTTTTAAGTTGTCATATCTTTGTTGTTAAAGAAATGGTTGAAATATGTTAACGAATAAAGTTTTTCAGCGGTGTTTCCAATCTATTTTAATGTATGCTTTTCTATTATATTTTATGTTTTACATTTTTAAAATACTGACTGATGTTATTTCATTCATCAACTGGATTTTGAATTTTGGTTTTGTTCTGCTTATTCCCCAATACTTGATTTTTCATTTGCTATTGTAATTTTTCAGTGTATACGTGTTGTATATATTTTTTATTCAATAATATCAAAATTATTCATAGCATCAATAATTTCTGCAGGGAAGGTTCCAGTTCTTCTTGATGGATCAAGTATAATACTCGAAAGCCTGGATATTTGTGAGTATCTAGAAGAAAAATACCCCCATCAACACCCTCTGTACCCCTCTGATCCTGAAACAAAGAATAAAGACCGAGAGTTGATTCAGAAAATTGAGGCTTCCTCTTCGCTTTATATGAGATGTTGCTTTGGAAAGGACGATAAGACGTCACCAGAGGAATGGGCCAAGCTGTTTGTAGAAGCTCTCCAAGATTTCGAGGATGAACTTGAAAAAAGGGGGACCAGGTTTTTTGGAGGAGAGAAACCTGGAATGGTATGCATTATTTTTTGTTGCTGTTTTTGGGTATTCAATCTTTCACAATCTGAAAAATGAACAAAGCTGAATCGATAGCAGATTCTCTGCAAAAAATACCTTCCAAAGAAGATGGTGTGTATTATGTTACACATGTTTCAAACCTTTTTCTTACAACATGGGTCATTCAACCATTTCCATTGTCCCCTTGTATTTTTTTGTATCAGTAATCAGGTATGTGTGATTGATGACTTGTTTACTTTATGGTAATTCATGATCACTTAAATGAAATGAATAAAAACACTTTTGTCTAAATACCACTGGCAGATTTTATTTGTACGACCGGTTTCGGTTTGACCACACTATCAAGTATAAAACTCACTTGATAATGGGGTGAAACCCGAAACCGGTCGAATAAATGAAATTTACTAGTGGTATTTAGACAAAACTGTTTTCATTCATTTCATTTAAAAAGTCAACATTGTTTGCAGTACGACCTTTAAACTGAGGACTGCTTATTCAATTCGAGATATCAATCGTTTAGATAGTAAATATGTAAAATTCCCTCAACTTTCTTGTATTTGAGAAGAAAATATTTGAAATAAATATGTTCCTTCAAAAACAAAATAACAGATAATAAATTTTATTATGGAAAAATAATACGGACTAAATTCAGATTGTTCTTATTTTTCTTAATTTATTTCTTCAGTCTTCCATATTATCTAAATATAAGTACGCCATAAATCTTCACAACGGTTCTTGTTCTGATCTTTTTTCTTGTGGATAGACCACAGTGATTCAATTTAAAATAAAAAAGACATATTTTTAGGAGATACTAGTTTTTTGGTAAAAAACTGTCTACTTCTCCGGCAATAAATGATAAATATTACGAACTTCCAAAGAAAGAAAATATTTTTCAGGTAAAAATTAGAAGAAAAAACCCTTTAGAAACAACTACTTTCATATGAACATTGAATAACATGAAAGTATAAAGTGTTTGTTTGTATCTGATTAAAACTCTGCATGATCTTCATATCTTCATGAAGAGATGATTGTTTATATGTATTGCCACTATGACAAAAGAAAAGGTGTCTCTTCCAGTGACATGAAGTCGCAATGCTATGACGTAAATGAATGCTTCATCTTGTAATTTCATCTAAAACGGTGCTAATAAGAAGATGAGACATATCTTCATGAGACATATCTTCTACATGAGACACATTTTCTACATGAGACATATTTTTATGAGACATATCTTCTACATGAGGCACATTTTCTGCATGAGACATATTTTTATGAGATATATCTTCTACATGAGACATATTTTTATGAGACATATCTTCTACATGAGACATATTTTCTACATGAGACATATTTTTATGAGACATATCTTCTACATGAGACATATTTTCTACATGAGACATATTTTTATGAGTCATATCTTCTACATGAGACATATTTTTATGAGGCATATCTTCTACATGAGACATGTTTTTATGAGACATATCTTCTACATGAGACACATTTTCTACATGAGACATATCTTCTACATGAGACATATCTTCTACGTGAGGCATATCTTCTACTTGACATATCTTCTACATGAGATATACCTTCATGAGACATATCTCCTACATGAGACATATCTTCTACATGACATATACTCTACATGGCATATCTTCTACATGATACATATTCAATATTTTTGCAGTACCATTTTCCCGACTTTTTTCACAAATACCTATATTTCAGGCTAACTAAGAATTGTAGGGTGATGCTAAATAGCCTCATGGATGTGTTGCATAGACAGACAAAATTTTTCAAATCCGGCATTCGAAACGAATAAAACAATTCTTCAACTTCACCATATTAGTATCGATATTCCAATTTCAGCTGGACTACATGTTGTGGCCTTGGGAAGAACGCTCTGGCTGCGTGTCGCTGAGGCTGGGAAAGGAATTGCCACTTGGTGAGGACGACCTTCCCCGACTCAGAAAGTGGAAGGAGGAAATGAAGGAGCACCCACTTTGTGCTGAGCTTTTCATCAGTGCAGAGAGATTCTGGAAGGTGGGACTGTGCAAGTTGTTGGGTCGTGAACCTCCATTTGATGAAGCTTGAAAAATGAATATGTACATGATTCGCTTTTAATTTTAATCCTATCCTAAAGTATTATTGGATAGATTGACACCTTCGATAAAGACTGTGGCTAAATTGAATGTAGCGATACTTAATAAAATGATTATAAATCACCTCATTTGAGAACACTTACTGACCTACATTTAATTTTGGTAAGTTCATTCAAAAATTCAATGTTCAATATCGGTTTACATTCCTTATGGAAATCAATGGATAAGCTTCAAAACGAAAATATAAAATGTATAATCAATTTGTATATACCATCTTCACATAAATATAAATTACGTACCCTCATTAATTCGGTCAAACATTAAAATCTGACTTTCAAAAATAATACTGACCAACACAATAATTCAACAAGATACTCAGACAATCTAAAAGTAATGAGAATGAAAACAAATGAAGGAAAAAGTTCGATTTACACACATCGGAAAAGTCTAGGGATATTTTTAAAAATGGCAATATTTTTTTTTTATCGCTTTAGGGAAAAAAAAGTTGACGGATGATTATTAAACCAATGTAACTTACAACAAAATTTATTAAATGCGCATATAAGCAAAACTAAAAAAAAATATGGCTCTTCTTTGGCACCCCGAAAAAAAATCATAATACAAAAAAAATTGGAATCAGTTCAAAGTATGGCCTCCACGCTGGTTTATTACGGCCCTACATCTATCGTGCATCGACAAAATGAGATTGTCAATGTCTTGTTGAGGTACATTTGTCCATTCAGCGAATAAAAGCTCTCTCAATTGAAACTTTGTGTGAATGTTTCCCATATGCGGAGTAATTCTTCGTTGAAGCATGTCCCACACATGCTCGATGGGATTCAGGTCCGGTGATTGTGCTGGCCATGGCAATACATCAACTCCTTCGTTGGTGAGCCAGTCAGTCAGTAGACGCGCGACATGTGAACGAGCATTATCGTGCATTAGGTGGAAGTTTTCACCAACAGCACCAGCAAACGGACGGACGATAGGTAGAAGAATGGTGTCGAGGTACTATCGAGCTGTGAGGGAGCGATTTGGAAAAACGAGATCGGTTCTGCCGCCGATCATAATTCCGCCCCATAGCATTACTGTACCACCTCTGTATGTGTGGACTTCCTGGACGTGTCTCAAACGTTCATTATTTCCAAGTCGTCTCCACAGTCTTACTCGACGAGAATCTGGATGAAATCCAAATCTGGATTCGTCTGTAAACAAAACTGTGGCCTATTCATTTGCATCCCAGTTTTGATGTTCTTGACACCACTCTAATCTTCTACCGCGATTGCCTCTCGACAAAGGTGGACATCTAAGTGGCCTTCTGTTGTGGAGATCTGCTTCATGCAGTCGATTTCTGACAGTATCATGACCAATGGTTACCTGGTGCGTCTGCTGCAACACGTTAACCAATTCAGGTGCTGTGATTGTCGGTTGTCTTCTTGCGGTCAAGACCAAAAATCGGTCTTGAACTGCAGTTGTAGCGCGTCCCCGCCCTGGATGTTGTTCGGCTGGACTGCCAGTTTCACGGAAATGCCGCCACAATCGACTGATAACACTTTGGGAGATCCCCAAACGAAGAGCTACATCATTTTGTCGTATGCCACCTTGAAGAAGCCCTACAGCTCTATTCATCTCAGCCAATAGTAAGTGATGGCGTTCCATGTTAAAGCACAATATTTTCACTTTGATTGCTGAGCAAGAACTGCATAGAATGTACAAACTCGACACTTTCAGATTATTCATTTTAGCCGAAAACCTACAGTTTGTAAAAAACTTGATAAAAGATTAGTTACCGTTTTTGCAGGCTTTGTTCAACCCATAGAAATCTACAGGGTGGTCGAGTGTACCAATTTAATCGAAATTAAACGACCTATTACATTTATTTTTATGATATTTAGTATGTTATAAAAATATCCCTAGACTTTTCCGATGTGTGTATTATAAAGGTATTAAGTTTTCAAATGAGCTACCAAAATGCTTCAAAACACTTTAATAAACAAAATTTTCGAATGAATTCGAAAAACGTGTATTGCTTTGGAACTGTATATATAATTATTCCTTAATTTATTCACTTATTTATTCTCTGATATGTATATTCATGTGTACAATGTTGATAGTCATGTTTTTCTGTATGGAGAGTTCTTGTCTCAAGTGCGGTATCTATGTTTATTCTGTGGGCCGTTTTTATTGTTTGTAAAATTTCATTAATGACATGTCTGATATTTAAAATGATCCACGAGACAAATAAAATGAATATATTATATGAAACTTAGGTGTTAATATGTCAGCTGTTGCTGAAAGAATGTAAACTTTGGCCCTGGTATGCAGGTTTCTCCCCTTACGTTTCGTTTACAACGACGGTAGGTATTATAAAAGATGATAGAATCAATCGATGCTGCGTTCTACTTGTAACATATAACTATGAGAACAATACTCCAATCATCTAGAAGAACAATTCGTTCGGGCCAGTCACGACACCCTACACAGTAGATTAATGGACTGACACCTCTCAGAAAACAACTACTCCCCTGGCTAATACAACGAAGGGCGTTGGATTATATCCGACAGGTGTCAGTGCAGGATTCTTCACAGAAGTTATTCTTGCATATGCTGTTGGCGATACAACTGCCGCAATAGAATTTCAATTATTGGAACACACTTGCAGACCAGTTTCGGGCTGTTTGGCTACTCGTCAGTGCAAGGTACTGTATATCTGTTAAAATCTGTTTTTCCGTTAACCAGCTGTCGCACCCCTACGAACGACAACCCTCAGAAGTCGAAACTTGTGCGAGCTAAGTATTAACGAGGTCTTACCTTTTAACGTGTGATTCCTGCACTGACACCTGTCGGATATAATCCAACGCCCTTCGTGGTATTAGCCAGGGGAGTAGTTGTTTTTTTGACAGGTGTCAGTCCATTAACCTACTGTGTAGGGTGTCGAGACTGACCTGAACGAATTTTTCTTTAAGATGATTTGATTTATAGCCAGTCTTAAGTATGCCCACTGACTATACGTGAAAAACAATACTCCAGTCATTTTAGTAAGTTTACACTCGTATAAAATTGTTTTTAACGTCATAAAAGTTGTCTCAAAACCTACATTGCAAAATATGCAGTATCCACTTTCGCAAATGGAATATACAGAGTGTTTGTTTCTCGTATTATATCCATGAATATCTTTGTTCAATTCGAAAAACGACCTTTTTCCAAAAATATAAACAGCTATATCAAAAATATACATACATGGAAGAGGTAAAAAATCTGTTTAAAATCTGTTTTTCCGTTAACCAGCTGTCGTACCCCTACGAACGACAACCCTCAGAAGCCGAAACTTGTGCGAGCTAAGGATTAACGAGGTCTTACCTTTTAACGTGTGATTCCTAACACGGGTTGGACGATAGCAATTGAAGATCGATCGTTCAGACTAGGGCTTGAACCACCGACCAACGGCAGTCAATTCGAGTGAGTGAACAAATCACCCACGCTGAACCGCTTGGCTACCGACCGACCTTCCTTAAATTTTCAAAATAGGTTTACATGAATCCCTAAATGGAATATGTACCAAGGAACGCAATATACGTTTTTGACTGAGGTGAAATTTTCCCAGAGACATATACCATACCTGAGCCTTGAGTCAATTTGAGTGTAGCAAATTGCCAAAAACTGTTGAGAAAATATCGAAGATTCAAGAGAAGAAAATTCAGGGAATTCAATTTGTCCATTAGTTCATTACAATGGATTTTCCAACTTGAAAATTCATCTAAATATACCCCAAGAAATCTGACAGATTCTTGAATGTTTGTCAAAATTGTCCGATTTACTTTGAGATCTAGATTTTGTATTGGCTTCTTACGATTGTGAAACGTACTACCACTGTTTTTTCCGTATTGAAAAATAAAGAACGTTCATTGAAAAAATTTTATATACCATTCATTTAGCATTTAGTAAAGGTGAAGACAACACCAATGGTAAATCATCTGCGTAGGTAGAGTGATGACAACTTTTTAAAATGCAATCAATCTGATTGATGTACAAAATAAACAACACGGGTCCCAAGATGGAACCTTGTAGGACACCCATATCTACATTTAGATTTTCTGTTATATTTTGTATTATTAAAGTTTATTCATAAAGATATATATTACCGTATCGTATAGATACTATCCATAATGCCCTAACCAAGTTTGAACTTAATAATAAACATGATTGAAATGTTTGTGAGCTGCTACACTTATTGGTAGAATATTTGATAGCAGCACAGTGTGCACAGGTTTATTCAGCTTTGTTGACTTGACATATTATTCTGCATAATGATCGTCCACAGATTCTGGAGCATTATAGACTGCCAGCAAGATTTGAATTCCATTCTCAAATAATCTTTGAAGCGGATAGTTTTCTTCTTCAAATGCTGCTGCAAGTTGATAATTATTGAAAGAAATCATTATTTATAATGTAATGGTTGATAAGGAATGAAAATTATTAATAATTATTTATTTTTCAATGATTATTAAACTTTATATGGCTTAGTTGACCGTAAATGTTGCTCTACCGCGAGCCCTCCACCCTCAAAGTATAAAACAATTTTTGTAACGAAAGTTGTAGGGAATTTAATTCTCTCTAACGGTATCAATACAAATAACAAAAAACCCATAAGAAACGAGATATTTGCAAAAAAAATGTGCAAAAAAATCGATTTTTATGACCTTTGACCTTAAAATTCTATAGTTGCCTACACCCTACCATATGAAGGTTTTAGACAACTTTAAGGATGTCAAAATACAATTTTATACGAGTTTGTAGCTGAGTATCTCAAATTTTCAAGTAAACTTACTAAGATGACTGGACTATTGTTTTCATGACGAGTAGAACACAGCATCCGTTGCCTCTATCATCTTTTAGAATACCTACCGTCGTTGTAAACGAAACGGAAGGAAGGATATCTGCAAACCAGGGCCGGAGTTTACATTCTTTGGAAATCCAAATTTCTCACAAGGGCTATTTAAAAAAATTAGGATTAAACATTGCCTTTGATATCTACCGCAGTTGTAGATGAAACTTTGAAGACACCCGAAGACAACGATCTACTTGAACGCGAAAAAACATTTGTCAGAATTAGGTTTTCACATTCTCGAAATTGATTATAACAATGTCCGCAGGAAAAGTTCCCGCTCTCCTGGATGGATCGAAAATAATAATCGAAAGCCTGGACATCTGCGAGTACATCGAAGAAACGTACCCAGAACGCCCTCTGTACCCCTCCGATCCCGAAACGAAGAACAAAGACAAGGATTTGATTCAGAAAATCGGGCCAGCTTCTTCGCTGTATTTGAAATGTTGCTTCACGAAAGACGAAAAGACATCGGCAGAGGAGTGGGTGAAGTTATTTGTAGACGCTCTCAAAGATTTTGAAGATGAACTTGGAAAGAGGGGTACCAAGTTTTTTGGAGGAGAAACACCCGGAATGGTATGTGTTGCTAGTATGCATCTCAGTAAGCTTATCAGTCTTCAAGAATTTTACCTATTTGTCAGATTAAATCAAGTTTATTCATCACCTAAGTATTATTAATGTATCATCTGAGCTTATTGGACTAGTTACAACAAAACCTACAAGCTATAACGATACAAATAAAATAAGTTTGAATTGAAAGAACAAACAACTATTTTCAGGTCATAAATGGAAGAACAATTATAACAGCACTGATAAAATTTTATTTTATTGTTCAATATAGTTGCTTTCGAGGCAATGAAACGATAATAGCGGTCATACAATTTTTCGATACCATTTTTATAGTATGATTGATCTTTAGCCTCAAAATAGGCCTCAGTTTCGACGAGTATCTCTTCAACGGAGCTGAACTTCTTTCCAGCGGGCATTCTCTTGAGGTCTGAGAACAGGAAAAAATCGCTGGGGGTCAGATCTGGAGAATACGGCGGATGTGGAAGCAATTCAAAGTTCAATTCATGCAATTTTGCCATTGATTTGTGATACTATAAATCATTTACATGACATGAGATGAGTCCAATGGTAGTCATAAAGATAGGATAAAGTTTGGATAGTTTGGTATTTACACATAATAACATTAAGTAGGTAATCAATGTAGCATGTACAAACAAATATAAATCAAGAGCTATATGCCAATTATTCACAAAACTTCTTGAAGATATAAAATGCCAAGAGCTGTATGCCAACTATTCAGAAAACTTGTTGAAAATATAAAATGAAATGTACATATAAAACATATTAAAAGTGTGGAAATTTTAGTTATTGAAGCCTTGATATTGTTTGTTCAGATTCCAAAATATTCTATTGTTTCAGTTGGACTTCATGTTGTGGCCTTGGGCTGAACGTTCTGGCTGTGTTTCCTTAAAACTTGGTAAAACACTGCCGCTTGGCGAGGACGATTTGCCTAGGCTTAGAATGTGGAAAACGGAAATGAAAAAATACCCGGTTTGTGCTGAGCTTTTCATCAGTTCAGAAAGATTTTGGAAAGTAGCACAGTGCAAGCTGTTAGGTCGTGAACCACCATTTGATGAAGCCTAAAAATAAACGTTGTTAGTATAGATAATTGGACTATCTTTTATTTCATGTAGCTTTTTTCATCTACAAACATTGTACAAGTTACAAAACGTATTTTTTCCAAATCAGACTGATTATATTTGTCTTTTTTCGAGGAATTATTGATCAAGGTTTTCAAGGATCCATCAATTTTTTCCAGGATTTTGTTTTCAATTTAAAAAATTCAACTCTTTTGAAACAATTAAATTTTGACTTTCATTTAGAATTTTTGATACCCGAATTGATGTTAGGGATGATTATTTCAAGTGTGTAAGAAGACATCATAAGGAATATGTTATAAAAAATTCTGGAAAACCCACCGGAAAACAGAAAAAAAAATAGGGAAAAATAAGAAAACATAAGAAACTCGTACCTAACAAAAAATATAACATTAATTTTGATAACCAAAGCTTAATATGCATGGAATCTAATTTTTGACAGTATGGTTTGACTGCTCTTTGTATCGACTTTTTATTTTCTTCTAGTTGTGGCTTTTGAGCTCTTCTATACATCAAAAACCCAGTCTTTGAATATATTAATTTGTTGAATATTTTTACTACTTTTTCATTTATCTCTCTTTTAGTATTCTTAAGGTGAATTTCCATCAAATGCAATCGCTTGCGACTAGTTTCGTTTTCAAAAACAGAAACAAAAAACTTGTTTTTAGTTCCTAAAACAAACACGAAACTCAAATTCCTTCAGAATATAGATGCATTTCAATTTTCATCCACACTCTTATGTTTTCGTTTATTCTTATCTACTCAATGTCAATATATTGTTATTAGATCTCCTTTTCTTCAATAAGTATTGCGGTGTTATACAGGATTCTTTCAATTTTCCACCAAGATAATGCTTTAATCTTATCTCTGTCAACATTTTTTCTATATCTATCACTCTCTACGTTAAATATTGGGTAACAATGACTGACGAAATAAGTTTATACAGTATCACATATAAAGTCCGCAGCATATGGACGTTTTTTTCTATTGATATAGATTTATCAAAAATTTAATTCTGCAATAAATTTGTGTTACAATGTCGAAGAATCTTTAGATTTGAATGTATAAGCTGCTTTTTCTTCAGTTTGTGTGACTAGTCTGATAAATATTGTACCAGTAATGTATATGTTATATGTGTATGATATTTTAATGATGAATAAATTCTATTCTACCGATTCGAACGAATCGGCAACAACAAAAACGAACTTCTGGAGATGCATTTATTTTTTTCCTGGTAACAGGCCAATGCAAGTATTTTCTGGGCAAGATATGTCTTCGGAGTTTCGTACTCATCAAAATTATGACATTTGAATCATGTTTTGCTGAATCGCTAGAGAGAAAGATTCGAAAAATTAAAAAAATCGAAAAAAGTCGACAGTAGAGATTTCTAATGTGGAGAAAAGGTATAAATTCGAAATCTGTGAAACTTTTTTCTTTGGCACAACCGATTTTTTGACTACTATCGAAAAAAAGTCAAATTCTACAGTTTTAAAGTAGCATGTGATGAAAAGAAAGATGATGTATACTTTACTCATTTATCAAACACAGATTTACTGCATAATAAAATTTTGAACAGATCTGCTGACTTTATGTGTGACACTGTAGAAATTTAGTAGATATAATATACCACCTCTACAATATATCTCACGTCCTTCATTTTTTTAATGTTTTCAAAAACATAACCACCAGATTTTTTCTGGTCAACAAAAGTGAATACATGTTTTGTGTTTTTTGGAACTAGTTTTATGCTGGTTTCGAAGATATTTTGGCTCCAAAAGAATTTATGATGCACTGTTTGGAACCTTTGGTGTAGTAATGAATATTACTGGAGTTCTTTCCCAACACCAAATCGTTATTTTTAACACCTTGACTCGATTTGGTGTTGGGAAAGAACTCCAGTAATATTCCAAAAGAATTAATGTTTTATCAGAATTTTTTAGGAATGCATCATCGATGTCCAAATAATTTGTATTGTGGGATGATAGAGCAGAACTAATTCACTACAAAAGTTTTATTTTGGTTGTTTGCTAATAGATCTTGCACAAATGCACCTCGATTGTTCGTTTATCTTTATAACAACAAATAATGAAATTTTCATAAAATTGTATAACATGTCACGCGAAGATCATAACATTATTGCATATTTGTTAGGTGTGTTCCAAAATTAGAAGAGTTGTCATTTAATACGCAACAATAGGTAGGTGTTCAAATTATATTTTATCAATCAATTAATTCTCACCACATATTTTTACTAGATCCCTTCAAATCTCGAGGAAAAATAATTGAATTAGTAATATTGTATACCTATATAGTAAATTTATTTATTTTTTTATTTCATATCGTGTCGAGCAGTGTATGTTTTGGGTTTATTCTATGCCAAAACTTCCAGTATTCTTTTAATTTATTCCTGAAATCGATAAAAATCAAATGAAAATTTCTAATAGTCTCTATCTTACTATTGTTGATTTTTTAAAATGGAATGTCGAGTAGAAGAAACTTTTAGCTTCAAGTTACGTTAGGAAATAGCATTGTAATTTTGTAACGCCTACCATTCTAGCGACCGTGAAGACTTTGCAAAGTGTAAGTTTTCACAAGCTTTACTTTTTTCGGTACATTCACAAATAGTCCAATCAATCTAGACTTCGGTGAATATAAAAGGTCGGATGTTATGTTTCTAAATTTTAATTGGTGTCTTGGTACCCCAATATAGGGACAACTTTTGGGGGCCTAAAAACCTCGAAATTTTGGGACTTTTTTCAGTTTTTCGCTTTTACAGAAACCTAGAAAGGGCTTTGAACAGTTGAGAAAGAGCGTTGAATCGTCTGTTGAAATACTTGGTATTAGCCTATTGATTTTTTTGAGGGAAAATTCATGCTCTATTACTTTCATAGTATGACTTTTTTCTATTGGAGTGAATGTTTTGAAGTTACAGCTCTTCAAAGTGGCGGAAATGGATTTTTCGAAAAAGTTAAGAAAAAATGACGTTTTTCAACGACCAATTGCTCCCAGTCGGCTGAACTTATTTTAATGTTCCATAGAGCATTCGACGCAGAATTTAATTCACTTAAATGTAGAAACAACTATTTTTTCTGTGGGAGGTTTCCTCAACGAGTTGTGAACAAAAAATTGTAAAAGGGGCAGTTTTTAGGCCCCCAAAACGTGCCCCGACAAAAAATTTTGTTGGATTCGCTTAGTTTCCCATTATTGGGGTGCCAAGACACCAATTAAACTTTAGACACGTAATTTTGTAGGCAAACACCCCTTCTAATGTCTAGATTGACTGAACTAAAAACGATTCAACTTGTTTGGAATAGACGACACGTTACAACCAAAAGTGAACAACCAAGCAAAATCATAATTTCTCCAATTACAGCAACCCTTTTGGAAAATGAAATTCAATACTTTGAAACTGGATATTTTATGTTACGTGGTACTTTTCCTAGTATGCACTGGACTGGTCCTATTCGTGGACGTTATCCTAGTCAACTTAGACAACTTAAAATCGAACATAACGATGCAGAATCAACCTATCAACAAAAAATCCTTCGATTTCCTCATTGAGACAGTAGGATGCAGAATACCATTCATGAAACCGTATGACAACAGCATTAAACAATTCATAACAGCCCCGAAAATGCCGATATGCAACAAAGGGATTCCACCACTGTTTCAAGCGAACCTCACGACGATCTTTCTCGACAACTCTTCTTTGCCCGCTTACAATATTTCGGATCAAAACCAGTTGCAGTGCTGTTACAAGGCGTTTTGGAGGAAAGAGCCTAAGGAAGATGAGAACGACAACAAAATCCAGTACTCCGACAGTTGCTATGGTTTCAATAACAGCATCAAGATAGAGGAGGAATTTATCGAAGTTAGCTGTAAGTACAGAAACGCCGGCATATACAGAGACATGTTCTCGTTCGTTCCTCTGAAGAACACGACCAATACCACCAGACCAAAGACCCCGAGCGTTCTTGTTGTAGGCCTGGACGCTGTCTCTAGATTGAACCTTCATCGACAAATGCCGCAGACCGTCGGGGTTTTACAGACAATGGGAGCGGTGGAACTCCTCGGTTACAACAAAGTTGGCGACAACACATTCCCTAACCTCATCCCAGTCCTCACTGGGATGACTGAGGAAGAACTTGTAGCCTCCTGCTGGCCCAGTTCTGAACACCATTTCGACAACTGCTCTTTCGTCTGGAAGGAGTACAAGAGAAGGGGATACACGACGGCCTATGGGGAGGACGCTTCGTGGATGGGCTTATTTAATTACGAGAGGAGAGGGTTTCAGAAGCAGACTGTCGATTACGCTTATAATTACTTCAACAGGTGGAGCGAGGAGAAAATAGGAAACTCGCACAATATGAACGTCAATGAGTGTGTCGGGGGAAGATTAGTTTACAGGTAATCGGTTGAGTTTTTATATTATGCAAAAGCCAGTTTCTGGCTCCTCGAACCATACACATTTTTCCATGTCACGATTTTAGTCTAGAAGTTTCTGAATCTTTCCATAGATGTGTTGGAGTGTTCGGGAAGAAATTGTTGAATAAAATTGGATTCATAATATTAATATTGAACTGTTAATCTTTACAAATAAATTGAACGATAATAGATTTTTTCAAAAGTAGAAAATCTAGATTATTCATCACTTGGTAGCTTTCTAAGATTGAATTACGGTGAATGCTTTTATTTTCAAATAGCATTGTTGTTTCTCGAAATTAGACACTTGCCACACAGACACATGATATCATCGATGTTTCAGAAAACAGAAAAGGCAGAAAATCACCCTGGAAACGATTTAAAATATTTCCAAAGAACTTCAGCAAAGTCGACATTATTGTCAAGAAGCATAAGGCATATCCATTTCGAATATTAGATTCAAATGTCTCATGTACTTTTGCTCAATTACAGCATTAAAAATGTAAATAAATTTCATTTAAAAAAGAGACACATAATTCTACTGTACAAAATACTTTTGGTCGACAGGAATATTGGAAATATAAATATCCATTTTTTTTTAATTGCCTTGAAAAACCGCGAACTATTTCCATATCCTATCACTTCGTTTCAATTGAATCGTCAAAATAAATATTTTCGATAACAATGAATTATTATAATTGTTTTTTCTGCTTTCAAACCTCCTTTTATCTCTAAACTAAATTTGCTTAAATCCATTTAATATTTACAGAGATTTGCTAGAGTATATCAATAAATTCGCGACAGTCATGGACCTAAATAACCTCCCCTACTTCGGTTTCTTCTGGGGAGCCAGCATTTCTCACGATTACCTCAATCAGCCCAAACTGGCTGATCCTATCTACAGGTCCTTCTTCAGGAGCCTCAAGGATGAAGGACACCTGGAAAACACCGTTTTGATCTTCATGAGCGACCACGGCATTAGATGGGGTGGAATACGCCAAACCTTCCAAGGGCGGATGGAAGAGAGACTGCCCTTCGTCTTTATCCTCCTGCCTGACTGGTACAAGAGCCAGCAACCGATGGGGTACCGGAACCTCAGAAAGAATTCGAAAAGGCTTACCACTCCTTTCGACTTGCACGAAACCTTGGTGGATTTGACAGATCCATACGAGTTGAAGGAAGATTCATGGAACAGAAAAGAGCAGCATAGAGGCGTCAGTCTCTTCAGGTCGATAAGAGAGAACAGAACTTGCGGCGAGGCAGGAATCGTGCCCCATTGGTGCACCTGCCAGCGAAGCACCGAAATCGGCGTTGATATGCCAGAAGTGCTGAAAGCGGCATCCTTTGCTGTGGAGAACATGAACCAGCAGTTAGTAGGCTATGCCCAGTGCTCCCGCTTGAGGCTAGATCTTGTGCTCAATGCTCGGTTGATGACGTATGACGGAAAAATAACTGAAGATGATGATAAAACCGAAGACTACATGCTGACGGTGAGGACTTTACCAGGAGAAGGTGTTTTTGAAGTTACTCTGAGATATAACACCAACTTGACGGGTAACTATTCCATTGTCGGTACGATAAGTAGACTGAATCTTTACGGGAAGCAGAGTTCTTGTATAACGGACTTTCATTTGAAACTCTATTGTTTCTGTAAAAGTTTTCTTCGGTTATAAAATATATGTCTTTGTGCATGAAACAATAAAATCAAGAAGTTGTTGGTTTCCTAATGTTTCATTTCATTATTATATTAGTAGGGTTTGTTTGAAAGTGGTTGACAAGAAGTTGTTGGTTTCCTAATGTTTTACTTTATTATTATATTAGTAGGGTTTGTTTGAAGGTGGCTGACAATGTTTCGTGGTGTATTTCATCAGTTACGACTTCCATTGTTTGATATAATATAAATTGATTTGAAATCCCTGAAATTACTAGGATGCTGTGTACGAAACTGCTCCTTTCAACTGAAGGACGAACTCTTTACGCAAGATGAGGGACTGGCAATGGGATCGCCACTTTCACAGGTTATAGCCAATATATATAAGGAGTGGTTTGAAACTCTGGCCATTGAAGAAGCCCCGAGTCTGGTTGAGATACGTCGCCGACACCTTCATAATTTGGAACCATGGGAATGCAAAACTAGACACTTTCCTGAAGCACATCAACAACGTAAGTCCTTCCGAATTTAGACGTATTGGTGAAGAGGACCGACACTAAATGGGAAACATCTGTATATCGAAAACCCACTTACACAGGACAGTATCTGAACTAGAAATCCAACCATCATCAATCGACTAAGAGAGGAATCATCAAGACCCTACTAGACCGTGGCTTCGGGCTCTGAATACAAAGAAAGGTCTCGAAAGGGAACTAGGCATCATCAAAAACGACCTTCAACGGAATGGCTACTCCAGAGTGATGGTAGAACAGGCTTTAGCTAGAAGATAGCAAGAGTTCCACAAGGAAGAGAAGCCGCCACAACCTACATCCGAGGATTATCGGAAAGAATAAGAAGGATGGGGTCCAAGTATAACATCAGGACCTGCTTCAGATAGGGGAACACTATCCGTAGCAGCCTCACGAAAACCAGGCCACCAAATGCGGACTGCGATTCCAAGAATTGCATTTACTGGATACCCTGCGAGTGCGGAGAATAATACATCGGTGAAACTAAGAGGCCATTGAAATATCGCATTGCTGAGCACAAGAAACACACACAGCTAGGAAAAACTAGCAAATCCGGAATAGCAGAGCATGTTTGGATTCATCAACATAACATCAAGTGGGCTCAAGCTGAAATCATCCACAGAGGAACACTGGTTTAGGAGAAAATTCAAAGAAGCCGCCTATATGTTGTCCAACAACGCATTTAGTCAAGCTAGCGTAGAGATGCGTAACATATGGAAACCTCTAATC
The DNA here is from genome assembly GCF_000500325.1 of Leptinotarsa decemlineata. Classification (NCBI taxonomy): domain Eukaryota; kingdom Metazoa; phylum Arthropoda; class Insecta; order Coleoptera; family Chrysomelidae; genus Leptinotarsa; species Leptinotarsa decemlineata. The sequence continues at coordinate 581,301 of NW_019289710.1, forward strand.
AAGCGAAAAACGACCAACCCCCGCCAAACGGTTATCTCCCGCTAAAACCAATGAAGCAGAGAGAAGGAAGAGGGGATAGGTGAAAGCATTTGAATGACCTATAAATAGTCAGCTCACGGAGGAATCAGTCCAGTCATCAACCGAAGACGATTGTGGATACTAACAATCGAAACTTCATGACGTAACTTGGTTTGGAAGCTTTTAATTTTTCATTTTTGTTAATAATTTTTAATTTTCAGCTTTTATTAAAACAAGGATAAAAATTAAAACAGAAACAGCGCTCCGGGGCGACTTCATTGATTCCAGTGGCGCATTTGCTTTTTCAGCTGCAGGAAAACCCGGAAAAACCTGCAGCACCACATCATCTGAAGATCTTGATCTAACAATGTCCTCTCTCTTATAAAACAAAATGTAGGGTGTCTTCTGCAGCTGAAAAAGCAAATGCGCCACTGGAATCAATGAAGTCGCCCCAGAGCGCCAATTGATTTTTATCGTTGTTTTTATTTTATTTTTATCGTTGTTTTAATAAAATCTTTTATTAATATTTCAATTTTTTATTTTTTTGGTTGTTGCTTTATGGTGGTATGGTTGTTGCTTTATTTTTTTGTTATTTCTTTGTAATTTCAGTTTTTCGTTTAATAAAATTGTTATTTTTCGGTTAATCTTCCTAATTTTTTTCAGGGATTTCAAATCAATTTATATTATATTAGACAATGGAAGTCCGAACTGATGAAATATATTAGGGTATTAATTTCTTTTGAAAAAATCCCAAACTTGAAATTCACGTATAATATTCAACTTTTTCTGCTTCCTAAAAGAATTTTCACAACAATTAGGTGTATAATTGATTGCATTAAAATTGAACCAGAATGATTTTAAATACTTTGAAGTTCACGAGAAACAGTCACTGAGCGAAATTTCAATTTAGAATCAAGGAGAAATTACACTGAATTTGAAGTTCAACAGAGAATTCATTAGCGGATATTTTGAAAGTAAGAATATTGAAACTAGTTTCCCGACTATTCTTTGCAATACATCACCTCTGAGTAATGCTTGTTTGTTTTGGACAAATGGAGAATCAGTTTTCTATCGATTTCCTATATGCTTTTCCACGAGTAATTTTATAACTACTTCTTATATCAATAAAAACGACAACAGTTATAAAATTTGTGACAAGTATGTTTTATAAAATTCGGCGTTACAGGGCCCCGAAGAAGAATTTGTTTAAATTCCAAACGTCGGCAAGAAAATAACCGTTTTTCAAAGATAATTCGATCCCGTTAATCAATAACCTTATATACGTCACTTGGCTCATTAGACTAATTAACTAAACATAATGTATGCTTGTACTCCTGCAACAATGGCAATAATACATATACAGTAGAATCTCACTAATCCGGCACTTCAATAGACCGATACGTCCAATAATCCGGCACCCTCTACCAGCGCCTTCCTCACTCTTCTACGCATATGCGCTCCGTCGCCACATCGTCGTCTAGTAGTCTAACCTCAAAACTTATCACGTTCACGTGCGTACGTATTTACCAGTTGTTTTAAAGTGAGAATAAGGTGTCAGTTGTTTTGAAGTGAGAATAAGGTGTATTTGAAAATTTTAAGTAAACCGAAACAAAAGATCTATTTTTTTTTAATCTGTTATCCAGTTATCCGAACATTCCAATAATCTGACACCCTCTAGTTTTTAATAGTGCCGGATTAGTAAGATATACTATATTTCTTTTAATTCATAAATGTAGTTATTATAAAGGTTATGTAGTTATATGGTCAGAATAAGGACATACTTTCAAAAGCAAACAATTTTACTATTTGATAAAATACAGCTTACTGTTATTAGAAAAAAAGGGTATCTAACAACATGAGTAACATTACTAGAAAATAGATATTTCCAAATAAAATATTAAAATAATCATCTCTCCCAACTACCTGGTGAATGCCTGACGGAAAACAACTACTTCCCCGGCTAATACCACGCTGGATATTGTATTATATCCAATATACATTTATGCAAGATTCCTCGTTGAGATTTGTCTTGCAGATGTTTCATCGTTCATCTAGCAGCAGGACCGTGCTGAAATTATTCGAGTAGATCACCTACAGACCAGTTTCGAGGTATTACCTCTCATCAGTGCAGGACTGATCCAAAGTGCAAAGTGCCTGGGACTCGATTAAATTCAACGTGGCTCAACTGTGTGTATGAAGCCTTCGTCTAAGAGAAAAATTGTTAACTACTAACAGCTCCATTTCGTGAACAAAGAGTAACCAAGAGTAAAAGTAAAAAATTGTACAATCCATAAGAAAAAACTCAAAATGAAACTACCGGCTAACCCATGTAAGTGAACCTTTATTAGTAAATCAAACTAAGGACTATGTTAGGAGCGTAACATGAATAGGCGTGTAGTATAAATGTATATGTCAAAATAAAGATGGCAAAGAATATAGCTCCGGAAAGATCTAGCAGTTCCAGAACGATATTCCTGGCCTCACTAAACCTACAAATGAAAAAAATCTTTCCTCTCGTGACGTGAGACTGTTCTACCAGACACTTTTGAAGCAAAACAACATCAGTATAAAACAAAGTGAAAAACAACAATGTTATAATGAAAGTAAATCAGTTGATGAGCCCCTTGGCCTTGAAGAGGTCGCGCATCAGCCCCTTCAAGTACTTGATCTCACGCTCCAGGTCAGAGACCTTGTCCCCCAACTCAGCCTTGTGGTTCTGGAGCTGTTTTTCCTCCGTGAGGATCTCCTCGACCTGAGCCTTCTTCTTCATACGGTACCGCGTGGCGGCGTTCTTGTTCTGCTCTTTCTTGCGCACGCGCTTCTCTTCTGGTGCCCCCTTCGAGTGGGCGCGCGCGCGCTTTCGCGACGGCTTCGGCGCCTCGTCGGCGACGCTGTCCACTGCGTCCGGCACCCACTCGGGGTCGTCCGAGGAGGAGGAGCAGTCGCCAAAGTTGCTGCAGCTGCTACTGCTGCCTCCCGGAGAACCGGGGCTACTACTCCACTGCATGGTTTCGACGCGGGAGCGCAACAGCTCCTCGACAACGGCGAGTTCGTGGGCAATATCAGGCTGTGGAGTCGCCACCGGCGGGTAGTTCAGTTCGACGATGTCGGTGCCTGCAAATTAAATAATAAAGGTACACCATAAGGACCAGAACTAAAACCACAGTTCAGTGTCCACAATTCATTGAAAATATCTCACCTATGGTGTAGTTCTCGAGGAACTGCTTTTCAGGTACGGAAAATACGACAACTTTGTTGTCAGCTTCGACTACCGAATAATTTAGGAGTGGTTCGAGAGTGGTGAGCAGTGGTGGCGCCTGGCCGGGGGGACTTTGAGGGGGCGTCAGTGTGCCTTGGGGTGGCTTCGTGTTGGTGTGTGCCAGTTCCACGACGTCGTACATGGTTTGGAATTCTTGGAGGAGATACTGAGTTTCGTCGGGGTATTCGGATTTCAGGTTTTGTACGGGAACTGGTACAGCGCGCGGGGGCTCCACTTCATCGAGGATGGTTGGCAGGATTTTCTCATCGAGGAGGAATGATTCTGGACAGAGAAAAATCAAAATGAGAATGTTAGATTTCCTTAAATGAATGTTCATTGGAAAGAGAAATGAATTAGTAACATTTTTGGCGTAAATTGATAGCATTTCATTTTCATGTCGGAAATATTCATCTCATACATAAAAAATATGATCGAAATATTTTATTTGATCATTTAACACTCTTTTTTTTAACGGTTTTGAATGTTTCTGGGGTAATGCTAGCACAAGTTTCGGTAATTCTGTCCCTATGTTCCCGTATTATGTAACATAAACTTTTGATTTTGATACAGAGCCAAATTAAGAAAATCAGGAGGAGTCAAATTAGGCAATCTAGCAGGTAATTCCAACTGACCGCGTTTACCAATCCACATGCCTGGGTATTTCTGATCCCACCAATTCCTTACAGACTTGAAAAATGTGGCCGTTGGACACCCATCTTCTACATGACTCCATTCAAGTGTTTATGAGGTAAGAAATTTTGAAATTCGGAAGCCGATGTTTATAATGATGAAACACAATTCTCTATATAGCACATGTGGCCATATTCATTCAAAATGGCGGCGTAGGAGCCATTTTCATCGAATTCCATATGGCGGCACTATGACGTCCATCTACAATTTAATGTAGGCAAAAAACAACGACGAATATCGCCCAGTTTTCGAAAAAAAAAATCAAAATTTAAAATTTTTTCACTAAACCAGGTATTTTTCCCAAACTTTTTTACTTCATTTATTTCAAAAGTATAAAGAGGAAGTGATATTTTTTGAAACTTGACATAGAAGTGTTTTGTATGAGTTGTGAGTTGATAACTACTTATTCATTTTTTCACTGACACAGAAAAATGAACAGCATAGTATCTTTGACACTTTTTAGTAGTGAAAACGGTAAACTTTGATGTAATATTAAACTTTGATGCAATATTGAACTATGATGTAATATATATAAAAAAAATATAACTCCTTCAATTCAAGTAATATATCACTTTTATATGACTGAGGATACACCACAAAAACACACTTTTGTCTATTTTCCACTATATTTATTTATTGTTGACCGGTTTCGGCTCTTACACCATTTTCAAAACTAACTGATTACATTTAAATCTGAGTAATTTATACCTATGGAAAAAACGTGGATTAGTGGAAAATTTCAATTGATGAATTTTCATTCGATAACTGGACAATATTAGCCGTTTGTTCCTTCCTATCTACATCTAGTTGTTTGACAAATTTTTTAAAAGATGACGTCATAGTGTTCTATATGAAATTTGCAGAAAATGGCTCTCACGTCGCCTTTTTTAATGGAAATGGCCAAATGTGTTATATCGTTGAAAAGAGAATTCTATGTCCGATCAACTGGTCGAAAAAAATACAGGGTTCTATTTAGAATTCTTGACTTGGGTTGTTTTCCGGTTATTTTGTATAGATTTTCAAGTGCTTTATCGTCAAAAATATCAGATTCGATGAAGTATATCTGTATTCGAAATGTCAAGTGTTTTACCTCATAATCAATTGGATGATGCCGTGTACAATAAATTTCGTTATCACCTGATATATAAACATGTTAACATTGTTTCATTGAAAATCAATTATATGTATATCAGATTCAAAAGTAATAAAACTATAGTTGAAATTATGATAATCGAGAGTGTTTGAAGCTGATATGTATGTATGTACTGATTACAATATTTGTTATGTAAAACGAGACAAGTCAGAGTTTTGTTGTGTTATGAATCACACGTTAAAAGGTAAGACTTCGTTAGTCCTTAGCTCGCATAAGTTTCTCAACTTCTGAGAGTTGTTGTTCGTATGGGGGCGACAGCTGATTAACGGAAAAACAGATTTTAAACAGATTTTTTAAACAGAATAATAAGATTAGTCTGGTGCAGCAGGACAATAAATACGAACAGACAAGAGATAACAAGCTTGAGTATAATTGGTAATATTCGTCCAGCTTTATAATGAAACCTTTGTGCTTTACAGATGATTTGGAGATTCTAGACAGAATGTGACGTACCACCAAATAGGTATAATTCCAAATATTTAATGCAAATGAAAGTTCATGCTCAACTTCAATGCAACACTTGAAAATATACAATTTTAATTGAATTTTATGCTGGACCATTTGGCAAGATTTTTAAATTGTAGCAAAATAATTCAAGTTCATTTTAGTCTTTTCAATTGAAATTATTTGTTTCCTGAATAGAATTTTCTTTCGGAATACAACATTTGTTGAAAGAAAATAATATTTTTATTTGAAACAAGTTTTCAATTTTCTTGATTTTTCGAAAGACAAAAGAACAAAATAAAATCACAAATGTATAAGAGATAACAAAATTATTCATTTATAGTTGATGAAAAAATATCCTGAAGAATTAAATAAAAAAGTTGAAACCTAGCTGTTAAATTTTCATCATCTCAAATCATCAAGCATTTAAAAAGTTTCAATGTGCGATATAAGTGAAATATTTTGGTTTTCAGAGTCTAGAAAAATCTAATCAACGCCAATTTCATTCAAATTGTTGTTCAAGAGTACATAACCATGTGTACGAGTATTTCTATTGATTTGTTTTTCTCACTGATTAATTAATAGTTGTGTAAATTGAGAAATGGAAAATGTTTCATATTAATAAAGAATAATAGTTTCTGTCGACAGAGCGTACACAAACTTGAGAGAAAGATAAATATAGTTTTAAAAAACACGTTTTTAAAGAACATCGAACTGAAAAGTTAAAAATATATATTTTTTTAAATAAGCTTAAAACAATAACGAACGAAAAATACTATACGTTATTGTTTTAAGCTTATTTAAAAAAAATATTTTTTTAACTTTTTAGTTCGTTGTTCTTTAAAAGCGTTTTTTTAGTTTTCTTAAACTATATTTATTTATTTTGATTTTCTTTCGAACAACCTATCAAGAAATATCAAAAATGTTACGTACAGCGCCATCTGCCCGGGAATAGATCAAGAAAGTTACGTAGAGCGTCATCTGCCCGCGAATAGATCAAGCAATAATGCCGATAATTCTGTCAATACAGATCCCAAGCTTGAAAGTTACAAACAAACGTACATACATACATACAAACAAACATACATACAAACAAACAGACATACTTACAGGTGAAGTTAATATAAAGCGTGTAATAAAAATAATAAAAACCAAGTTACTTCACGACGTTTCGATTGTTAGTATCCACAATCGTTTATACCTAAACTCTAGTGAAATAGTCATCAGTTAGGTAGGTCACTTGATTCAAATTGTTATTATTTCGATTGATTCATTTCAAACTAATGATCGGATCACGACCCCATTAACCTGCAAAAATTAGAGATAATCCGGTGAATCGACCGATAGACGCCCTTTGTACGATCATTTTTTCGTAAATGCGAGATACGTAATAAAAAAAAAGATCTAATCGCAATGGCCCAATTTCGATCGTTTTGTTTATTTAAATCGCTTAGAAACAAGTGAAAGTAATATGCGGGCGTCCTTGTCGGAGTTTCATACAAAATATGCGATTAAACCATGATCAGGAAGCCGATCTACTCGTTAATCATTCACGCAAAGGCGACTCCGTTTTGAACGGCTGTTCTTGTTCTGTGTAGATTTTTTAATTACTCTGGAGAGGGAAGTGAAATGTCTCGTCGATTACACGCCTATTACACGTGATGAATGACATTCGTATACCTGCTATAAATTTCATTGAAAATTTGTTACGTTCAACGTGAAAAGTAGAAAAACAAAATTTATAAATTTTTAACCTAAACAGTATTGTACGCCTGAAGATGCTATCGTATATAGCGAAACACCTGTCGAGGTTTTGTAAATTTTTAAATGGAAAGCTCACATTATGGTGTTTTTTGGAATACGTTGTATACTATTGTCATTTATAATTTATTTCCATTTATAGTGAAAATAGTTTGTTTTCTGAACAAATAAGCGTTCTCAAATTTTCTCATTCTTTTTTAAAACTAACCGGTTCCCATATTTCGATACTTTTATGTCTACGTCAACTTCATGTGTGACATATCGGTAGTTCTAGAAGAAACTCTGCGAAACATTTTGGAAGATATATATCTATAAAGTAAGACAGAACACGCAGTTCATGCATGATGAATCACGTGCAAATTTTCCTTTTATCGCTCGCAAATATATCGATAAAACTGAACAATGGCAGTTAAGGTTTCCAGACTTGAATCCTTTGGATTTTTTGTTATGGTGCTATCTCTAATTACGTGTTTCTAAGAAATCGGAGTTAGGTGAGAACGACTCAAGAAAAATACTTATTGATAGTGCAGTTATGGTAAAAGCACTGATTATTTTGTGAAATAGTGACGAGAAAAGATTCTATTCATTAATTTGAGAAACAAAATTTTTCTGCAATTTTGAACCGAACTTTCTGAAAATAAAATATATATCAACAGCGATAATTTTTGGATTCTCCAACTCCGTACAAAAGCATTTATCAGTATTCAAGTGGAAATAACCGACAGATGAAAAAGGTAAAAGTTGCAAGAGAACCAATTTTATACTTCAAAGAATATTTAACGCAGAGGTTAATAGAGGTTAAATAGATTGGCTATGGTGGATAAAAGAACCGCACGAAGGATTATCTGGGATACATAGAGTGACCGAAAAGTTTTTCATAAATAACTATATGCGACAATTAATTCTGATCAATTTCTGCTTCGATTAAGGAGAATAATAACAAAAAAACAATAGTACTCACATCGTTAGTAACATCTGTCAAATTATATTTTTTTGAATTCAAAAATTGGGTTAGTTGGTGATAAAAAATAATTACGAGGAACAGTTTTGATGCAATTTTCAATTCATATGCAAAAGTTCAGCTGCCGAATTGCATCAATGTTAGGTAACTTCATGAAACACCTACTTTCGAAAAACTAAAGCAAATTCAAATCCAAGATAGAGTGGATGTAAACATTGACATGCCCTACGCACATATTGAAAATCCCAAAAATTGGCCAGGGCCGTATTCAGAACCAACATCTTGTTGATCGCAAATGCTATATCATACTTAGGAAAACTTTTTTATAATAACGAGTGAAATGCACAAGTTTTGCAGTTTAACGGGAAAAATGCAGATAATATGTGTAATATAAAAAGATTTTCATTGGATTTTTCACAGCGCACTCAAGCATTATATAAAAAGAGACGTAATTATTTCTTTATTGACAATTTTTATTTTATGTAAAATCAAAAGGAATATTAATCAAAACTATTCAACTGGATGAATTTGTCTCTTCATCAGTAGTGTCATCCTGAATTATCAGTGGCTCGATTTGTGCCTCTATTATGTTATCAAGCTTCCACATCTTTGTCTCGACTTCCGATATCACATGCCGAACACACTTCTCCCATTTCTCCGCTGTGACTCTTTTCAAAGCCTCATCAAAAAGTACTTTGAGATCTGCAAATTTGAACGTGGTGTTATGCTGAGCTACAAAATTCTTCACATCCGCCCATATTAACTCGATGGGATTGAGCTCGCAGTGGTATGGAGGCAGGCGAAGGACAATTTTATTTTGGCCTGCTGCCATCTCATCGGCTATATATTTTTGGTATTCAAGCTTGCTTGCGCTCCTTGACAATTTTTAGTAGCTGTACTCTTAGCATTGAGTCTTCAAAGCTGATATTTTTTGATCGCAGCCAATTTTGGATTTCAACCTTCTTTGAAGACTTTGTCGGTGCATTGTTGCAAGGTGCATTGTCCAATACAATCACAGCATTATCCTCCAGATGGGGTAGAACTTCAAAAAACCACTGTTCGAAAGATTCACCGTTCATTTCTTCGTGATAATCTCCAGTTTTCTTCGACTCGAAACGCCACAGCCCTTCAGCAACAAACCCATTCTTATTGCCGATGTGACAAATAATAAGCCGTTTTCCTTTACCTGAAATTATGAAGAGGTAAATAAAACAAATACGAGGGTTACTTTTTATATATTGAGATTGAAGTAGGTCTTGATATAAATATAAGTTTACCTGAAGGGATTTGTTAATCCGGTGGATAGTCCATCTAGAAAGGCCCTCCTAGATGAGGTCACAGTTTCATCGACCCATACTTTAGGGGTAGTATGACCAGCAAGCGCAACACACTCCAATTTTATCGGAAACTTTCGATACGACTTCGTCGACAATCGATGTCTCAATTTCTTCCATCTCTTTCTTGAACACATTTAAAATCACTTCTTCCATCTCAACACTCAAATGTCTTTTTTTGGATCGTTTCCTGGCTGGACTCAGAGGATAGCTCACAGTGTCATCAGCAGTGTCTGTACTGGACATCTTGGCAAACAATTTTAAACAATATACTATAACTCACGCCACACAAACACGCAAACGACTGATTACAACCCTGTGCTGGTACCGAACTCGTACCAAGAAGGCAAATTCACCAATGAACGCTGCCCTTTCCATCTGACACTGGGCGATCACGTGAACATCACGCTTCGGTTTTGTTTTATTTTGTTTTACTCTATCTTGGATTTGCATAGACTTAAGTTCATCTTTAATGGGAAATTTGTTCAAAGGTAAAAAATGAGTGTGTACCGGTTTCAATGAAATATGATACATAGAGTTCTTCATGAATGAAAATAGTATAGATGAATATAACATGAAGACATTTATAGAATTTCCCGAAACTTGATACAGCTATATGATAGCTTCCTAAAGCGATACCATACTGATCTAATTTTACTTAAAGTGTGCTTTATATAATAACAATGTGAATAACATTATATTTCACCTTGGTAAACTGTTTTCTGTTAAAATATGTTCTTCCGTTAACCACCTGTAGCCCCCATACGAACAACAACCCTCGGAAGTATTAATTTGTGCGAGATAAGGATTGATGAGGTCTTATTTTGTAACGTGCAATGCCTAGCACGGTATTCATTGGTAATTTATTTGAGTCTGGGTAAAAACTAATAAAAAATTCAAACATTATAACACGTTCTTTTATTCTTTGGGAAGAGATTCTTCCTATTTGACCAATACAAACATTTGGGCAACTTATATACTCCCGATCTATCCAAAGCAGCCACCCAAACTTTATTCCCTCATTGAATTACATACAACCAATTTTCCATTTAGACCTGTGGTTACGTTTGTAACGGCTCCACCCGTAAATATTTCAAAAAATCTTATACAATTGATTAAACATTACATTAAATATAAAAACATTACTCTTCCTGACAAAGCAGAATTTATATCGATTGATGTTTGAAACGTATTTTCCAGTATTCCGCCAATCGAAATAATTGAGCTGGTTGGGCGTTTCTTAAGCAGAAACCATGTTAATCTAGCAGTAAAACAGGAATTTCTAAACCTACTTCCTATTGACTGTCTCAAAATTCATTTGCAATTTAATGAAAAGTTTTATTCATGCGGCGAAGGGTTGAAATTTTCATGGACAACTTCAAAACCTGGGCGAAATTTCCACTCAAATCTCGAACTGCGTTTCTATGAAACGGCGCTGCTGCGAATTCTAGATAAATTCCTACCTAGTGAACCTGCGTAATTGTTATACAATTAAATAGCTTCATTAATAATTCAGCAGAAACGGCGGGGGAATAAGAAAATAATAAACAAGGAAATTAAAATGTTTCCAGCAGCAAATACGGTGGTCCATTATCACGTGTAAAGTGCGTGAAATACTTTTTACAAGAGATCTACTCTAATCAAAGAGGTGTGTTCTGCGACATATCGGAATCAGTGAAAGGAAAATTATTCCTGGGTGTAGTAGCTTGTGTCCGTTCTGTAGGCCAAAAAATAGTTATCCACTAAATTAATCGATCAATTATCATTTCAAAAACAACGACAGAAAAGCAATTCCTTCGCGTTTCTGAAAAATAATAAACTGAAACTACCATGTTACATTCATACCGAATTACGAATAAATATCTGAAACGTGTTTACGATCAATTCAATTAATTCTTGTTAATCGGAAGATAATATCAATGTGTTTATTTCTGAGGAATTGTAAATTTCCCCCAAGCCATAATTAATGAAACAACAACAGATTATTCTCCTGCGCACAGAAGCAACTTGTCGCCGAAGACTGAAATTAATGATACAACAAAAATAGTTGATAACATTTTCCCGAAGAATTAAAAAACTAATAGGAGGAGACAAATTCTACATTCGCGAATCATCTTTCGGCAGAGGAGCATGAGTTCAATCACGACGATGAAATATTACATTTGAAATGCTTGAAAATTAATAGATTCAATAATTTGGAAAATTTACTGGATCAAGTATCGGCAAATTCCATCACAATACCTGAAGTTTATTATCTGAAAATAATCATTAGCAAATTGTTTCTTAAAAAAGATACTATGCATGATAAATACTATGTCACAAACTACGGCATTATGAAAAGTTATAGTTCAATCTATTACAAATTTGACAATAACTTTTCCTACTCCCCTTTGAAGACATACGCCCATGTACTAGTCCACGACATAAACGAAAAGATCATGTAAACAATTTGATCCAAATACAAGTAAAATGATACTTGGATGTGTCAACTTATAGTGGTTATCAGAGAATATCGATCAATCATTTTAAACCCAACGGATCAATAGACACTGAACCTTCAGTCTACGAACACTAAATTGCAATTTGCAATATTCGAAAAATCGAACTCTCAAATTCAGCTTATTGATTAGTATTTTTCGCTGAATGACTAACTATCGAAACATCGAACAACTACCAACATTCATTGATTTAGCATCGTTCGCACGTTCAGTTTTAAAGAGTGATAATATGTAAGTTTGTCAATGACTGAGAATATAAAACACCCAGACAATCGTGAAATATTGTTTATCGAAAATGTTCTCTACGACTGACTTGAGATATGAAGCAATCAATAAACGTCGGTTCGCAAAAAAACTAGTAAAAATAAATCGATAACAAAGAAAATGAGGTCGTGTTATCGTAGAGTTGAAAGATTTGTTTACTGACAATCGGGGTCGTAGTTGAGGACAAAAGAGCATGGAATGAATCGCCAGGATTGATGTTGAAAAATTCGACCACACTTTCAACACTCGATAAAATCAATTACTTGGGCTGTCAGCAGAATGGCAGACGTCTCTTGAACTCATGAGAACAAAGGTTCATTCTTAATTCAATGAAAAATATAATTCTTGCTTGAATGCATTTTGATTGATTAATTAATTTTTTCAGTTCAAACTAGAGGTTATCGTTATCGACGAAGCGTTTATTGTTCGAGAGGTCACTTTGATTATATTTTGAAACGGTGCTTCCAGCAAAAACCCCTACTAAATTCGTATATTCGTGAAAAAGGTGTTCTTGGACATATCTATTTGGAAAAACGATCTTTACTTTCCATTTGACTTTGAAAATATATGGCGAAGCATTGTTTCAGTAAAAAGTTTATAAAAATAATAGACGACTTCGAAGTATTGTTGAACAAAACTATATTTGAATATATGAAAACTTCATGATAAATTTCATTATAAGAAAGTACAATTCTGGTGTTCATAGATGGATCGATACGACTATTATAATAAATTAGTGAATCAAAGCAAAATTTGGAAATGCTTCATCAAAATCCATACAGCAATCAATGCATCATCATACATCATACAATAAAACGAGATGGGAAACAGAAAAGATAAAATTCATTTCGGTGAAAAATAAAAACCATCGAGTTTGTGGAGAGTTCCAACAATCATTTCATAAACGTTGGCCCTAATCTGTCAGCTGCCCTTCCCAGCCTAGAAGAATATAAAATAAAATCGAAAGTATCTTTTATGTGTTTGACACCAACTAATTGTGGAGATGAAATTACAAATTATCTACTGGTTTTGAGATTATTATCGTGAAAATTGTAAAATTATTGAAATCAGAACCAGCACCATTATTTTTTTTTTGGATATCATCGATTACATTGGTCATTAGCCTCGTGTCCTGGGTAGGCAATGTTGATAACTCTCCGAGTCACCTAAGGAGCATCATGGCTTAATTGCAGCCCGTTAACCATGTACCTACCTAACGTTGCAGAATCGTCCCAGCTTCAACTATATAAATTATCTCAAGAAAAATATCTGGACGAGCACCATTATTGAGTTAGTTGATGAGTTAAACGTGTTGAACAGGCCTAATAATACCTGATAAATCAAAAGTTGCCACCGTTGAACGTATCTTCAAGCCAGGAAAAAAACATGATGAATTACAGACCAATTTCATTTCGATTTTCCCAATACCATCTAAAATATTTGAAAAGCAATTCTAGATTACAGAAATATCTGGTAAAATTTAATCACTGAGTGTATCATATTTCACTGTATCAAAATGATTATGTTGAACAATCTTCATCAAACTTCATACTGACTTATATGTCACACTCTCCTTCATTTTTGAAAAATCTTCGTTCATGTTGATTTTGAAAAAGTTCAATATGATTCAGTTGAAGATGAAAATTTAAAGTTTTTTTTTTTTTATAATTCATTTGAAATTAGTTACTTCCTTCCTTTATTTCTTTTGAATATTCTCATATTTTATTGTATAAAGATTCTCGATTTTCATTGGAATATAGGAGTATTTCGAGGAGTAAATGTCGAAAAATAAAAAATCACCACAAATTATTTTACATTTCTAAGGACGTACTATATCGATAAGTATATGGATCGAAATGCTTTCAAACAATGAATTGAAAGTTTATTCTGCGTTTGTCATGTAGTTCGAACTCGAAGTCTAATCCAATGAATGATTGATTATTAAATTCCACAAATTAACTCCTCTCTCGTCTGATACTCTTGGAGAGAGGACGCAGTAAATTATTTCATGGTAATTCAGGTCAGATGAACTGCTTCATTATTGAAACAACCTTGTTGTGGAATTGTCTATTTTGCTGCCATTTCTTATGGGGACCATTAGCTTTGAGCAAACGGAATAGATATCGTTTAATGATTTAAGGAAACTGTCGGTATTAATATAAACTGAAAATAATATGTTCAGAATCATGGATTGTTTTCGATAACCACCAGAAAAAAGAAGAGATGTCTAGAAAATCTATTTAGATGTTTTATATCAAATCATACAACAATGAATGTTGTATGACCGACTCAGTTATGTACACCTAAGGAACAGCTAATTGAGAATGATTTATTTCTCAGTAGCTTAAGAGAAATACTGAATAAAAATCAGTCCGCGGTGGCTCAATTTTCTTTTCTCTGAAGTTATCCACAATTTTAATCAGTAGCCTCAATTTATTCAAGAATGTTCAAGTAAGCATATTCAAATGCATTATGAAGAAAATATTGTAATTGTCATTTACGAACGCAAAAAAACAATCTTGGGCGGAGACTGTCATTACATACGCATCGACAAAGAAATATATTATAATTTTATTATTACCTCTAAGAATAAAATTTTGAATTTCAAATCGAGACAACTGGTTTTCGTTGAGTGGTTTTTCTAGAATTTGTATCACGACCGTGCAACCTTGAGGGTGATATCAACAAGGAAAGTTATATTTTCATCGAGAAAATTGATAGAGCCTGTCGTTAACAAAATTTCTGTGTTGGAAATGGTCAAAATGTTAAACTAAATAACCGTCACCGGTTTGGTGTAAAACTCTATCAACCGTTGGGAAGTAGATTGCTAATTTTAAACGAGGTGAAGCCTCGAAGACGATACAAGTGCATAAAATAATTTTGAATGACCGCAAAGTGGAGTTGAAGGACGATTTTGAAGAAAAAGAAAGTGCAATTGCAAGAATGGGGCTTCAAATTGCTTCCGTATCAACCGTATTCTCCAGATCTGGCCCTCAGCGATTTTTTCCAGTATTCAGACCTTGAGAGAATGCTCGCTGGAAAGAAATTTTGCGTCGATGAAGAGGTGATTGTCGAAACTGAGGCTATATTGAGGCTAAAGAAACATCGTACTATAAAATAGTTTCGAAAAGTTATATGACTGCTATAATCGCTTTATATCAACCTCGAAGGCACTTATATTGAATGATAAAATCAAATTTTATGATTTTTTTTTTCTGTTAGCCTATGAAGTTTTCAGCTCAACGTTAAACAAAGAATTTATTACATTCATTTGAAACAAACGGAATCTTCTTTCCAATTAAATGAAAATTTACCCAGCCCATCAGCCAATATTAAAAACGTATAAGCCGAAGACTATTTTGAAATGATAATCTCCTATTTAATGGGTGCTATTCATGAGGTACACATTTAAAACCTTCAAAAGTTGAACGTGTTTGCAGGTGTTTTTCAAATATTCCTTTCTGATTCTTTCTTCTGCCTTGAAACTCAACAGGTAATATATACTTTGATATAATCTCCAAAATGCCATCGCTCTTATTTTGATATTATGGACAACGATTCTGTATACATAGAAGAGAAAATTATGGCTCAACAACTATCTTCTAAACGAGAGGTTTCATTTTTAAAAGTGAAGCACTAATGGAGAGGGAATCGAAAGCCAGTTTCAATCATCCCCGGAATATTTTTCATTATTCTGTAAAAAAAATGTGAATATCTTTTATCCGGTTTTCGCTAAATTTGAAAATGTAATTTTCAGTTCATTTAGCAATAATTAGATATGAATTATTGAGTCCAGGGCCACAGTTTAGCCAACGTTATTGATAAAAAATGTACGCCACTGACGTATTTACTTTTTTGTTGGGTAAAACACATAAAAATAAATTGTTTTATCATTCGATTTGTTTTCATAGCTCGCTTTGTTTTTCAATAAAAATTAAAAAAAATACTTTATTGCATATGCGTCGATCACTTATGTTCCCATTGCTATGTAAATGAGGCATAAGGTGAAAATTGTATTTGAAATAACCACTCGCCGCATTGAAGAGAATCAAATTTAAAAAAAAATAAAAATCTCTAGGCCCAAAAAAAAAGATATCGATATTGGTACAACGACTATCTCAAACTGAAAAGATGTAAAATACGGACAAATTTGTAAGAATACGGAAAAATTTGTAAAAATACAGAAAAACTTGTAAGAAAATGGAAAAATTCGTAAAATTGACACCTTGAGCGTAAATTTTCAGGTCGAACTTCAATTTTTTTTCTATTTTTTTCACGAACAAGACTATATATTTTCAAAAATTTGGCTTTTATCAACTCAAGTAAAATGGTAGACGTCAAATATAAAAGGCTGAAATTTGACAGAAAGGATTCTCTTCCTACACACTATCATAGAAAAAATCGGAGTAGTTATGCATCAGTGACTTGAGAAAAAAATTGATATTTGCATCCTAAATTATTGTTTTAAGGAAAACCATGTACCTGTAATGTTAATTTTTTCAGAGGTTAGTTGTAGATAACAAATTACAAAAAAATAGTACTACACATTTTTACAAAATTCCACAGTCTTTATTTATTTTTTTTTTTCAATTCGCTTAACCCTGATTCATAGTTTTTTAATGTTTTCGACTTGCGATCACACATTTTTTGCCATTCCCTCAACTTTTGGGAGAAATATAACATATGAGATAAAATTACAAGAATTTTTTTGGTTTTGCCATATTCTACAACATTTCAGCTATAGAGAATGCCGTTGGATCGATATCGATATCTTTCAGGATAGAAAGATATTCCTCTTTATTTTTTCAATTTTAATTTCCTTCGGTGCATCGCCGCTAATACAAAAAAGGATTTTTTTTAGAAAAGAAACACCCATTAACTCGGAAACAATCCATTCCCGTTTATGAATTATAATATAATTGCGGAATCTTGTTAAGCAATTCATTTAGCGAAACATGTTAAGACTTGCATTTTTCTCGCTAAAGTGACATATTCGCCAGCGCGAAGTCCCGCCACTGGCGTAACCACATCAGAACCTACCATAACAAACGGCCATCGCGCTGGGTCACGGAGAACAATTTAAACAACACGGAAAAGTCAACAAATAGTCCCTTGGGCGAAAAAGAGAGTTGGCAGTGCGGGGGGCGGCTTGTGCGAAGGGCGGCCGGGATGCAGCGCGCGGTTCAACGTCTCTTGACCAGTTTCTGTGAATTGAACACAATTTCCCTGTTCCACGTGTAATGGTAGGTGCACTTCATACTATACGGGGCGCAGCGAAGGGTCATGAGAACGGACAACCATGGGTGGCTCTGCTTGGAAGGTGACGATCGTCTTCTGTTTTGGCAAGCGAAACAATATGGAAGCGACACGAGGCCGGGCGACCGGAGAGCGGATTCGTAGACACTGCACAACGTCGCGATCGCGGCACTTTACTGACGACGAATTGACGCGGTCCGTGGTCGCAAGAGTGGACTGGCTGTCCCTCGAACTGTCCCCTCCAGTCCCCCTTTCGAGTCAACGTGAATGCATAACAAGCGAGTTTGTAAATATTGTTCGATAGGTCGTTCCGTTCGTTTCTCGACAAACAAATCGCTGATAATGGTAATGTGTGTGCGGTTTCGATGGCTGCCGCAATTAAATTAAAAAGAGAGATTCGAGGATTCGAGATTTTCCTTTCATGAAAGGAAAAAAATTATCAGTCAGTTTGATCCGCCTGCAAGAATTCCCTCTTCACAGAGGCGGCTCGTCAAAGGAGGCTTAGCCTCCCTATAAAACTTGAGGCTATTCATCGCAATAAATTAAAAGATATTTACAAATAATTATGATTTTTTTTCCTAAAAATGCTTGGTTATCATTACTTTACCATTAATTTTTAATATAAATACATAATATGACCGGAAAAACACTATCACTCACTACGTAGTATGTACCACACTGTATCCTGCATCAACAAAAGTCAAACGCACCTCCAATGAACGAATAACGAATAAACCATCAACCCGAAATGATAAATGCCATACGTTGCAAGGGAGCCAAGCCTCCGAACGCTTTAAAATACACAGGCTCCACGAGACCGATCCAACCAGCGACATACGTCCCGATTTGTAATTTCAGTTGCAGAAATTATAGCGTTAGAGGAGGCTAGCCTCCTCGATAAATGCGATTGGTTAACCGGCTCCATTAAACGAGAAAAACTTTTTTGTTGGCCCTGTGTTTTATTTTCCGTTATTATATTATGTGTTTACCACACTTTGCAATCACATAAAAACTGATTTTCAGTGGATGCATCAACACCAAATTCTTATTTTCCTCCTTAAAGAAATGTTACATTCAGAATGGCCAACCAAATATGAAAGACTTTGAGATCTAGCTAGATATATTTAACGGTTCATTCTTCCTTTCGATTTAATGAAGAATCATAAGGAATACTTTTTCATCGAGCAATTACATGTGGAACTTTTTTTTTTGGACGCTGAACTATCAACGTGTCCTTAGTGTGGATGAATGCATTATTCTTTTCCGATTCAATATTTTAAGGTTCTCTATTTTTTGGCAATTTCACGTCGAATTTGTTTTGTGTTTATTTAGTTTGGCCTCATTCTTCTATTGATAATATTTTTATATTTTGAGTGGGGTCACGTCAGAGGGTCAGCGAATGTTCAGTAGATTTCCATCAATTTATTACGTCCAAGAGAGAAAGGCATTATCGATATAACACGCCACCGTTTGAATATGTGAAATAAATTATAATATTCATTCATTCATTTATTTATTCAAGTACTAATTGTATACTAATATAATTGTATATATAATATTATGAACTTTCATTTTTCCAAAATATATTTATTTATTCACCAATTTCTATTTTCTCCCCTTCAAAGTGAGGCAAACGCCATGAATTGTTTTTCCACATCATCAGACGTTTTCTTCGTCTTGCTTCTCGCAAGCTGAACGTAAGCTCCAGGATACGATCATGTGGCAAGAACTATGCCACGGTTACCGAAGAATACAGTTGACAAAATCGAACTTGACGTGCTTTTTTGATCTTGACTGTCCTGGCCTCTTCCTTTGGACTTTGGTTTCGATGTCATAACCATACACCCATTATTCGTCAATCATTCAACAATTCATCAGCAATACTCATGCGACGGTTTATTGGTAAAAATTCACCAATTTTGGAAATAACTTCGCTGTCACACTCTTCATGCTCAAAATTTCCAAAAAAAGTGAATGGCATGAGCCAATCATTCACATCTTCGCGACCCTCTGTGAAAAACTTGTGCAAGTTTTGTAAAAAAATTTCTGGCTGAGAGTACAATCATCGTATGCCACTGTCAATATTTCAAGTATTTTTTGAGCACCTAATTTCATATTTTACTCAAAACTTTATGCAAATTATTTGAACCATTTTTTAAATAGGCCTTGTACAGTGTCATCCCCAAAGTATACACCATATGAGAAACTTATTCATTAAGAGGTTTTCGACAAAAAGTTATTCTTGATAAAAGTTTGTGCATTCCCTAAAACTAAACATGCACCAACAAAATACAGTAAAACACACGTAATATACGAGGGGCTTTCAAATATTTGATTTTCAAGTCAAGAAAATGGCCTTATAAGCCGAAACCGGTTGTAACGAATAAATACACCCAGTAGAAACTAGACAGTATTTTCTTTATTCTATATTCAACATGAATTTCTACAAAATGAATAATTCATCAATCGAACGAGACAAAACATCAAAATAAAATAGGTATTTCGGAACAAACTCATTGATTTTCTGCAGATTTTCTTGCCCAAAATAATTCTCCAAAATAATCTCCACAAAATCAACGAGTTTGTTCTAAAATACCTAATTTATTTTGATGTTTTGTGATTTGATATTATTGAATATTAAGTTCTTATTACATTACTGTATAATTTTGAGTAATTTTCGGTGTTAACAAAAAATAAAAATAACTTTGCACCGAAAACTTTGAAAATTATTTCACTCTTCAAAAAAATTGACCGTGGTTAACACCATAGTTATATAATTCGTAATATTACAGGCTTTTAAAATGAACGGTCGAATACAGGATGCTGTTTATTTATCGTTTTAGCAAATTTATTATTCATAGTCCCCATTTAAAAAAAAATGGGTAAAAAAATAAAACTTCACTCAGATATCCCTGACTTCAAATCTAGATACATTTTTCAATGCTGAACAACTTTTCTAAATAACATTTCCCAAAATTTTTCAAAATAAGAGTACTTTACTCTTGTCTTAAAATATTTGAAGGTTCCTCGTATATTACCTGTGTTTTACTGTATTTTGTTAGTACATGTTCAGTTTTAGGGGATGCACAAACTTTTACCAAGAATAACTTTTTGTCGAAAAACCCTTAATAAATAGGTTTCCCATATGGTGCATACTTTTGAATTACACTGTATATTGTCTAGTTTCATCTGCTCCTAGAAAGTGATTCTCTAGAATGTGGGGTTCTCTCAAGTTTCGCCATTGTGTAGTAATTGATACAATTTCGTTTTTATTTCTATCTTACTTTAATTAATTGGCAAATGTGACAATAGAGAAATGGGGAATGTTCCTCAATTTGGGTTATTACAGCAAATGCAAGTTTGAACAAAATAAAGTTGAGTTTAATTCATGAGTTTTTCAAAATTACTTCGAAAAGTATTCAAATTGATGTTTCAAATGTTGGGTTTTAATTCTTAAAAGGATTTGTTTCTAATTCAATTATAATTCAATTGAAGCAAAATATAAATTACAGTTCAATACCACCTCCTTAAGCCACATAAACAACAGTTGTTTTGTTATTTATTTATATAGAGGAAGATAGGTTAGGTGCACTAAATGTCATATGTCACAGAATGTCTCGGAACTCGGAACATAAGTAAACAGAACAGCACGCCTCTTGAAATATGTCATCTTTGTTCCTCTCATATAGGTAACAGATTCATTGTCCTTTATTAGCTATAACCGATGTTGCCAAATGGTGAAATAGAAACGAATCCCTTTAAATGTTGAATGTATTATTTCATTCCTCTTTTTAAATGATCTAAATAATTTTTTAAAGAAAAAGGTTGAAATGATAAGTTTGAAAAATGCGTTGCTTTAGAGCTCTTTTATGAAAACTACTTGATTTTCGTCAGGAGGAACATTCCCCATTCTTCAAAATTCTATAAGACAATAACTATGTGGGAATTTTGGTAATAAACCAAGCCATCATTTCAGTAATTTATGATGATAGCTTATATGAGTTATTAACCACCACATCAAGATAATGAAATCTTATTTTATATTAACCATTCCATATGTCTTATCACTCACCTTCCTTGATGAGATCATCCAAATCCATCAGGTTTTCGAGGTTTTCCAGGATATGAGAGGCAACCTCCGCCTTGCTTTCGCAGGCTGCGAGATCGGAGTCAAATTTGATGTCATACTGGTCCAAAGATGTCTGGTAGAGGGACACGTCAACCAGAGACGCCTCATCGAAGTCGAAGGGCGACCTGGGCTCCTCCTTCCAAAGCAGCACGGAACTCATCTCGAAGTCGGGTGTTGCTCAAAAGGATTGGAAATTCGGAAAGATTTATTGAAGATGCTTGTTGCGATGCCGAAACGGCGGATGGGAAAAGCGCCATGATGGCTCTGGAAAGAAAGAATGTGTTATGTTAGTGTGTTTCATGTTCAAAACAGGCCATTTCAGCTTCGTTCAAAATATACACTATTTTATGAATCTTTCTGTACATTTTTTTAAATTAATAAACTATACCACAGTCAAAACTGTCGACACTTGACAACTTTGACATTTTAATATTTTAAATATCTTTTCACCATCTATCAAAGAAATTTGGAAAAGAGGTTAATTTCCGAATATATTTTTCCGAAAACTACTATGATTGAATATAACTGGCTGATACTTGATGAAAATCCATATTAAAAGCTTCTTCAAGCATAAGTTAATGCTTGAAGAAGCATAAACACGTGTCGCGGTTTTTGTAAAACCCTTTATAGTGAAAATCATACAATTAACTGTATTAATTACTTTTAAAACTACTATACACAAAATTAGACAATAACTTATTTGGGTGAATTAGTATTTTAATTTTATCAGACTGTGAAAGGTGAAAATTCCCAAGAGTGGTCAATAAAAAGTGTATTTCTATTCTCACAAGGCTCTTTCTCCTGAAATAAATTCGTGTTATGACATTTCTTCACTATATTTATATCTATACTGCAGAGATGGGAAATTCTTTTGGACTACACTGTACTAGGGTTGAGAATTATCTGCAAATCTAGCTTTTTAGTTACCTCCATATATTGTTTTAAAACAATTCAACGAAAAACAAATTATCGTTTAGTTATTTTTTACGATACAAGATACAATTGTTTTATCCCAGAGTTTTGCAACGCCACCTTGCGGCAAAGATCAGCCCGAAATCCGAGTTTTTCATCGGACTGTACTCCTATAACAAATCATAGTCAACAGCATGATTTTAATTCAGGATTAAGATATGATATGTTACTGTATTCAAACATAATGATAATAATAAACTATAGGTATGAAATTTGGGAGAGTCCGAGAGTCCATCTCAAAAGAGGACGATGCAGGGGCTACAGAGAGGATGTGCAGCTCGTATATGGAAGTATCCTGCACCATCTGGATGTCGGAAAGACGCGTACTTACTTCGGGGTGGAACAACGCCACTTAAAGAGGTAACAGTAATGAAGAACTTTCTCCGAGGCAAGTATCAGAACAAACTCATCGAAACTGTCGGGAAAGAACTGCTGCTGAAACGAATATGCTTGCCGTTTCAATCTTACTCTACTCGTTTGGAGTAGGGAAGTGTATCCCGGAGGAGCAACACTATTGAAGACCTTCGCTTATCAAAGCGCCTGATCTTCGCTTTCCTGAGGTCGAGTGGGCTGAAGTCGTAACCTGACAGGTTCATGTCTGCCAGGATGGCAGACTTGAACCCGTGATAGTAACACTCCGTTTTAGGTTACGTTGAAAATTTTGAAAACGTCTATGAATTTCCACTAATTCCAAGTGATGTAATAAGGTAATGAGTGTAATAAGGTGCAAATCTATTATCTTTATATCTTATAATATGTACTTCATCAACGATTTCGTATTGGTTTAGATTCTAGACCCATACGAGTTCGTTCTAGAATATCAAATACATTCAAGGGGTTCAATAGTCCATAAATTTATCTATTAGTTGATAAGCAAGTAACTAGACGAATTTGGTACATTGAAATTAGAAAACGTGATGTTATATAAACGATTTTATATGTATACTTTTAATTCAACATATACCTTTCACTTCAATTCTTTTGTGGTAACAGTTGATTTTTTGAAACTGCAAACAAGAATTTTAACTGTTACTTGTTATACTCTATTCAAATTAAATTTTATTACATCACAAAGATACTTATACGAGAGAACAACCCTGTATAACTGACTGTATCTTTCACCTCTCAATCAAGTATTGCCTCTTGCCTGCCGATTTCAGAATGAGGTTACCTGCAACCTTCTTTGGATTGACTCAAACATCAAATATGTTGTTTTTTCGTTTCTTCTACCACGCTAGATATCACTATCACAGTGCAATGTTGCCAAATGATCGAAAAATTACTCTTTAGCAAGAAATTCAAACTCCAAATGATCTCAAACTTACTACATATATATGCAGATTTAAAAGATAAATACATTGTTAAATAGTCTGTGAGTACATAATAAGATTTCAAAGTTCTAGTGTCTCCTTCAAAAAAAAGCAACGGACTCTAGAATTCCCATTAGATTCGTTTTTCTATAATTCAACACCCAAAAATTAAGAACTACTTGAAAATGGTAGTCCCGTTTCAATCTACAATATTTACTCAGAATGTACTACATACGATACGAGGAAACATATGTTTATTTGGCATGTGTTTCTCCAAAATATATTTATTGCTCAATGAATAACTGGCAACACTGTCACAATTTCTCATGACTCCTGTTACACGACATGGCTTCTTTCCCGTTACTTACTAGCCACTTTAAACATGTAAACATTTGTGGAATAGTAAAAACAGAATGAAATACTTACTTCATTTTAACTAGTTGTGACGGCACACTCGCGTGTGCGAAACTTAAGGCGGCTAGAACCCCATGACTCCTGGATAGCGCACGGATTAGAAAAACAATATGCACTTTACTTGACCATGAGAGAAATTGTGGAATAATGGCCGATTTTGCCCGCGTTTCTTCTTTTTCTGCGATCTGCGCGTGCGCTCTTTCCTAGAAATTCATCGATTGCATTACAGGGTGTATAAACAACCAAATTTTATGAAATGTGATTTTATTATTATAGATCATTGTTAATTTTGTCGATCGGATCTGTTACAGGATTGGCCTTTGAAACTACTGGTTTTTCAAGATAAATGTATATTTTTTTTCAACTTTTAATGATGAAACCATCACATATCTCTTGCTAATGAAATAATATACTTGTGATATACTGTTTGGAACTTTGGTGTAGTAATGAATATTACCGGAGTTTTTTCCCAACACTAAATCGTTATTTTTACACCTCGACACGTGTTTCGATCACCAAGTGATCATCTTCAAGAGGAAGATAAAACTCTTCCTCTTGAAGATGATCACTTGGTGATCGAAACACGTGTCAAGGTGTAAAAATAACGATTTGGTGTTGGAAAAAAACTCCGGTAATATTAATGAAATAATATAAACTATATTCAGATTTTTGTATTTCGGTTTTAGAATCACCGTCTATTTTTTGATTTACTTGATTTGATTTACACTTCCACTGCTAACTTTTATCAGGAAGTACGACCGGCAAAAGAATTTCGGCTTGATTAAATTCGGCAAATGTTAAAAACTACAATAGAGTGTCTCATTTCAAAAAAGGTGATCCAGCAAAGACATTGATCTTTCGACCTATATCAATTTTGTGCAATTTTTCAAAGCTGTTCGAAATAATATCGCACGAGTTCATATATATGGCTCAATTAAAAACGTCATTTCGACTGATCAGCATGGCTTTGTCAAAGAGAAATGATGGGTTACCAACCTTTCCTGCATTTTATTATTTCTGACGAAATTGATAAAACATTCTTGGGTAGATATAGATTTAATTTGATATGCAGAAAGCATTTGATCACAGTGATTTGCAAATACTTATCAGTAAAATAGTTATGGTTTCTTGTCTAGTTTGCTTCAGATTAATATGTCTTGAAGGTTATCAGTCGAATTTTCACTCATCCACCTCTGGAGTGTCACTAGAATTTGTGTTTGGGGGGCTGGATTGATTTGAATATTATAATATGGAGTATTACGGGTCACGACTACTAAATTCAAAGGTAAATTTGGGATTAACTTTTGTTGTAACCATTTACCATCATTTTCAGAATTAATTTCTGAATGATAATCCCCTGATGTGCCTGATTTAAATATAATTAGAAGATTAGGTATAGAGCCCATGCCCCCTCCTGCATGGACAATGAGTTTTGGTCCCTTCACAATATATTTAAGCAACCCTTTCATTGATTCATCCGTTCAGTTCATGGAAGATGTATGTCCACTATGAAGGTATGTTTAATCAAGAAACACAATTGGTCGCTGTTGGCTACGAAAATAATATTTTCACGTATAGTCAGTGGGCATACTTGAAGACTGGCTATAAATCAAATCATCTAAGAGAACAATTCGTTCAGGCCAGTCTCAACACCCTACACAGTAGGTTAATGGACTGACACCTATCAGAAAACAACTACTCCCCTGGCTATTACCACGAAGGGCGTTGGATTATATCCGACAGGTGTCAGTGCTGTTGGCGATAAAATTGCCGCAATAGATTTTCAATTATTGGAACACACTTGCAGACCGGTTTCGGGCTGTTTGGCCACTCGTCAGTGCAAGGTAGTGTATATCATCAACATAAAGTCGATGATTTCCGATAATTGAAAATCGAATTCCGTCAGAGTATCATTCCTCGATATAAGCTGAAGACTACAACAAACAACAGGTTTGTCGTCGCCCCATCTGCGTGTTAGCGAGGTAACCAACTGCATATCCGAAATTTGCCCAATTCCTCGTATAAGGAAAGAAATCTTTCACTTATAGTCAGATACAGATATAATCCAACGCCCTTCGTGGTATTAGCCAGGGGGGTAGTTGTTTTTTGACCTACTGTGTAGGGTGTCGAGATTGGCCTGAACGAATTGTTTTTTTAGAAGATTTGATTTATAGCCAGTCTTCAAGTATGCCCACTGACTATACGTGAAAGATTTCTTTCCTTATACGAGGAATTGGACAAATTTCGGATATGCAGTTGGTTACCTCGTTCACAGGCAGATGGGGTGACGACAAACCTGTTGTTTGTTGTAGTCTTCAGCTTAGTTCGAGGAATGATACTCTGACGGAATTCGATTTTCAATTATCGGAAATCATCGACTTTATGTTGATGATATACACTACCTTGCACTGACGAGTGGCCAAACAGCCCGAAACCGGTCTGCAAGTGTGTTCCAATAATTGAAAATCTATTGCGGCAATTTTATCGCCAACAGCATTTGCAGGAATATCTTCAGTGAAGAATCCTGCACTGACACCTGTCCGGATATAATCCAACGCCCTTCGTTGTATTAGCCAGGGGAGTAGTTGTTTTCTGATAGGTGTCAGTCCATTAACTTACTGTGTAGGGTGTCGAGACTGGCCTGAGGGAATTGTTCTTTTAGATGTCCATTATACCTCAAAGTGGGGTGCAGTAGATTTGCGAAGATTAAAAAAAAAATAAAAACTCAGAGTCGTCTCCACAATTTATTATCACCCTCAGCTTAGGGTGATAATAAATTGTGGAGACGACTTAGAGTTTTTATTCTTTGCACGAAAATAATAGATTTTTTTGTAAAAACTTGACTCTCAATGCCAATGTCCATTTTCTTTAAAATTCTACGAAGAGATGTTTTGGAATCCACAATTACCAAAACGCAATAATTTTGTGTTGGAACTTTAATACGACACTTTTCCGTCTTATGAAAGTCGTAAATAATCCATCTAATATTGGCATACTCATACTCGGGAATACCAGTTACTGGTGCTCTTCTAGGCCGCTTCTTTATTGGGGTGGAAAATTTTACTTCTCCGTTATTTGCAGAAACTAATTGTTACCATTCTTTAACCACTCCAACGGTTCTTATTGAAATATCTAACACAAGATAAAGATTTGTGTTGAAATAGCTATTTTTAAAATTTATTTAATGTTACCTGCAACAAGAAATGTTTTATTTGTCACATTTGATAACGTTTCCGACTCACATTCAACACTTTGAAAATAATTATATATAAATAATAATAACCTGAATCTTCACGACTGGTTTTTTGTTAGGCGATGACGCCAACAGCATTGGAGGAAAAGTAATGACACGCCTCTGTACAGAACATTTGTATGTCTTGCAAGAGCTTTAGTAGGGGTTACACTGAAAATGAGTTTGTGCGCATAGAGGCGGGTCGCCATCATATTTGGCGCTTGCTGTAGGTTAATTACCCTTCATTATTTTGAATGTATAAACAATACTTACATAATAAAGTGTGCTTGAGATTGATAATCATTGAAGAGAATCAAGGTGAGTCGATTGCATCTCAGCATTATATGCATATGTCTGTTTAGAAGTTTTTTGTAGTTGACCCAACTTGTTTTGATACATTACATTAATGTAGCACAGAAGTTGAAATGTTGCTGAATTATACAATTGTGAATCATGACTTTTGAGACTATTGAAAAAAAAAATTTTCTTTAGTTACTAGATTATTTAATCATTTCTTTATCGCTTCTATAAAACCTATGCATTATGCTTTTCACTTGGCTGTTAGCATAGAAGGTCTGTTCAAAAAATAAGGTGAATGTTCAAATTTCGCAGGCTACATATATTTCATTAGGGATTTTTTTGTTGGTAAATTCGCTGAATCGCTGAGAGACCTGAAAGACATTCCAAAAAGTGTATAACAAAACTGCTTCGAGGATTCAAAGTAGTCCCCTAAGGAGAACTACTTTGGAGGGGACAAAATGGAAATTGATGAATAAATAAATTTTCTGATTGATTCGGCCGTTACTTGATGAAGATCCATAGTAATTTCACAAACTACACTTAAACGATTTGATCTCCACTAACTTTATTGAAAATAATCATATGATGATTATTTTCAATAAAGTTAGTGGAGATCAAATCGTTTAAGTGTAGTTTGTGAAAAGAGAATAAATAAATATTCACTGAGAAAAATTAAAATTCATCTTATTTTTTTAACAGACCTCCTATGTTAATTTGGAGCTCTTCAATAATTTCGCTATTATTATTACTATTTTGACAGTTATGTAAGTTGTCTGCAAGTGGGAATTGCACCTGTTGGGACAATAAAGGTTTTTTTTAAATATACTATGAAGTTTATAGTCTTGACCGAATCACAGTTTAATTTAATATTTACAAACTGAAAATGAATAATTTGTATGAAAAATAAATATTATGTACACCGTAACAATTGATTTTCTTGTTTTGTTGTTTTTTGGGATTGTTGTTGAGAAACACTCGAATGACTGTTGACAATCCGAAGAAAATACAATGGAACATGACCTCCTTCAAATTAATTATTAAATATAATACAATATTTGTTGGTACAGTCTAATTTCGATTCTCTTCTACTACCCATCCAATGTTGGACTATTTGTTTGATTTTTTAAAGCGACGTTTTCGTTTCACTGTTTTCCGGGCCTGGTTGATGAAACGGTTCTGATTTTTGTTTCGCTGCATCGCTTTCCCTTTTCCATTACCGGTTGTTTGATTGTTCGGGGGATCATTAGCGCATTTCTTCTCCGTCGGTGGGATTTTGATTCTCTTTTGGGGAAGTCGATTGAGGCTCAGATGAACGCTCTGTTTAACCAGCTCCGGCAGATCATCTGAAATATCATTAGACGAGTGAAATATAAAATGTTTGTAAAGACAAAAGATAGAAAAGTGCCCACCTTCCATCAAACCTGCAAAAAACCGGTTCATTTCTGCCAGACAAGCTTCGTCGTGCTCTTCTTTGGGCCGAAAATGACGGCAAATTTTTCCCAGTAACAAAATCGCTGTTGCCTTAAAATTCACATTTTCTGTGGGAATTTTATAAATTAGTGGTTTGAAGAACTCATTGATTTTTTTATATACCCACTTCGTGTCTTTATTGCGACAATACAGACGAATCGCAAAGTCGGATGCTGGCGATGGATTTCCTAAAAAATAAAAATAATGAAAATTGATGAAAGTCCAGCAGATTTTTTTTGTGATGAATGAGAAATGAGATACATACATATTTATTAGAATTACGAAAGGAACCCTAATATACATAGAATGAAAAAAAAAAGATTCAACATATTTTGTGTTTATTAATGTACAGATGAAATACACATCTCAGTAAAAATTAAACAATATCACTCGAGATTGTAATTTTGTAAGAATTGCTCAAATTACGAAATTTATTCATCATTGATAAATTCTTTCAGTTGTTTTTTAAAAAGCTTTTGCGATGGAGACATTGGAGTTACTTGGTAACTTATTAAATTCCTGAAAACCTTTGAAAAATAAGTTCATAATGGGTTGATATGTGACTTTTGTCTTTTCCACAATGTTATAGGTATGAATATTTGGTAAAATTTTGGATAAGCTGCACCCTTAGAATAAAAAATCGGCGCTTTACTTTATTTTCAGACTTACACCCCTCCAAAGTTGCGAAAATTTCAACTTTTCAGCCTTGTTTTACAAATAAAATATGGAAAAACAGAAATTTTTACTTACTTTATCACCTTTACATCTTATTTCACCTTCTTTGATACCTTTAATACTCAACATTTTGAAATTGATGAATAAGGTGATCCTAACTAAAAAGTTGTACAAAGGTATTGGATATCTTTTCTGTTCTTTCTACCTGTTGTATCGATCTGAAATATTTTCAGCATTGCGGCGTTGCCACTTCAATCGCTCTGGTATTTTAATACTTTTTTGTTGATAATGTCCTATACCTATCTCTATCTGTTTTCGAGATAAAAAATAAATTGTGCTAAATATGGTCCAAAACATAGTCTTAATTGAAATTAAGTACGTCAGTACTCTCAATTCATGAAAAGTTGATATTTTGATGATAGTTTGGAAAAAATAATTTCCTTAACTATGGCTCAAAGTTTCCAGGGAACAACTGTACCAAAAATCAGTCATTTCTAGGTAAAAAGTAAGATTTTGTGGGCTAAAACATGTGAAAGTACAGACAATAACAGAATAGGATGATTCAAAATAACAAAATTGTAAACAAAATATCACATTTTCACAATAAATGCTGAAAATGTTGTCCTCTTGTCACTTTGAAAGGGCATTTGTATCCCAAAAAAAATATAATACGAACAATGCTCATCCAACTACAATATGTAAACTTTCATCCAAGAATCTCCAAATACTAACCCTTCCATGTTTGCATATTCTTGAGCTGATTACGTACATTATTAGAAACCAAAATGAGGAATGAGTACACTCATATGTATAATACTATCATATTGGTATCAAATGTTACAATAAAATAAGAGATATAGATATGAATCTGAATGATATTCTATTCAAAAATAAATTGAGAAATTTTCTTCTTGAAAATGTATTTTATAGTGGTGAAGATTTTATATTTCCTGATACATTACAATTTTGAAACTGAGTATTGTATGTATAATTTTTGATTGATGAATTATTATTATTATTATACACGTGAGTACACCCATTTCTTTATAGGAGGTTGCAGGCTATCCAAATTTCACCAAATATTTTTATTGAATATTATGAAACTTTTTTTACAGAAAACCATCAAAAAGTCGTTATTGGAGTGATCCGATTCGTTCTTAGAACCATTCAATTAACCAAGATTGAAAAAATACAAAACTGAAGGCAAAATCAAAATGCGACTGGATCATGGAATTATAAACTGTTATTTTGGTTTCAGTTGATTATTATCGAGGTATTTGAGTGAAAAAATTAATTTTTTTTGAGATTTTTTTCATGAATATAATCGAAATATGAATTGAGGCTCTAAAAGTTGTTCGTCATAAAACACAGATACTTGGCATTTGACACAATTTGAATTTCTTCATTCTTGATGTTTAGGTCAATATCAACAGCATCATATTTGAATTTAGTTGTAAAAATCATTGCTCGTGTCTTCAATACATCCACACTTATTAATTTTTTTAATGAAAAAAACTTACGTAAATATTCCTGACAAACCTCCTCGAAAAAAGTATCGCAGTTGGACCTCTCTTTGGGATACCCGTAAAACTGATGCAAGAGGCACCTGAGAGGTAACAAATTGTAACCTGGTTTATTGCAAGTCTTCAAATGGACAAGCTGTACTAAAACTTTGGCCATGGGATAATCTGGAAAAAATAATCTCCATTGCAAGATAGAACATCTTTGACGATTGCTAGTTGAAATGAATCACTGAAATGAATAACATTGAAAATATTTATTCCCTCTGTCAGTTAATTCTCACCTGACAACAGACAAAAATAATGTAGAATTTCAAATCTGACAATCGAAAACATCAAATAATAAAATTCATCTAGTTTATCATGAAGTTATGAAAATTATTCAATATTTCAATTGATTTTTTCTTATTTATTTTATATTCTGGTTTGGGAATGCCTGATTTTATCTGTTGGAACTGATCTAGAAAAGGATGAAATGTTTTGTCAAGGCTGAAAATCCGGAATGAGTCACAATTGAAATTCTTGGAATTTCTGGCACGTTCTGATTAGAATCCAGATTTGTACCAATTTGTTGACGAGTGTTATAAAAGTGTCTATAAAAATTTACGTGGTGTGTTTTTTTCTGCAAACACAGTATAAAAATGTGACACTTTTGACATTATAGCGCTTTTCAAACCCTGAATTATAGTAAAAATGTTTTTCTGTAGATATGTATATTTTAGATACGGGGGTGGTGTGAAAAGTTTCCGACTTCAACATGAAGATAGCATGAAGTAAATAAAAGCTAGTGAATCTCGTTGTTTATGTGTTGACAGTTACTCACCAAAGTTTCAGCCATTTTGGACATCGTAAAGTTCACCAAATGGTGCCAGACGACCGCCGAATTAAAGTGAGAGAGATAGCAGAGATTATGAACATGTCAAAAGAACGTTTTTACATATTAAATCAACATTCAGGCATGAAACAGCTTTCCACGTAATGGGTGCCCCTGGGTGTATCTTTGTTAGGTCGTAAACTTTTCAGATCACCCTCGTATAATACTAACAAGAAAAGGGAAATGTAGCTCCTTGGAAATGGAGCATGAGCTCCTTTGGAAATAGTAACAAAAAAATTATTAAACCCTTACACAAATCTACAAAAAGTTTTACTATTGAATTTTGTTTTCGATTTGTCACTTAGTTTTTTCGAATTTGAAAATGTGTTCAGAAAGGAATACCATGAATAAAGAAAAAATATTTACGTAAACGAGAAACTCACAAATGGCATCGGCCTCCATGGGAATAACTTCACTCCACGAGGTCAGTACAGCAAAAAGTAATGGCACTGCCTTATCTCCGATGTAAAAAAAAGCCTCACAGCAAAACATTCTCATCGCCTGAATATCTCCTCGGATTCGACACACTCCCAAGAATAACCTCGTCAGAGGAATTGTCGCTTTCAACCCACAACCAGTCTTGAAGACGTGAAATTTTGTCTTGAATAAAAATCTGTTGGTCAAATTTTCCACATTTTCTTGTTCCAGTTTCAGCATCAGCGCCAAAAACATTCTTTGTGTCTTGGTCATCAGAGGAGCTGGAAAGTGTTTGGTGTCGGGCTTTTCGCAGAAGTCTTTCGAAACTTCATGTATAATAATGCTACAAGCAATATGATATAATAGAAATGTATAAAAAAAATTGTCATTAAACTTACTCCACAATAATTTCGATCTTCATCTTCTTGAACTCTGCTATGACATGATGAGGAATTTCATTTTCATTGGTAGTTTCCATCAATTTCTTCAGCAACACTCGAATTCTTACTAGAAAGTAAAGGTGGTTCATTTTCTGTTGAAAAAAAAAAGGGTGAAAAGGTGTAGCTGGAGTAAAATGTGAAACTTGAGCTCTAAAAGGTGGAATATCAAAAAAGTCCAGTTTAATAAAAGTGAAACTCTGTGCAATCTAATTTCTTTGGTATTTAAGTAATGAGTGAATATTGTCTAGTTTTTCAAATTGATATTCTTGTTACAGACTGGTTTTCCATTTTCTTCCAAGTGGGAATGGACTGTGTTGCCCAGATTCACTTTAGTGTGACCCCACTTGTCTCTTGAAAAAGCAGTGAACCTTTTGGCCTGATAGCCCCAGTAGCTCAAGCCACTACATGAAGAAGAAGAATTCAGAAGACTTTCCAGACAATTGTAACTTCAAAAATTTTAC
This sequence comes from Leptinotarsa decemlineata, assembly GCF_000500325.1. NCBI lineage: Eukaryota > Metazoa > Arthropoda > Insecta > Coleoptera > Chrysomelidae > Leptinotarsa > Leptinotarsa decemlineata. The sequence continues at coordinate 615,153 of NW_019289710.1, forward strand.
AGAAAACTTTGCTGAGTTCGTCATAGCCAGCACATTTTTTATTTTTCATTTCAGAGTACTGAATATCTTATTCCGTTGGAGGAATAGATAAAAAAGGGCATTATTGTGCCTACAAATTTAATGGCAGTACAATGAAGGAGGAAATTTTGTGCAAACTGGTTTATTGCAGCATCTTCAGCTGTGCAGCAAATAATTCCAACTCTACTTGGGTGGTCCCAGAACATTCCATGAGAATGGTGTTCAAACATGCAATAGTAACACCAGTTATTAAAAACTATATTTTGAGATGTCGTGTAACTGTGGTTAGAAAGATTAAAGATCCAGTATCATAAAAAAAGTGATGTGAAAAAAATTCAACTTTAAAAATGAAGCTCGATAAGAGTGGAAACAAACAAAATACTTACTTGGCAGGGTCATTCCTCGTTTCAAAATACCAACATTGTTCTTATCGTTGCAGTACTGCAAACCATAGGTTTCATCCCAATTCGCTTCCCTATTGTACATTATCTCGGCAACGTCCAGAATACCTTTCCTCCACTGCTTGTCTACCAAATCCTGAGGTAGATTTTTCTTTGGGGCGCTAGGTTTCGGGACACATTTCGGCCTACCCTTGTCCATGTCGCACATTATTTGGGATAAAATATCGCAACTTTCTGATCTCACACACTTCTTTGTAGGTTTTTCCTTAATGGTTTCAGACGATTTTTGTTGTGGATTTGAATCGCCAATATATCTTCCTTGTAAGTCCACAGAGGGAGCACCGTGTCCTGCTTGTATGAGAATATTTTGAACAATATTGATTTTCTTCAATATACCGCTACTGACTTTGTTTTGACTATTGCTAGGTTCTGCAGGAACTGTTTCATTCTCATTTCCTACACTTGCTTCTATTGCATCATTTTTTTTAACATGGGTCTCCAGCCTGCAGTCAAAATTAGCTGCAGGTTTGTCAGACTGGTACATTTGTTGTTTCTGTTTCATCTGTCTCATTACATTTGCTTTGAGCTTACTCATTTTTTGTTTCTTTTTAACTACCTTCTTGGTTTCCATCGGCGATAGTTGGGTAGATTCGCTATTGATTCCGTTTCCTTCATTGGCATCAGGAACTTCAGTCTTCTCTTTGTCAATGTCTTCAGGAGGATCGCTTTCTATACGACTCTGTTTAGATTCCAATTCCTCTGGCGGTTGCTTGAGCAGATATTTCTTCGGCCTCCCCCTTTTACGAACTACTTTTTCAGGAGGACCGGTTTCCTTCAACAAAGATTTTCTCCGAATCCTTGTGACCGCTGCTTCTGTGGGTTCGTTGGAAATTGTTTCACTTACTCTCAGCCTTTCACAAATTTCCTCCTCAGATTCATGCTCAGAGCTGGACGAAATTATGGCCTTGCTTAGCCGCCTTGACCTCCTTAAATTCATCTTTGTTTTCTTTTTCCTGACTGCGACGTCAACGACTCTTTCAAGAGGTATAATTTTTGTGGCAATAGAGAGCAGTGGAGCTGGGCAAACGTCCGGGGACTGAGGACAACTTAGAACTTCTTCTTCCTCGAATTTAACGGGACTTGGTTGAATATTCTCTGGAGAGTCAGGCCAGTTATGAATTTCTTCTTCTTCTTCCTCGATTTTAACGGGACTTGGTTGAATATTCTCTGGAGACTCAGGCCAGTTATGAATTTCCTCTTCTTCTTCCTCGAATTTAACGGGACTTGGTTGAATATTCTCTGGAGCCTCAGGCCAGTTATGAATTTCTTCTTCAAGTTTTATAGGATTCCGGTAGTTTTCTTCTAGCGACACAGAACAATCTGACACTTCCTTTTTAAATTGCTGTGAACTCGAAAGGTGTTTATTTGGAGAGCTGGCATAACCGAATCTGGATTTTTCTTCTGATGATTGAAGACGACTTAACCGTTCTTCCTCATCATTTAATGTTGTAACATTTAACTCTTCCAAATTTTTCGAATTACTGAAGTCTAATGGTTCTTGGGACTTTTGGGCATTTTCTGAATACGACATGATGTTCAATATATCACTTGCTGTTAGAATTGTGTCACTTGACCTCTCTTGCTGAAAAGACTGAGTTTCAGTCAAACTCTGATTCAGCTGAAATCTGGTCATAAACCTATCAATTTCTTTGGTCATCTCCTTCTCATTAGATAGAAATTTGCTGATACAAGAACTTGTATTCAAATTGTTTACGGCATTTGAATTGGCTGAATTATTTTCAATTTTTTGTAGAATTCTCGGAGTGAAATTCATATAGTTTGTTTCTCTATCTAGTTCTTGAGTTTCCATGCAATGAAAACTCGTTGATGGATCAGAGTCATCTGAGCTGAGTGGAGATTGTTTCAAATCATCTCTTTTGGATTTCTCCATTTCATTTGCAGCGCAAACAGGTTCTAATTCTTCAAGTTCTGATGATTTGTTAGAGATATTCTCTTTTGGATTGCAACAGCTAGGAAGCGAGGAGTTTTCTTCGGAAATACTCCTACGAATATTTTTACAAGGTTTTTGTTGATTAATTTCATCCAAGTTTTGAAGTAATTTCAAAGAATCCAGAAGTTCAAAAGATCTCGAACAGTTTGAAGTAGTTGAAAATGTATTATCCGGATCAGGGCTTTTTCCTGGAATTATCTCTCTGAATGGTTTGGTATGTGAAGAAAATCTTGAATCTGAATACAATACTGGACTCTGTGGTTGCGAAATTAGACTAGAAGTCTCTTTCTTGGTATTTTTATCAGCAAATAAACCAACTATACTAGAACACCCCATTTTTTCCAAGTCCCTTTGCTTTGAAACATTGAAAGGTGTCGAATTAGAGACTCCTACAGCTGGGGCACCAGTTTTCAGTTTACAATTTGCTTCTGAGCTCTCTTCCTTTGCTTCAATCCCAATGTCTAGAGTGCTACTGAGGCCTGTGAAAAGAGGTTCATTCAATTTATCTATCTTCCTTACTGTAGAAAGTAGGTCGGACGAATGTTTTAGCTTGCAAGTATTTGAAAGTTTAGATTTATCTGAACTCTTGAAATTGATTTCCTTGTTCCGAGGGGATATCGTGAAAGCATCGGTTTTTGGACTACTTTCAGGGCTGGATTTTATGGGGCTCAGGAGAATTGGAACGGGGGAGAATTTGCAAAAATCTGTACTGTCTTCGATATCACTAATTTCCTCAGAAACATCAGAAGTAACTGTGGTTGGATCTTCTTGTGGAAAAGATTCATTAAAGGGTGATCTAACGACAGATTTGGCGCCGGAATGTGCCATAGGACTCTTCTGTTTTGGGTTCATTGGGCTCATCACGTTAGGATAAACAGTTTCTGCTTTCAAGTGCTGATTTTTCAGATATCTATCAGTGAATACAGAAGTTTCGATATTACTTTTTGCATCATTTCCTTCCAAACTATTTTGGGAAGTCTTTTCCCTGCTGAGATCATACTTGGCCTTCTTCAGGAGCATCTTGTTCCTCTCGAGCACGTCACAACTGGGCTCTTCGATCAACCGCTCTAGCTCCGTCTCTGTTTCAGAGCAGAATTCGGAGTCTTGGGGCAAGCAAGTGGTTCGTTTCCTTTTTAAATTTTTGTCATTCTTCAGCTTCTCGCTCACAAGTTCTGCGAGCCTATCAAGAATATTCTCCGAGGTTACTTCGCTAATCGGTAAGTTATTCAACCATCGCAGCGGAGTGCCAGGTTTCTTATCCAAAGGTTCTCCGCCGAGCGGGGTGACGGATTCCTGCTTCACGTCAAAGAAGCCCAATAGCTTTGCTGGGCAGGAACTGCCATCCAAGGACATGCAGGCGCTCCTGCAGATCTTCGAAGGGCAACTCAGCTTTCGAATTGAATGGTTTACATTCTGCTTCGGACTGCCAACTCGTTCCCCATTCTCAAACCTGTTCAAAAAATTGTAGTCTCTCCATTGCAGCGGTACGGTGGACTCGTTCGAGATCGTGAAGTTGATTTTAGAGCGTTTCAACACCTACAAGAGAAAATTTGCATTCCCAAATTACTTTTCAATATCAACATTGATAAAAGAAAGATGAAATACAAACATTGAACAGCAACTATTCAATACACTATTGTATAGTGAAACACGTGTCGCGGTTTTTGTAAAACCCTTTTATAGTGAAAATCATACAATAAACTGTATTAATTGGTTTTAATATGGATTTTCATCAAGTATCGGCCAGTTCTATTCAATTAAAAGGAAAAATATATAGCAGTAAAGCTGTGGAGATGATTTGTCCAAAGTGCTTCATAACCCTATTTACATACTTATTCCTTTTTTTTTATTCAAATGAAATCTTGCCTATGTTTTGGGACATCCTTTACATAAATTTCTATAATTGAAGTGGACACATCGTTTTCTTGTCATTTTTATTTCAAATTTGAAATCAAGTACAGAATAGTACTGGAGGTAATGATGATATACTAAGGCTTCAGAGTCAAAAAGCTTTTAGGGAATTCCGCAGAGTTGTAAGTTATGAAGAAAAAGAGTAAAATTTTCAAATTGGTTTCCAAAGTGCATATACTTTGACCCCAAACTAACAGGTATATTTTCAAGAAATATTTTCCATTCGTCAATTAATATAACCTTATCTGAGGCACGAAGAACCTCTAATTATATTTAGTATTTACACCGAATACTGAGTTTCTACGAATTAATCTGCCATATTTTTAAGAAGTAGAACTCACATGAAAACAACAATGACAGAAGCATCAGTCATGTTTATCCATTAAATATTCCTTAAACGAAAAATAAAAATACATTTATTTGATATTCATCATCATTATTTCAATCAAAAAATTAACTTTAGTTTTAATATTTCGACTTCTTTCATTAAAGCTTGTTCTGAATCAAAACTGAATATTTTTTGTTTTGATAGTTGACGAAACAAGGGTTAAAGGATATGAAGTCGAAACTAAGGCTCAATTCCCATTGGAGGCATTCTACTCGCCAAGACCCAAGAAGACTCAACAAGTACGGTCAAATATGAAAGTTATGTTCACTGTGGTGTTGGACTTCAACAGCATAGTGCATCATGAATTCTTGCAACGAGGTCAAACGGTCAATAAGGAGCGCCCCAAGTTCAACGTGTCCACTTTATTGCTTGTTCATAAAATTTTGGCTAAAAACAAAATTATAATGATACCCAGCCTCCATACTCTCCAAACATGGCTCCCTGTGACTTTTTCCTATTTCGAAAAATGAAGCGAACTATTTTGACGACAACAATAATGTAGACAAATAAATATCAGGCTGTTTCGAGTCACACCTCTCTGACAGGAAGGAACTTGTCAAAATGAAAGAGGCCAACTCTAAATTACGTAATATTACGAGTGGCGTTCCACAAGGTTCAGTCCTTGGGCCGGTATTATTCCTATTATATATAAATGACTTAGCCAGTATTAATATACAGGGCCAGTTCACAACGTTTCCTGATGACACGACATCAGGTGGAAGGAGTCTAATTTTGAGTTATTACAATAAAAAATGGAAGATGATTTGAAGAAGGTAAAACACTGGTGCGACTCAAACCATCTCTGCTTCAATGCAAAAAAACTAGCCTTCTAACCTTCAAATACATTCATGAACCTGTGTGTGTGCTATGTGTTCCTTAAAATATGGAAGACCTGAAAAATCAGCAGTCGCCCATCATATTTTGCAACAAAACCATTCCATAGACTTCAGTTCATTGAGATTAATTAGACAAGTTAACAACAACAGGCAACTAGATGCCTATGAGAGTGTAGAAATAAGTAAACACAATAATATTATGAATAACGATGAGGGACCTATACCAAAGAGCATACTATATAGCTTGTTAAAATAAAATAAAATAATGTTGTTGGGTTTACTGATTACTACATAAGGACACATTGCAAAAATAAATTTGGATAGGCAATATTGTGAAATTAATTTTTATATAGCTGAAAATTGTTTTATATAAACATATATTGTAAAATAATAGATAAGGCAAAATTGTAAAATGAATTTAGGTTGGTATGCCTGGATGGTTTACCTGTATGAGTTACCTTTATAGCATAAATAGGATTAGCTCGCACCTCTTTGAAGATGATCACTTGGTGATCGAACCACGTGTCGAGGTGTTAAAAATAACGATTTGGTGTTGGGGAAAAAACTCCAGTAATATTTATGTTGTAAAAATGTTTGTATTTATGGACCTGTGGTACATAGAATACTATTTGTCAAATTTAATTATGTACTGACTTTAGATTATAGAAAGCTTGGCCAAATATCTTCATGACCCACAGAAACCTGTAGTATTATTTATACTGATAGCACAATTCATCATTATCTATTTACATACTTTATATATTTATAATGTATAATGCCATTGTTTTTATGTATTATTTAGCTTTTCTATTGCGTTATACCTTCTATTTTTTTATCATTAACCAATTTTAATGTATAACTGTTGCGTCTTTATTTGCAATTTTCTGTTTTTATTACTATTATTATTGTTGGCATGGAGCGACTTCTAAGGGCGCATGCTCAAAACTCAATTGAAGTATGCTTATCTATCTAAACCAGAAGAATAGAGACCTACCTACGATCTCATGCTAAGTACGCTACGTGAATCGCTATTATTTTTGCTAATTACTTATTTCACCGTGTGTGCTCTAGACTCTGTGTCATCTTCGACTGTTTGGTAACTCATTTTAACTTCCCGTTTTGTTGTACAATCCAGTGAAGCTGAAGAAAGAACACTCCAAGAAAGGGCCCTTTCAGAAGCAGGGATTTGTGCTAGGAATTCGGTGAGTTCGCTTTATGCCACAATTCATACAGTCCACTCTTGTTTTCATTTTTATTATTTTTTAAGTATTCGAAGACGCGACAATAACCTTATATAAATTTTTAAATGTATTTTTCTACTGACCTGTCTACAAACTTATGTTTCTTGAGACCAATAAAAATTATTATTAAAATCATTATTAATTGATCCTTTAGATGATTTGGTATATTGATTGACCTCGTTCTTATGTATAATGTATAATCTATTTTTTGATATATCTAATATCACTACGATCAGAAAAACAATTACTTAAACCATTATTAGTATCAACCTTACCTGTAAAGCCCTAAGCACACAATCTTTTCTGTGGTATTTCTTTGCCCCTAATTTTCTTCTTGTTTCTTTTTTGTTCAAGGGTGGTTTTCCTCGATGAAGTTTTACATAACCATTCAGATTAGGCCAATGTCTATACTTGCGCCTTCCAGGTATTTTAGATTTCCATTTGTGATTGTTACTTTCCACAGATTCAGCAGGCGTTTGTAATTTCGAGTCTATAATGTCAGGATCAATTTTCAAAGGTTGGTGCTCAACTTCTTTGAAAGTTTCAATATTTGGTTGATTCACATTTTGGTTTACCTGGTTTTGTTGATCTTCACTACTATCATCCGTTAGATGATTTTCGTCAAGGTCACAAGCAAGGATTTTCTTTTCTCCACTTTTGTCTGTTGGAATATCATTGTCAACCCCAGCAGGACAATCATTGCTTTGGGTCTCTTCTTCAGCAGTTTTGATTTCTAAAGCGATCAAGGAAGTTACATCACTTTGTATAATATTATCACAGATATTTTCTACTGAAAGGCCATCAATGATTTCAGCTTTTGTCTCATAAACTTCAGGTGTAAATGATCCCTGCTTGTCTTCTTCACAACCCTGAGGATACTCTTCAAATTTCTGCTCTTTATTAATCACAGGCGTACAAGGGGTGACAATGATGGTCGGTATTTCAACTTGTTGTACTAATGATGCGACTTCATCATCGGATTGTCTATAAGGAGAATGCCTCATGGGTGACAGAAGTCTAGGGGGCCCGGCCATTGCCTCTAGGATATCCATAAGAGACTCGTCTTCCGAATCCAGTGACTCTGTTTGAGTCCATTCACTCTTTGAGGTTTGGCTTTTATACAATTGGATTTCTCTTCTCAAGGTGAAGTTCTCCTCTAAAACAGACTTGAAATCTTCAGTTGTCTGAGTTTGGGCAGTTTTAGAAGGTACAGTGCATCGTTCCCGACTCTGACACAATATATCATTATTGAGTTTTTTGTTTTCTTCCGTGATATGTTTCAGTTGCTCCTTGAGCCCTCTCAAGGCCAAAACTTCAGCGTTTAATTTGCTTATTTCCTTATCTTTGGCATGAAGATTTTCATTGTAATGGTTTTGATTTGAGGTAATCTGAAATCGAACATGGTTACATTAGAAAATTCATCAAGGAATAATTGTCTCATATTCAAGTAACTTTTCATTTTGATATTTTCACTTTTCATAATAGAATAGCTTCTTCAAGCTAAATGAATTCTAACTACTGAGTGCTTAATATTATTAATGATTTGAATTATATGACTTTCTACTTAATTAGTTATGACTAATTTTATCAGAGTTCATGTATAAACTAATTACCAATTTAAACATTAGGAAAGAAATTTTACAAACTCATTTAATTGGACGGGTAATAAGTTGACTTCACCTATCAATTAATCATAAAGTTCAAGATTAGAAAAAAGATTCAACGAGGGGGAATTATTAAATTCTATTTGGTCGTTTAGTGAATGTTATGAATTCTTGAATCTATTGATTTTCAAGCCTTCTAGAAAATTGAGTTTCAAACTTTTTTTTCCAAATGTCCTTCTGTCAAACGAAGGTTTGCAAACATGGAATTGGTTTTTTACATTCAAGGAATTATTCAGATAGTCTTCTGTTCATTAGGAAGAGGTTCTTCCCGTTTGGCGAATGTGTACAAAATGTTGGTACAACATGTTATTACACAAGAAGTGATTTTTTGAAGTACTCTATGAATGCTCAGATGCTACATGAATCACAGAAACCGTGATCACTTGAAATTCTTACTCCCTTTTTTTAATTTTAAGAACTTTTTCACACCTGACCTGTGAGAATTACAAAAAATTTTTAATTTCAATACTGACATATCTATATGACTGTTTTCTTATTATGTTTTCAGAGTTCACTATGAATATTTCTAGTAGGCAGTGCAGATTTGTGCAGTTTTCAAGTGAATAAGATTGTATGTTACAGTTGGAAAAACTAGGAAATATAGTTTTTTAAGGAAAGTTCTTTCCTCTCAGACACAAATTGTATAGTATAAATTGCATAGCTCACCTGTAACTTCATTTTATTTAGGTCATTACTCAGTTGTAGTTTTTCCCCTTGTGACAACTGTATCACTTTGGAATGCTCATCTTTGATTTTATTCATGCCTTCGGCAAACTCTTTTCTTTCCAACTCTAGTTTTTTCTTTGCTGTTGCTTCACTCTCCTTGAGATATTTTATATGTTCTTCCATTTCGTTGATTTTTTTTGAAGAATCATCATTTTCAGGAGAAACTTTCTTCCTAGGGGGCGAAGATAGTTTCTCAGCCCCCTCGCTCAGTTCTTTCATCATTCTCAGTTCATCCTGTAATTCTAATATCGTCGATTGACACTCTACAATGTGCCTACTGTATTTTTGCTCCAACAAAACCTTTTGCTGTAATGTCTGTTTGCATTCCAATTCAAGTTTGTCGTGCTTGGAAGTAATTTGTTGTAGATTGAAGGTACACCTACCATTCTCTAACTCGAGACGGCTGAAACCGCTGTTAACCTCGTCGTATTTGGATTTCAAGTCCTTGTAGGCTTGCTGTGTTTTTTTAAGTTTTTTATTACTTTCCGAGTACATCTTAAGTATTTCACTAGAAACAAAAAATAAAAATACCGTTGAAACACTAAATTAACTGATTTACTTACTCAGTTTTGATTATTTTCTGTTTAATAACAGAAAAATTTACTTGTTTGGGCTCCATTAGATAAAAAAATACCTAACCCTATTTCAGGAAAACAAATGATTTATTCCATTAGTATGCTGAAAATTACACAAATCAGATAATTATTTAAAAAACTAATTAACTTAAACCTTTGTGATTAGGATTATAATAATATACTTCAGTCCCGAAAACATTTTAAAACCGACAACAATAACCTAAAACTAAGCACATTTCTTCTTCACTTTCTGTCTCTAATTTCTATTACCATTGCTTCCGAGCGCATTTGGCCAAGGTCCTCATGACAATAGTGAATAGAAGCTTCGTCCGGGGGCGCAGCGGTCGTGCTCGAGGCAATGCTACCACCCTGAGTTTATTCATTCGCTTTTTTCTTTTCCTCCTTCGCGAAAAAAAAACATTCATCGTTTCTCCAGTATTTGATATAAATCAATTTTCATCGACCTTTTTTGAGTATTTACATCTTCCACAATCTGAAATATATGAAAGTATCACGGAGAATTGGTACACGTGTTGAAGTTACTGCGTGAATTCAAAAGTATTTTTCACAATAAAAGTGTTCTATTCATCAATAACTTGTCATATTTAATAATTTTGCCTTTCAAAAAAATAGATAAGAAATTATACAATACCTAACGTTTCGGAGGCTAAAATCTGCCTTATTCTTCAGATATGGAAAAAATTTAAGTTCATAGGCAGTTTTTTCTTGGCTGATTATTTTCATCTCTCTACTTCTTCGACAGATAATAATAATAATATATGGTCTTCATTTTACTTGGCGAAGTTTAGCATACATAGCTATTCTTCAGATATCAAACATACATCTCTCAGACACTTAAATGTCTGTTTAAACGTAGAACTGTCGTCCCATTAATGTATTTGCTATTTTGTCAAATTAAAATTTGCTTCTGACTTCTGACATATGGTGTTCTATGTCAAATGATTCTATTGTACTGTTTCTGTGGTTCAAATGAACTAAAATATATTTTTGCAAATGTAAATGTCAATTATTTGACTTACTTTACTTTCCAGAAATCAGATTTCACTTGTACACCGAACAGCGAGTTGAAAGGTTAAAATTCCAGTATTCATCATGAACTCACTACTTCGTCACAGTCATAGAGTATCCAATAGAATTATTTCTGTAGCTACTAGGTGCATTGGAACTTCTCAATTCAGGTATGCCTCGTTCAAGGTCCAAGATGATAAGGATTTTTTGGAAAAAGTAGAAAACAGTAAAGAGCCCATTATCGTGGATTTTTTTGCCAAGTACGTGTTTCCTAATGTAAGTACTATGTGAAATACTAAGTGACCTTCACTTTCAAGTTGGTGCGGACCCTGCAAAGCCCTAGAGCCCAGGTTGCAGAATGTTATTGCACAAAGAAAGGGTCAAATCTCATTGGCTAAGGTGGATATCGACGATTTAGGGGAATTAGCTGCTAAATATGAGGTACTGTGTCAAAATATCTTGGCGAGTTTCACAGTCAGTAACTTTTGGTTTTTTCCAGTATATAACCTTCCACTTCAGCAGATTTTCTACTGATTATGCTTTGTTGTCTATTTTTCAGATTGTGGAACGTTATATACCTAAAAAACAGCAGGAAATATTGAGTCCTCTACAAAAAATTGTCTTTCAAAGAATATTTTAGTTTTTTTATTTTAGGTGAGCACTATTCCTGCTCTAGTGGTGTTTGAAAATGGAAAAGCCAAGGAAAGGTTGATTGGATTACAAGATGAAGACAAGTTGAATCTCTGGATCGACAGGATATTGAAGAAATAGAAATTTGATAATGATTTGCTGGTTGTAAATAAGTGATATATTTAATTAATGAGATTTATTAAATTAGTGATGATGAAATGAAAAATGGCTTGAATCAATTATATCTTACACCTTTAATACAAGTGCTCGATAAAATAGCAATAAAATGTTAGTATCCCGTTGAACAATGTTTATGTTAAAGTTGAAAAAAAAGATATCCATTTTTATATTTTATTTACCTAAAATTTACATGTTATTCATCTTTATTTAAATATCACAGTTGAAAGTATACCCGATTGAGCAGTTGCTAATGACTGCTCTTGTGAGACTTTTTCTTCTTTTTTTCATGCCTTTGTTTTTCTTTCTTCTTACTCTTCTTTTTGTGTTTACTCTTCTTTTCATCTTCTTTCTTTTTTTCCACCCAGTCATCCTCACTGTCACTACAAACTATCCTTACATCTTTTGGATTGTTGATGATGAGTCTCCCTGTAGGTAATCTGGGGCCGTACAAGGGTTCTCGATTGGAGTTTGAACTGCTTGCAGAGATTCCCTCCGAAGAATGTTCTACAAGCGGTGAAATAATTTCTTCAACTTTTGGTTCGACAAAGGTATTGAAACTCAATTTTGATAAAATTCCTTCTTTTAGAGGTTTAATTTTTGGGAGTAGTTGCTCCGATAATACATTTTGCTTGAACTCCTCAGTCTTATCAGTTTCAATATCTTCATTTGCATCGTTGGCTTCCTCATCTTCCGACTCGCTGCTGCTAAGAAAAACAGCCTTGAACAAGTCTGTTTTCTCGGCAATTCCAATTCGATCTGTGATATCTTTTGGAGCAGAGTCTGTTTCTTCTTCCTTCACTTCGTTTTGTTGTTCTTCAATGTTTTCGATATTTTCAGTTTTAATCTGAAGAGGAGCTTCGGGAATAGAGTTTCCTTCTATTTCTTCAGTTTCCTGTTGCTCCTTTTGAAGCATGGAAGATTCTCCAGAAATGCCTGGTTTGAATAAACTACTGTCTTCATCTGTGTCCTTCTGTTGTTCAAAAATGAGGTTCCTTACTCTTTTTTTAGGTTCCTCTTGCGGTCTACTGCAAAAGATATAAATAAATTGATATGTAACAATAGTTTTGAATACAAATCTTTTAAAGAGAGAAGTTGAAAGAGTATATAAGTTATTTTAGTTCAAGATTTGAATATGATCGACTGTATGAAAAATATATTTGAAAAAAATTACAAAAACTACATTTTCTATACAGACTTAGTAATTAAGTATCAAAATATCACAATATATAAAAATTATTAAATACAAGTTTGAATTTACACACTAACCTATCAGGCTGAACTAAAAACTTTGCCTTTTCTACAAGTGTTTAATTTTCCGTTACAATTTTCAGATTGTGGAAGGTGAAATCACTTAAAGAAGTTCGACAAAAAACTCTGATTTCCTCCACAAAAAAAATAATTAATGCAACATAATTATTTAAACGCACCATATTTTAATTATTGCAGTACAATTTTAATAATGTCCTCATTTTTAATCCGTTGAAATTATCCCCTAATACTATTTTCCCAAAAACTAGCGATTCCATCTCACCTGGCAAGCAGTGTAAGTCACTCAGATCAATCCTATACAGGATTGCTGTAAATCATGCTTATTATATTGCTGTAAATCATGCTTATTATATTGCTGTAAATCATGCTTATTATATTGCTGTAAATCATGCCCTAAAGAAAATAACGCCGGCCGCCACTGGTAGCCATAAACCAATTGTGACGTAGCTAAGAGCACGCGAATTTTTAATGTTCGCTGTCGTTCTAGATGCGGAGAGAATAATACTACCGGCTTCAATGGAATTCCGAGGAATTTTCCAGCGCCTTCGATTGCCAAATATAAACACGATCCACTCACCTATCGAGACAATCAAGTGGAAGTGACAGTGCGGTACATAGAGCAATCTAGTACGGCGATAGACATTCGAATAATAGTTGAAATTTAAGTTAAAGTGTTTTGTTGTATTAAAAGTGAAATAAAATTGACTTTAATTTTTTTTTTCAAAAACTACACCTCACGATTTGATCTTCACAAAGTTTCTTCACAAAGATGTGAAGTGTAGTTTTTGAAATTACTATGGATCAATCAGAAGACTAATTATTGTTCAGTGAAGTCAATTATTGGTAAACCCACGGGAAAAACGTAACAATATGTATCCAATAAGTCAGCTTCATCATCAGTTCTTGGGGATGTGCCAGGAAGTTTTTGTTGCAGCCAAAAGACTAATAAGATTGATTATTAATATAGGTTTCCAAGATATTTGTAGAACAAAAGATAGCCTCTTTCAGTTCCATATTTTTCATTAAATGCTTCACTTCAGCCTATAAAGATATCAATATATTTTCCACAAATTCGGATATTCATGATAGAAAGGCCATTTTAGATGCTTCTCATTAGCGCATTGTTAGACTAATTTTCAGCATTGAACACCGAGACAGCTGTAAACCAGTATTCGTTAGGGAAAAATTGTTACCGGCTCCCTCCATATACATTCTTAAATGTATAGGATTTGCTAGATCTAACATCCATGAACTAGAAACAAACGCAACGGTGCACAGTTACAACACACGTCATGGTGATGTTTTGCGTATTCCAAGTCATAAGTCAACGAAATATAAAATATTAATATAAATTTCTGTGCTGTGAATGTTCAGTTCACGGAAATATATCAATTGCTTTTTTTGTAATGTTGTGCTTAATGTTTGTATTTCATTATGACTTAGCACATGTAGCCGGAGTACCAAATCTATATTCCATTTTGTAATAACTTTATTGATAAATGAATATTATTCCTATTGAACTACTTCGAGGTACTTACTCTACGAATGGTTCGGGAACGTTGAACCTCTTGCAGAGAATCGCACAAGGTCGCCACTCCAAAGTCTCCCTGGTTAACGGACCAAACATCTTCATCCTTACTGCTTCTCTCATATCCGCAGTTCCATACGTTGTTTCTGTCTGCTGTTCTGGTATCTGGGCGTCAGACCCTTCTGCCTTAGAAGATGCGGGCACGAATCTATCAACGAGAAGGGAGGAAACATCAAAAGATCGCCTTGAAGAGATGCTCTCTGGGCCTCTGATGCTCGTGCTAGGCACTGGAAGGTCTCTGGCTAATCTAGAAGGGGTATACGCTTCTTGGACCTGCTCTCCAAGATATCGGGCTCGAATCTCGGGGTTTATGCTGTGGCGATCGATCTCTTCCTTTACTTCTACGACTGGTTCAAAACGAGATTTCTTTATCTGAAATTGATTCAGGGTAACTAACTTGGAAATTAACTTGATGTAATTTAAATGAGGTTTTCACCTTGAAGTAAAGTATAAAAGAAATAATTATTTATGAATTTCATTGTGCAGTATTGTAAAAATACCATAGAAATATATCTGCTGGTGATGATATAAACGAGCCACACTATAATACACGTCAAGCTAACTTGATCAGACTTCCCCTGCCCACAACAACAATGGTGAAGGACTCATTGATATACAATGGAATAAAGATGTACAACAAAATTCCCATATACCTGAAGAGTTATTCTTTGAATATTTTTAGGAAAAAATCAAGCGACATTCTGATTGATAAAGCCTGTTATAGTTTTAATGAATTTTACAATGACAATGCTTTTTATGAATTATAATTTACCACTGCATGTCACTATAATATAGCATATTTTTTTTAAGGAAATTTTTTGAATTTTAAATTGTATAGCATTTATTTTGTTTCATGAAAATGTATTTAACACCCTATTTTATATAAATGGGCTTTTAGAAATTACTTTTATACTACTTTGACATAGTTCGTAATCGTTTGTCAACAAGAACTCTTTCTTAGGACAATAAACGTATTAAAGGATTTGGAAAAGCTGAATACACTTATTTGAATTAATGAATTGAAGAGGTTTTGTATTAAAGTGTATAATATTTTAAAATTCCTGCAAAGCGCTTTCGACTTTCGTCATCATCAGTGCTCACTTGTCAGGCAACAGGAAGTATCAAGATAAGTGAATTGTACATTGTAATATTTGAATTATATAAAACAAAATAGGCTTATAGCCAATAAAATACATTTTTGGATCGAGGCCACGTGGTTCAGTCAAAGTAGTCGTCTTCATAAGATACTTTGACTAAACCACATGGCCTCAATCCAAAAATGTATTTTATTGGCTATAAGCCTATTTTGTTTTATATAATTCAAATATTACAATGTACAATTCACTTATCTTGATACTTCCTGTTGCCTGACAAGTGAGCACTGATGATGACGAAAGTCGAAAGCGCTTTGCAAAAATTTTAAAATATTATACACTTTAATACAAAACCTCTTCGATTCATTAATAAACGTATTTCTCTCTCTCTCTCTCCCAATGTGGGCCAAAGCGAAAGCCATCAGTTATATTCTTACCTTATGTTTTCCACTAAAACTGTGAGGTATCGTTGGTGGGGGGTATAACTTTTTGGAAATTAATGGGGCTTGATAATGCTTGAACATGCCATACAACAAATCTACATGACTATGAACTACTTTCTTATCTTCCTTCTCCTTTCTCAACTCAAAGTCGTAGTTACTCATGTCTTCTTTCATGTAAATATCATCATCTTCATTTTCGAATGCCCCCACGCCAAATGCTTGGCCTCCGATTGAGAATTTCTTGTTGTTTTTGTCTCTCACAACTAGATTCGAATTTGTGAATAAGTTGATGTGAGTCCTGTCCAAGCCCTGGTAACCTAGCCCGAAGGTGTTTGCTTTTGGTTTCTCTAAAAATTCTTTGTAGATATCTGGGACAACATACTGTCTGTTTTCTATTTTCTCGGGTATTTTATACTGCTCTGGCATTTGGCATCCGTAAACTTTCACGTTTACAGTACCAGTTTCTTCCTGTTGCTTCTGAACTTTGTCTTGGATTCCTAGATTCTTCATCAGTAAGTATCCAATGGTTTCGTTTCCACTTGTAAGTAAGGTTTCCAAGACCGGTATCCCTGGAATTGGGCCATCTGAAAATACCTGAAAAATAACAAATGTAAAGTTTACACTTTATCAATTTTTGTCAAAAATGAAATTATTCCTTACATATACTTATTTATCATTTAACATTTAACGACTCCACTTGGATAGCAGAGCATGTAAGCCACTCTTCCTTGATCAGGAAATATTAACCTTACGTTCATTATTCATTTTGGAAACAGCAGACTGATACATAGAACCAAAAGTCAATATTAATCAAAAAATTGTCCCAACACCAGCTCTACAGATAGCCTTAGTCTGCCTATACCTAAATATAGTTTGATAAAAAAGTTGTTCATATACAGTGGTATAAAAAGCCAATGCAACTGCAACCTTTCTTCATCAAGCTTGTCACATCAGTGTATGGCGGCTTCAAAGTATACTGTCGCACTATAGTTTTAATTTTGCGATAACTGTGTGTCAGATGTCATACACCATCGTTTAATTTCGCAGACAATATCAAATATAGTGTAGTTGACAGTACAAATTAATAAATTGATGGATGTAGCCGTTACTACGTGGTAGGAGATCATGATGAAAAGAGAAATGAAAATTTCAGTAACAAACGTTACTGCAGTTTCGTCCTATATGGACATTCTCAAACTTGAACAATAAACTCAAGTTTGAGAATGTCCATATAGGACGAAACTGCAGTAACGTTAGTTACAGATAAAAGTGGTAAAAAACATAGAAATTGTCATTCCTCTTTTTATCGAAAAAATTAATGTTACCAAAAAAGAACACTCTCAAAAATTGTGAACTCTGTTGAATATTTTTATGAAATCAAAAACATCAATCTTCCATTGAACAATAGCATTCAGTACTTGTAAGTTTTGTTTAATATAAGAAAATATGCCATACAAGTTGAATGCTCACTGAGATGGATGTTTTGTGATTTGCGATTCACAATAAAAATGCGAAAGTTGTGGAAAAATTTTTAATTGATATTAATCTATAGGTAACTGAAATCAACCATTCATTTCTACAAGAATATAGCACTAAAAATACCTGCTTGCGCCTTTTTTTAGAGGTGGAATAATCATCAGTAGCTCTGACTGTCTGGGGTGCTATCCCATACTCGCCAATGTCTTCTTCGTCCATGAAATCTTGCGGTTTCTGGACAATGCTCTTAGCCTTCTCCTGGCGAGTGCTCTTGAAGTCGCTCGGTGTCCATCCTTCGAGGGATCCGACGGTGTTGAAAAATCCCGCTGAGAAGCCCCCTGTGAAAGCGCCATGAAACCTCCGTCTGCCTTGTGCGTCCGTGGCGATTTGCTCCTCTAGGGCAATGGGGCGCTTTTTCGGAAAGGCATCTGTAAATCATGGCTTGATAAATCAATTTTTTCAAGAAATATTGGATAGCTCATTTACCAAACTGTTACTCCTACTCAAGAAAATTGTCACAATGTAAATAAATGGTAGCATTCATACACCAATATATTAAATCAGAATGTTTGTGTATGAATTAGCCATATAATATTAGCCATACCTTCATCATAAGGGTCCAACGGTTTTCCGAAAAAACAAAAATTTTCTTCTTCGCTCTCTGACATTATACAATATCTTCAATAAATTTACGATTAAATCGAGAACGATGAAAACATTTCATTTATTGATAAACATCTTTTACTTTATGCTTAAATAATAAACACTGAACCTCCAAAAGGTTAAAATGTAAAAATTAGTATTTCTCAGGGTTACTATTTACATTTACTACTATTTTGGGGGTTTAGCCACAGAACACCCTATCTATATAGGGTGTTCTGTGGTGTAGCGAAATGTCATCATTTACGATTGTTCTGTGATTGACATTTGTGGCCAAAGAGTACACCAACTGGTGTATCTTTGTTTGTTGCTGCATATGGCGGACACTGACATGTGATTGGTCGAATTCAGTATTCAATGATACTGAATCGTTGTGAGCCCTTGTTGAAATTTTTAATATTTATATCTATATAAAATGAGATTTTTCAGTTTCCGAAGTATCGAAAGAAAGATGATTGTAGTTGAGTTTCCAGGTTATGGTGAAGAAGGTGAGTGTGCCAGAATCACGCGTACCATCGCCGGGAGGCACAACACGCCTGGTATATTTGAATAATAATGTCAAATTGGATAGAATATGTCTTGGTACAATGGGGAATGTTCCTCAATTTGGGTTATTACAGCAAATGCAAGTTTGAACAAAATAAAGTTGAGTTTAATTCATGAGTTTTACAAATTCACTTCGAAAAGTATTCAAATTGATGTTTCAAATGTTGGGTTTTAATTTTTTAAGGGATTTGTTTCTAATACACATACTGGCAACAGCACCTATATCAAGTTGAAATAATTTATACTGACCTAGATATTCTACTTTAAAAAATGAAAATTATCCTTATAAATCAACAATTAAGGCAAAATATAACTTATAGTTCAATACCACCTCCACAAGCCACAAACAACAGTTGTTTTGTTATTTATTTATATAGAGGAAGATAAGTTAGGTGCACAAAATGTCATATGTCACAGAATGTCTCGGAACTCGGAACATAAGTAAACAGAACAGCACGCCTCTGAAATATGTCATCTTTGTTTGTCTCATACAGGTAACAGATTCATTGTCCTTTATTAGCTATAACCGATGTTGCCAAATGATGAAATAGAAACGAATCCCTTATGAATGCATTATTTCATTCCTCTTTTTTAAGTATTTAAATAATTTTTTAAAGAAAAAGGTTGAAATGATAAGTTTGAAATGTTGTTTTAGAGTTCTTTTATGAAAACTACTTGATTTTCGTCAGGAGGAACATTCCCCATTACATTACTGAATATGCAAAAGCAAAATTGAGAAACGATATGGTTAACTCATTGAAAATAAAGAAAGTTCAGTATTATTATTAACAAAATACTTATGATGCACTGTTTGGAACCTTTGGTGTAGTAATGAATATAACTGGAGTTTTTTCCCAACACCAAATCGTTATTTTTAACACCTCGACACGTGTTTCGATCACCAAGTGATCATCTTCAAAGAGGAAGACTAAAACTGGGAAAAACTCCAGTAATATTCATTAACAAAATAGATAGATACAAGAATAGTTCTCATTTGATGTGGAAATCCTTAAAAAACCCTTGTTAACACTTCCGAACCTTATCCAATTTGAAGGGGTAGTAAGTACTAAAAAATGTGAACCTGACATCTCACTGCGAATCTGTCGTCATTGTGTACATCACCCACAGCCAATTTTTAAGAAACAGAAACTCTTTGGACGAAATATGTATAGTAACAGCAACGTATCCAGGTGCAGATGGTAATTCACAAGTGATCGATGTAAAAACAAATATTGCTACATACAGAAGACCTGTTACCAAACTTTTGTCTTTTAGGTGTTGATAAACATGAAGAATAGTGATAAATAAGTTTTCATCACTGGATGGGAGTGTTCCTGCTGAAGTTTAATTTGATTTTTTTTGTATTCGTTTTACTTTTGTTAATCTTGATCATTTAATTTTATAGTATGTTTGTGATAGTTTTACTGTTTGACCCTGTATGAAAACAATTGAGAGTGTAATATATAAAGAAAGTGTTGTTGACAATACGAAAAATTACCTTCTCACTTCTTTGTATCAAACAAAAAAAGTCTTGACCAAGTTGAAAAGTAATACCAAGTCAGATAAAGGAAATTTCCAGCTAATTCAGAATTTATTTTGAAAGAACAATCCCTGAAAAATTAACTTTACGCCTCCTGCAGAAAAATGTCCTACTGTAAATCTTTTACTGAACAAAAAAAGAACTATTCAAAATAGGTAGAATTAAGATACTCGTTGAATGAAAAATTCTTCTGTTTTTGTTTCCTTTTCAGGGATTTAGTTATATTCTCTTAGTTTTATACACTAAACTAATGATAACAGTTTCATAACAAGTTTATATTACACAATTTTATATATGTATAGAATAGTTCAAAAACAAAATTGAATATTTACATGAAGTAAATACTAGAATTAAAAACAAATAGGATCTATATTGAGCATAGAATTAAATTTGAAAGCAAACATATTTGAATATGTTACATTCATTTACTTGCCTATGTACACACTAATACTGTCAATTGACAATATCATTCATCATCATACACATTGGAGAGAATAAATAAATTTCTCATTTAAATGATGCAACAAAAAACAATAGAAAAATTATAGAAAAAAACTGCAAAACAACTTTGTCTATAAAAATATATCCTGCGTATGACAACATGACAAAGTCAACATTCCTCATTTCAACCATTACAAATGTTTTCAAATTCCTGTTATAATCTTAATGTACTTGACTAGCTCAAGTTGACTGCTGCACCGATCCTTTTATGTGTTAGAGGAGTAAATACGTCCACGTTTCGTATATTGCCCTCTAAATTGTTAGCATAAATATCAGCAGGCAGTTCGTCCATTCCAATTTCTTTATCAGATACGGATTTCTTAGTGGCCTCGTCGATCGATGCCCTTATTTCACCATCAATTTTCTGAAACAAACATTTATTGCTCCAAACACTAAGAATAAAGAATAAAATTATGTTTTAGTAATTAATTGGAAAGTATTTTTCAGGGAGAATTGGAACCTCTGGCTTAAAATGTATCACACTTCCCACATCAGCACAAAAATCAGGAGATGACTAAAGCTGTCACCTGTCACCAACGAAGCCATCATCTTTTCTTGATGATGCTAACTTGGTTAGCAAAATGAGTGTCAAAAACAGTGCGAGAAAAGTGTTTTCAATAGAATCAATAATAATATTTCAAATTATGTTACCTTTATTTCTTCCGGAGTTGCTAAGTTGGAGGCGATAATTTTTTCTTTGAAAGACGTAATAGGATCTCTAGTTTGTCGAACCTCTTGAATCTCATCTCTCGTTCTGTAACTGGTGCCTGGATCAGACATGGAATGTCCCGAATATCTATGAAATGATAAAATATAAAGATGAAAAAAAAACATCATCACACAAAAAGGTACAAAACTCACTTTTAAGAAACAATTATAATAATAACTATAGAAATGTATTGAAGAGTGTTTCTACCAGGAGGTCGTAATATAGTCTAGTAAAAACACACTGTTGTAATAAGTTTTGTTGTAGTCATAGAAACATTTGTTAATGATTAAAAACATCTTTTACAGTGAAAAATAGGTAAAATAACAACAAATAGCTCATAGTTTATTTAAAATTGATAAATAGTTGAAGTATATTTCCTTAGGCAGCAGAGTAATAAATTATTTTTGGGTGTCTGTTCCATGAGCATACATAATTAAAATTGAAGACTGTTTCGAGGACAGATATATACATACAATAAAATTAATATTTCGAAATTCATGAATGTATCTCTTCTTGATACAGTCTTCAATTTTGATTTCTGTCAGTGTTTTGGTACATGGGATGTTTCTTCCCAGCTTGGGGCTTTGTTCACAAGATGGGGTCGTTACTAGTTAACAATCTTTTTCTCCGACGAAGGTTTCAAATATGAAGCGAGCCGTGTTGAAATTAATCAAGTCCCAGACACTTTGCTGTCTGGGTAGAATGTTTCCTGTACTGACGAGAGGTAATGCCTCAAAACCGCAGTCTGCAGGTGATCGACTTGAATAATTTCAGCATGGGCCTACTGCTGGATGAATGAAAAACATCTGCGAGATTAGCCTCTGTGGGGAGTCTTACATGACTGTCTGTCAGATATAATTCAATATCCAGCGTGGTGTTAGCCACGACAGAAGTTTACCACACCTTACTGTAGGTAGTTGGGAGAGATATTATTTCGAAATTTATTTTGAAATATTTATTTCCTTATACGTATCTCTCCCCGATAGTTTTCATTTTTGATTTCTATTAGAGTTTTGGTATATGGGATGTCTTTCCTGATAGGGGCTTTGTTCACGAGATGGAGTTGTTACTAGTTAACAATCTATCTCTTAGACGAAGATTTCATGCATGCAGCCGAGCCACGTGGAAATTAATCGAGTCCCAAGCACTTTGCTGTCTGGGTTCTATATAAATGAATGAACATTGTTATCAGTTTTAACAAGTATTTTTGATTAAACACCCAAACGTACTCCACTGCAGATGGACCAGACCAGAACGCTCACAAAATCTATTGTTTGCCGTATTAAAATAACATGGACCATGTAAAATGTAATGAACCGGCCTATACCAGTTGTGGCATATCATAAGAAAATCACAAAATTCTGTTGGAGTTCTTTGTTAGCGTTTTGCATTTATATGAGCGTTTATTACTTTTTAATATTAAAAAACAGAGCATGAATTTAAGAAAGATTATACTTCATTTCTTTCTCAAATAGTCGTAATGTGTGCTGAAAATGAGTGTTTCATTACACAAGTGATTAAATTCATCGCATAACGAATGAAATGGGGATTAACTCATAAAATTGGATCTTGCTGTAGGTACATAGAAACTTAGTTTATTTCCGCTATTTGAGAATTGTATGAAGCCATACTGATGATATTTTAGCTAATCATTTCACTCAGATAAATGTTTGATGGTTCAAATGAATATTTTGCAAGATTCAATAAAAATCCCAAATCCCTATTCAAACACATATAAGTCCTGTGCCAAATAATGTGAATTATGGTATCAATCAGTATCAAATAAGGCAATAGGGCCTGTAAACACTTATGTACTACAGATTAATTTTTTTCATTGATATTCTTTCAAAATTCATCATAGCAACTAATATAAATGAACCTTTACGTGCCTTATTTCGGAGCTTGAGTTGTAGGTTACAACTTTGGATAATTTAATTAAATATTTGTTATCTGTAAATATTTGTTGAATCTATAAATTGTTTGCAATGCCATTTCTACAATAATATGAACATTTTCAAATCAAGATCAACTGATAAATATTGCTATTCTTTAGATTAATTTCAAAGGTGTTGGTGTTTGTTCATTATGTCATCTCATATAATTTTACCTTGACATTTTTCCTATAGTATATAGAGACATATATGATTTTGTACTTTTTAACAAATGAATGAATTTATATTACCATTATTAAGAGCAAAAATGATATTATCATTATTATTATAAACAAATGTCACCTATAGGTAGCAGCTTCAATAACCAGTGGCCCTTTTCCAGTGCTGCAATAGTTCACGGCATATCTGAAACATTCCCTAACGGCCAAAACATCCATTCCATCTACCCAGATTCCGGGAACGTAGTCTCCCCTCGAATAGAAGTTAGTGCTAGCAGCAGCCCTATCGGCACTTGTCCCCATACCGTATCCGTTGTTCTCACACACGAAAATGCAGGGAATGTCCCACAGCTTGGCCATGTTATAAGCTTCAAAAACTTGGCCCTGGTTGGCGGCCCCGTCTCCATACAGAGCTACACATACTCCATCTGTGCCTTTGTACTTGGCAGCTAGGCCAATGCCCACGCCTAAAGGAACCTGTTTTTTTGCATATTCATTATTAACCCCTGAGATGATATACAAGATCTGCTGACTTTACCTGAGCTCCTACGATACCATTTCCCCCATAAAAATTATCACCGTACATGTGCATGGAACCCCCTTTTCCTCTTGCACAACCACTTTGTCGGCCACATAATTC
Source organism: Leptinotarsa decemlineata (assembly GCF_000500325.1). Lineage (NCBI taxonomy): Eukaryota > Metazoa > Arthropoda > Insecta > Coleoptera > Chrysomelidae > Leptinotarsa > Leptinotarsa decemlineata. The sequence continues at coordinate 639,339 of NW_019289710.1, forward strand.
GGCCAGTACTCCTAAAGGTGAAACACCCATAAGGTAGGTCCATCCGTGAGCTCGGTATGCAGTTATAACGCTATCGTGAGGACGTAGAGCAGCTTTTATGCCAACCGCTACTGCCTCCTATTTGGTTAAAAAAATTGTATGAATGCAAATTCTTGGAATGACTCGATTTCACTTACCTGCCCAGAATAAAGGTGGCAAAATCCCCTGATAATTTTGTCTTTGTATAAATTACCAGCTGCAGTTTCCATTCGGCGAATGATATTTAACTGAGTGTAAAATTTGATGGCATCTTCTTTTGTCAAAGTTACACTGGTGGAAGGGGCTTCTTCAAGTTTATGTAATCGGTAAGGCTGAAAATTAATCTAATAGTACCGTTACCTAACAGGGTTTTGAATCATGTATTTGACCCCTTCATGAAGAAAAAATATGTTTTTTGTTTTTCAACTAATTTAGTGATCAATATTTCTCGACAGATGATTGTCTAAAAACCTCTAGTTTATTTTTTTCACACACGGGGACACATTTTCTATATCTTACCTTAGTTTCGAAAGTAGCTTCACTAGCATAATTATTTTTGGCGAACAGTCCCAAGGTTTTCTGAAAATGTAATGGGAATTGAAAAATCAAAGAATCAAGTTAAACATAATAGAGTTGAAAAAATACATTTCTTTACATTGATAAAATTCGTAAAACGGTTTGCCATAATAAAACCTCCCAAAAAATTTTTCTCTTCCAATGACTTCAATTTGACCTTGGGAGTTTAACCACTTATAATAACCCTAAAATTTTGTTCAACTACTCACTTTGGATAAAATTGATTTTTTACATGTAGATCGGATACGTCCTAGCAACATGATGAATATATTGCAAATAGTTAAAAATGTATATAACCTTAACTCTTGGACTTAACACAACGTCCTACACCTAACCCTAAATCCTAAATGTACCAATGGTCTGTGTCTGTGGTACCAACTACCAATCAGAGTTACTGAAGTGAGCCGACAGTATATAGTATATACAAGAATACGCAGAAACCTTGATGTTTAAATAATTCGCTTCTGTTTCGTCAAAATCTCTCGACGTGAGAAATGAGATTAGCCCAACTTTGTACATACGTTAGTAGATGGAACAAGAATCGTTTCCAAATGTAAACTTCGGTGTGTGCTTAGCGCCAATGTGAATGAAATGTCAAAGTACGTTGGGTCTATGGGTCTCTTTATTTTATGAAGAATCAAGAGCGCCTTAGATCTAGTATTTTCGTTAAAATATTTCACATAGAGAGGGGTCCAAGTGATTACACCATGGTATTTCAAGCCATCTACATACCAATATCAATTTTCTTGTAGAAAGTTTACCAAGAGTTGTCCATCTTCGGACGCGAAATTAACATTGAAATCTCCGGCTAAAATTAGTGGCAACGTATGATAGTTTTCTCCTAAGAATTCTTCAGAACCTACTCGACCGTAAATGTGTGTTAGCACCTCTCTCTCTCTTGCCTCTACAGTAATATACGAAACATAACTCTCTCTTTGTATCTTCACTAACTTATCCTCCTCTCAACTTCCGTTCGCCTCGCCCGGTCACACTTTTCGTAACGCTCTCGTCACTCGTTCACCAGCTTACTCCCCAAGTCAAGCGCGCGTAAAGAAGTTTTACTTCAAATTTCGAAAATTTTGTTTTAACATTCTCTGTGGAATATGAGAATGATGTAAATTTATCATTTCTTTAAGAAAAATTGAATATTTGGAAAGTTATTAGAGACAGGACTAAACTGTTACTTTCTAGATTATAGAATTAAGACCCTTTCTCTTATTTTTTTAGTGATGTGAGTTAACTGAAAGAAATAATTCAAACCTCCTGCGCAAAATAAAATATAACTGGTGTGATCACTTTGAATATTTTGCCAAAAACTCTTAATCAACGGCACCTATAAGTTTCAGCCTCCCATTCACAGAGGTGCTGAATACACTTAAAAGTGACACTGCTTGATAATGTCAAATTGGTTCTCCAACTCTCAAAGTTATTTATATTTGGGTGAAAATTGATATTGACAGATTTTTCACATTATTGTCCAGAAATTGAAAATCTGAATGAAATACCAGCGACGGATTTCGATTGTTGCTCCTCCATTTATCAACATGTCGCGTACATTTTAATCAAATTTTTCGCGCCGAGAGTTTTTTTGACATAAAAATGCGAATCGTTCAACAGGGTTTAAACCCTGTTGCTGAGCCACAACAAAGCATAAAACCTTGTTATGCTGTGCCACAACATAGCATAAAGCCTTATGCTGCGGTTCTGGATGTCAGACACCAGAAGAAAAAAGTATCTGACACTCCGCCACAACTGAAATGAGAGTTTGTACCTTCTTTGGCAAATATATCTCTGACATATTGTTGGAGACTCTCAAATATAAACGCCCTTATAACACTTCATTACTCATATTTATGCCAAAATATTGTGATATAATTTGGAACCCCTTCTATTTTAATCACTTTTGAGAAGGTTGAATGACAAAATTTTTGAAATTAATTCATTTTGAAAGCACATATTTGGATTGTTATCATTATCCTTTACAGAAAGAAATCAAATACGGTTCTGGATTCAGCAACTTGGAATATTCCCCTGCAATTACTTTCATGGAAATCTACTCACCATTTTCAAACAAAAAATATACTGCAATTGACCTATAAAAACAACTTCGATGGTATTTACATGTTAATATGTCTCAAAGGTATATTATCATTTGCTATATGAGGAATGATGAAGTTTGAATAGTGATTGTAACTTCTGAAAAACTCTTGATGTAAATGGAATTTTAAACAGTTATAGGTACATGTTTATCTACTTTGACACACAAGTAAATTGGTTAATCTACAACCAAAATTCAGAGAAAGTGCAAAGGCATGACGAGGTTTGTAGGTTAAGGAAGAATATCTACCCAGCTAATATCAGGCCATGTATTTATTTGGGTATCATTCATAAATTGGAATGGTGTAACTAAACAGTTTTTCGACAATTTATTATAGAAAATACATGAAAAAATTAAATTCAACCTCAAATATAATTGTGCGTATTGGATTCATCTAGCTGCTTTACATAAACGGGAAAGTAAACCCGACATTTGGAGAAGTGAGCACAGTCCATCCACTATTCTCTGATGGGTGAGTCCAATTTCCTGAAAGTAATAGAAAAATTTGATCATCGTTATAATAATAATAATAATTATGCTTTATTGTCTAAAGACTTACTATTATTGATACAAAATATATTAAAAAAATTGTAAATATAAAACAAATTTATACATAGTCCAACACCAGAAAATAACATTTTTCATTGTGCTTCAGATAAAAACAAATAAATATAAAGTGAATCGATTCATAAAACATGACTTACTTTTATAAACTCTAGTTTTAAAGCTTCCTCCATGTCCATGTTCTTGCACACCTTGAAGATGTTCTTTATTATATCTTCTGCAGCATATCCAAGATTCCACAGATGTTCTATGACCTTATAAGCTTTCCGGATGTCCCCATTCATACAGCTTGTCAGCATATCTTTGATGAGCATGGGATGAGGTTCATCACAAACTTTGAACACATTCTGAGAATTTACTTCTCCGAAACCATTGTGGGTCGATTGCAAATTGTTCAAGGCCTGCCTCATATCGCCCTGAGCAGTGAATACGACCGCCTCTAGGCCATCATCGGTATACTTAACCTAAAAAGTATGTACTAGATAACTGAGTGACAATCACAAAAGAATGTTTGTACATCTTCCTTTTCACAGATCTGGATAATTCTGGCCATTACTTGTGCATCCGTCAAACGAGAATACCTCAAAATGGCACATCTAGACTGTATGGCTTCTATAACTTTCTCGCTGTAATTGCAAGCTAAAGCAAATCTTGTGGTGTTGCTATAAATTTCCATAGTCCGCCGCAGAGCTTGCTGAGCACCTTCGGTCATACTGAAAGAATGATTTGATAGCAACATAAATGTTATAATTTCACTTCAAATAGTCAGTGGAACTTATAAGTTTCATACTGAAAATGTTCCTTAAACCTCACTTTATAATCAACATAGTAAGAAAACATCTCAAGACATACCATGCTGATTTATTATTAATCATTTGAGACTCTATAAATATTATTTAAATTATGAACATTATTCACTCCTACCTGTCTACTTCATCTAAAATAATGATCTTATGTCTGCCAGGAGGTAAAGTTACTTTTTGCTGAGCAAACATTTTTACTTTATTTCGTACAATATCTATTCCTCTATCATTGGAAGCATTGAGCTCTAGCACAGCATCTTTGAAAGAAGGGCCTAGGAGAATTTTGGCAAGGCAGAGAATTGTAGTAGTTTTACCTACACCTGGAGGGCCCTGAAAAAAAAATCATAATCCCTCAAAGATTAATATTTTTTAATTTTTCAGCTTTAACACATTGTAATAATAATTTTAAAAATAAAATAAATACAACAATAAAAATTAATTGGCGCTCCGGGGCGACTTCATTGATTCCAGTGGTGCAGGAAAACCTGGAAAAACCTGCAGTACCACATCATCTGAAGATCTTGATCTAACAATGTCCTCTCTCTCATAAAACAAAATGTAGGGTGTCTCCAGAGGCTCCAATAAATTCAATGCATCGCCAGAACACTTCGTGACACGACTATCGTCAAACTTAAAACAGTCCGTTTCTTCTTTGACCAAGGCGTAATAATGATTAATAAGATTAATTGGTGACTACATTTATGTCAACAGTTGTGATCCAGTAGAAAAGAGGATTGTAAATATGTATGTAGGCTCTGTTCAATGTACTGGTTCAACAATGATCGTAATGACATATAAAAATATTTGACTCTATGGCCTTTATTCGACCAGGCAACTCTCACCTCAATGACTATTGCTTGGCTAACTTCAAGAGGTTGTTTAAAGACCTTAAGGTCCGATTATACAGAATTACAATAACGCTTCCTTCAAATCAAAACAACCAGTGTCTAAAGAAAATTATTTCAGAAAATAATACCTACAGCAATTATGACATTTGGTACATTCCCTTGTTTGGAAAAAATGGAGAGCCTTGTAAGAGTGTCTTCGTTTCCTACTATTTCTTGAAATGTTTGCGGTCTGTACTTTTCAATCCTATAACAAAAATCAATAGACTTTATTTATGATAATATTAAAAATTTGGTTACCAAGGTAGATTGCAATGCTTCTTGTTACTTGTTTCATCTCCTTGTTTGCATGATGTCGATGGCTTTTGAAGTGGTTCATCAATCTCCATAGCGCTCATTGTTGAAAAATAATTTTAATTTTGTTCCAACAAAAATTACAATTTCAATAATAAACAATTTTCAATTTTATTTTCCCTCCAATTCTCTTCTTCCTTTCCACTTTTTCCCTCTTCTTCCTTTCTTTTCGAACAGTCTTGTAAATGATTCATTCACAGTGGCGGTACATAAATAAATGTGCGTAACATAAGAAGAATTAGCACATCATCCATTGAAATAATTTATTCTAGTAAAATAATTGAAACGATTTGCACCATCGGAAGTTCAACAATAATATTATTGATATATTGATACATGTTAACAAGAGTTAACACTGCTCGAAATATGGCAATAGCATTGTCCAACTACTTCTCTACATATTGACGTAAGAGTTTTGATTATTTCTTATTATTTAAATATGGATCAGATTTCTATACCCATGATTTGTCCATCATGGAGGCACTTATAAACTCACAAGCGCGTTAGAGTTCTGTGAATTATATCTGAGTACTTGCAGCTACAATATGAAAGCACTCCAAATAGGGAACAAACATATGTCTCAGTTTTGAAATATTTTTATTTCAACTAGTGAATCAACCTCAATAATGCTGTGAAAACTGTTTCGATTTACAAATGAATTTTTCATAATAAAAAAAAACTTTTATTGTCCAAACTGGCACTAGACCCAATTCCTGTACACAGTATACAATTTTGAGATGGAAGTGTTAAATATAGGAAATATACATATCGTAATAGTAATACATTCATGGAATATTCAAAAGGAAAAAAAGAAAAAATAAATTGCAAGTAAGTATTTGATGATATGCAAAATGAAATACAGTTTTGGGATAAAACTGGTGAATACCTATAGAAAATATACATATCTCAAAAATAAAACCATCATTGAACAAAAAACAAATTTGAAATGAGTATTTGTTGCTTCATAATGTCAAACAGCGTATTGAAAATAAGTGGAATCGATTGTATTAGTATTGATAATTATTTTCAGTTGTAGTCGGGATTTTCCGAATGTTCATCAAAACCACAAGTGGCGCTAGCGTTTGGAAAGTTATTCGAATTCAAGATCCAATCGAGTTCAGTTTTTTGTAGTCTATTTTCAATAGCCGTATGAAAAAGAAATCGCATTGGTGCCATCTGATATATTTCTCTAAATTTAATTCAATTTGAGTTAGCATAGTTGAACATGTTTGGATTTGAAAAAATGTAAGTGTATACCTATTCGGTATATCTGTTTTTTATGAATGTGCTTTTCACCAATAGAAAACTCTATAAAGATTTTGAAACAAATTTCTAGTTGCGGCAACACTGTAAGGTTCAGTATAATGACAACGACATATTTTTGACGTCAAACAAGACCGCGGTGTTGTTTTTATGGCATCGAACAAAAAAACTTTTGACATTGTTGTCGTATTTTGTGTTTTTGTCCATTTTTAATAGTTTCAGTCTCTTTTGCATTGGAATTATATCACATTTTGCACCTGTTCCTTACAAAACCATTTAATGATAACGTAAGTATAAGTTTTGTATATGAATATATTCTATTTTGAATATTTTCAGAGTGAAATGGATATAAAAAGTGAGTTGGATTTAAGCGGTAAATTAATAATTAAAGTACAACTCGGCGATGATATTAGACGAATTCCAATACACAACGAATCTCTTACTTATGATGAACTGGTTTTAATGATGCAGAGGGTTTTTAGGGGTAAATTATCAGCCAATGATGACATCACAATCAAATACAAAGATGAAGGTACTCATATTTACAAATTAGATTATCAGATTAGTTCCACATTCTTTGTCTTTGTCCGCTTTAATCGGATATTTTTCCAGATGGTGACTTGATAACGATATTTGAAAGCAATGACTTGTCTTTTGCTATTCAGAGTAGCCGGATACTGAAATTACAAATATTATTGAATTCTGAATTGAAGACTGATGCGACAAGTGCATTATCTTCAACTGAAGTAATCAATTTGAAAAAGCAGCTTAGAAATATAAGGGATCAAGTAAATGATATATTAGATTCTATTGACGTTAATGAAAATAAAGTTGCTAGTGGGGCTCATCAAGGTAAGCAAAATTCACTTAGATCATTTTGAAGTGCTTCATCCTTCATATTATAATTCAAAATATTATTTCGTATGCAGAATCTGGCGAAACATCAAACATAGATTCCAACCAATCAGCCTCCTCTCTCAATAAGGTGAACTCGGGCGAGTTTGATCCGCTGCAGGACAAGAATCAAAAAAATGGTACCGAAGATCACAAGGAGTCCTCCAAGCCTTCGACTCCGCAAATCAACAATGAGGGAGCCAGTAGTAGACCTCAGTCCGTTTCCATGGCCACCACACCTGGTCAGCAATCAGTGGTCACTTCCGCAGCTGCCAATCCCCACATGACTGATTACTTTGGCAGATCATCTAATGCTGCTAATTTTCCTGGGATGCAGTATGGCTCGTTGCCTTATCCGCAGCAATACACCTTCCAGACAACTGGGTGAGTCCCATTATCTAATTTTTTTTTTTTCAGTTATTTATTCAAAATTCGAAAAACAAATTTTCAACTATATTTTTCTGGTTCAAAGGAAATTTTACACGTTATAAGCACATGATTGAAGCGCTTGCTAACATAAAAATTAGTTTATAAAGATATATGATGTTTGAACTTCTCCAATGAATTTTTATGGCATTTTTTGGATGTTGTTTCTGTTCAGGATCAATTAGTAATTTTTCATGAAAGGTCCACCATCTGATTTCTCCCTTTATTAGTTTTATACTCATGGCTACTTTTGGAATTGCATGTTAAATAGTTATGATTCCTTATATTGTTACGATTTGAGTTTTATGTTTTTGTTTATTTTTGAGTATTTTCAAGTATCAAAAAATATCCTTTCATGAAAAGTAGGCATATTAATGTTTTTTTTTTCACAATCTGAAAAATACACAAAACTAAATCAATCTGAATCCGCTAAAGTGTAATTGATTTAGCTTTGTTTATTTTTCAGATTGAGGCAGGTTGAAAACCCAAAAAAGAGGAAGAAACATTGACTTATTTACAAAAATGCCTTTCAAAGTTGACCCATACACGATGATACAAACCTGAAGCATGCCTGCACGAGAGCACATGTGAAATGAAACTTTTTAAATGCACGGTTCACATTTATTTGTCAGTGCATCAGTTTGAACCTTGATACATACTGATAAATTCAATCATTGAATTTTTGTTTTATCAACCATTTTGTTAATGTAATAATAACTTTCGAACCGCCAAAATTGCCCTCCTAATCAAGAAGGTCGCCTCTTCATTTTTCATGACTTCCAGCATGGCTTATTTTTATGAAACAACATTTTTTCTCACAGAATAACATTTGAAGCGATATGACTATGGGTATTACATGTGAATATCTCGATTATTGATCGTCACACAAATTTTATTTTCAGAAATAAGATGCAAAATTCTGCAAACAATACCCATACATGTTCAAAATGATTTTTCACAAAATGAAGATACAATCTTCGCGATTTGCAGGGCAGTAAACCACGATTTAAAATCAAAAATATTCGAGTTATTTCTGGTGGAGTAGTAATGACTAGGTTAATGAGAATTTTAACTTTATTTTCAATTCTATTGGTATAAACGGGAATGAAACCCTTTTGATGCAGAAAAAGTGTAAAACAATTACCCTAATAATATGTAAAAATAGATTGTTGAAAACTTATACCTAGATCCAAATGTTAATGAACTAAATGGCAAAAACATAATTAATTACGGAATTTTTGGATTCCTCATGTAGTTTGTAAACAAAATTTAGTACTGACTCAATAGCCTAAAATTCAACACATTGGACTATTGAATCAACAGTTTTTTAAATATATCTGTATAATAAAGATAGTGTTATCTTCTCTAGTTTCCCTCGCCTCACTCTTAAAGTAATAACGTTAAGAAATTCTGAACAATATTAGTGACCTGCTAACAACTTGAAATGGAAACAATAAGTCTGTTTAGATTCCTTAATTTTCCAAAGTTGTCAAATGGAGAATTGAACAGATATCATTGTAGTTTTTGGGAAAGAAAGTTTTTGGCTTTCTACTACTCCATCTTGATACAAAAAACAAGGACGAGGGAATCTTCCAAGGAAAGGAAGGAAGTAATCAATTTCAAAATAAGTAACTCTACATGGATGTGTAGATCATGCAAAGAAGTAACTTTCAGTGTTCATATAGAAGTATTTGTTTCGAAAGAATTTTTCTTTCGTGTAATTCAATGTTTATATGAAAGTAGCTGTTTCAGGAGGACTTTCTTTCAGTTTGTGTCTGAAAGTTACTTCTTTGCATGATCCACACATCCATGTATAGAGTTACTTATTTTCAAATTGATTACTTCCTTCCTTTCCTTGGAAGATTCCCTCGTCCTTGTTTTTTGTATCAAGATGGAGTAGTAGAAAGCCAAAAACTTTCTTTCCCAAAAATTAATCACTCCTAAAAATATAACTCCTTCAATTCATCATTGTAGTTGTAATGTCCCAATTGAAAACCCATTTCGTAAGCAGAAGACCTCAAGAATTTATTCTGGACTCTTTTTAATAATATTTTATAGATAAAGTAAGGAGACCACACAATAGATGGGCCCTCTCAACCAACGTTTTACCTCTACCTTTTGTCGTGCTGGTGATTACAGTTTTTATTCAGGTTCCTGTCTGTGTGTGTGTGTTGGTTTCCAGTTACACTCTGTGGCCCAATGTTCCATTTTTATGTTTATTCACAAGAACATCCAAAAAAATATCAAATAACTTTCGAAACAATAACAATATACTGGGAATTGATTTGTTCCTTCCTGTGGAAGTTTCCCACAATTTTTTGTAAAAAGTTGGAGAAGTCAAAGCCAAATATATTTTTGTTTAGTTTACACATTAACAGTGATATAATAATTTACATGCTAAGGTTAAAAATGATTTGTAACATAAAAAATTATACTCAAAAATTAAATTAAAAAAATTCATTCAAACTGTAGCATGGTCGATTTGGCAATAAAATAATTACAGATTTTTCTGAACCTTTCAATAATATTTTTCACTTGCAGAAGGTACGTTCCTCAAGTTATGGACAGCTCCCAGGTTCCCAGTTCCAATGCTTATTCGAACCCCTCTCAAGCCAGCCTGGCTTACCCTCAGCAGCAACAGTACGGCCACCCTCCCGGTAGCGTGGTCTATCCTACATCTGCTCAAGGCAATCCCTATTCGAAGGGATTCACCCAGCCTTCTCCACAACACGGCTTCATGCCTCCGCGTCAATAAATTTTCAAGATATCTAACGTAAATTTATTTAAGGTTTTAAACTCTTTTAGTGGTCGTTTGAGGAATTTGTACGTTATCGATGATATTAATGTTATTTTAACTGTTCAACTGTATGATTGCCTTTAACTGTCTATTCTCATGATGCTCTACATCCTAGGCAATAAATAATTGACATTTTTGATAAACATTTTATTGGTCCTTGGAAATGTTTGAATTTTGAAACTTTTGAATTTGAAACAGTGCCAGAAAAAAAGCCGGCAAACACCTTTGATTTTCAATATATGAATATATATTAACACAAATTTTCATTTTAGCACAAAATATGAAGAAGGATGATGACATCTCCTCTTAAGAACACGCCATCTATGAGATCGACAAAGAACTCAGTCCTTGAATATCCGCTTACCAAGGCGGTCAGTTGCAAAGCCAAGCTTCGAAATTGACTGCCGATGAAGTTCGTTCCCTGTCATTAACTGCAGCTTTCAATGCAACATGAGTATGAAGGTTTTAACTGACCGCCTTGGAGAACCTCGTTTATTTATAGATCCCATAGATGATGTCTTCGTAAGGGAAGATGTCGTCGCCCTCACATACTCCAACAGTTGAATCCAGCAACGAATTTGTGATTCAGCCTAGCACTATGGCGGGTCGAAACAGCGCTAAATCAAAGAACAACACTTTGTGTCATTTGAACAAACTTGAACACTTGAACAAAGTACAAAACTGCAATACATATTTCATTACACTATGGAATTGAAAGATATAATTTCTGTTCTGTTATAATTGTTCACTAAATCTCGAAAAATATGTTTTAATGGGAATAAATTTAGGGGGTTGCGCCTTCCACCCCTTACAACCATGGGGCAAACCAAACAAATTACTGGCCGAGCTCAGTGCTTGTGAAAAAAACCGTTATACAAATTCTATGTACCCACTTCAAGGGGCTGTATCTCAACAAGGGATGCTCCAATGAAGTTTCCATATATGAAAGATCATATCCCCCCTTCGATGAGAAATCATCTCCTTGAACGTTCTACACTCATTCAGTTACACCCTGTATATCACATGTTTCGCTAACACGGCACCTTTATCAACAGTGATTTGAATTTGAACTGTTGAAAAAGCTACGGTGTTAGCGAAACATGAGAGAGAGAGAGAAAGAACTTTATTGTCCAAAGAACAGAATTCTTGTTAACAAAGTTTAGAAATACATTTATGTATGTACACATATATCTATATACACACACACACAAACACACATATACATATGTAACACAAAGGGATCAATTCAAAATTAAATAAACACCTTAAAATAATAAAACCAAGTAAAATAATATAAAGTGCGTATGCAAGTGATTGCAATGTTAGTCAAAATCTTCATTATAATATTCGTCTAAAGTACAGAATTAGTTGGTGTTAAAAAGAAAGAATCTCTTGTATATATGTTCTTCATATAACATTTAGGGTCTTCTTGCGGGGGGATATTTGTAGAGATATTTTCTGAGTAACTATCATTATGAAATACAAGACTTGGTAACGGGTCTCATGTGATAACTTAGTGAATGTCTGCCATCCCAAGTAAGTACATTGCAATCCTATATATATATAATACTACCAATATCGTACATGTGCGTCGAATACTCCTGTTTTGAATGAACAAAAAAAAAACATACATTTAAAATATTTTAGTGACAAAAAAATCCAATTTTGAAAAGTATTCCAATGAGGGCCACCATCAGAGAGGCCGTCAGACGCGAGAGGTCAAGACAATATTCAAACAGCTATGAATAGATGTTTGAGTTTGTTTTGTTTCGGAAATTTGAAGTTCATTTTACGAGGTTTTGGCATATGGATTAGGAGGTAATAACACGCTCCTTAATTGCTCAGGGTGTTCCATATATAAGTGGCTCCGATCACAAATTTCCAAATGATTTAGTCTATCTATGAAGGAGAAAAATGGATATAAAATTCGATTAATTAAGTATGAAAAATTAGAGTTGAAAAAAGAAAATATTGAAAAATTAAAAGTAAATAATAAATATCAATGAAAAATGATAATTACAACGTTAAAAACATGTAGTTTCAATTCTCATTTTTCATGATGATTTCCCATCACATAGTAACGGCTACATCCATCGATTAATTAAATAAGGAACAAAAAAGTTGGAACACTAAAAAAAACAAATTATTTCAATTTACTGTATCATTTCCACTGAAAAGGGTTCTACTAAAACCGTGGCACATGTTCTGCTAGACTCCAGAAACAAGCATATTTGTGTTTAGTGGTTGCAATTATGCTAGAACAAAAACCGTAAAAAACATCCATTTCTAGTGTTATGTCTAAATTTTAAAATATGTTGATCTTAACAAATACATTATCTCCGGCAAAGCTGTGAAAACTGCTTGGAAGTACAAATAAAACTTTAAATCATCTATAATATTAAAACGAAAATGGCGACGATTTAAACTTTTTTGATTGACCGTGTTAGGAATCACACGTTAAAAGGTAAGACCTCGTTAGTCCTTAGCTCGCACAAGTTTCTCAACTTCTGAGAGTTGTCGTTCGTATGGGGGCGACAGCTGATTATCGAAAAAACATATTTTTTTTCAAACAGATTAACGAAATTGAAATATTCGATGCTTTCTAAGAATTTTTTTTGTAATAATTGTTAATCAAGAGGTAGAAATATGAAATCATTTTCCAATTATTATTCTTGATAACTCATCAGTCGATTGTATTATTATTGATAATTAACTACGGTCGCAGTGGGGATTTTCTGAATGTTCATAAGATATCTATTGATAGCGTTAGCGTTTGAGGGGAAATTTTCAAATTTGGGTATTTTGTAGAGAAAATAGTCAAGAAATATTTCTTTCACTGTATGGAACATATGAGTACATCATCAATAATTGAAGAATAAAAAAATGCATAGGTGTTTATTGGTTTCTTTAGATCAAAGCGCCTCTCTTAAGGGTATCTTCTAGACCGGAAAAGTGTGACGGTGACGTCGCTTTTAGGTTGGTGGTATTACTCTTATGCGTTTCAGTTCTGTGACAATTACCCATAGAACTCATAATTATATGAATATCTCGAGTTACAATTCTGAGTTCTGTGCTGTGACCATGATGGGTTTCTAGGGAATTTGAAAATACCCTATTTTCCCAATGTCAACACACCTGTTTTTTTCCGTCAAATAATTGACACAAACGTCTGTGGTGTACCGTGCCGCCTATGGTTGACTTCTACACAATTCACAATTTCTCTTTCGTAGTGTTTGCCTCTGCGAGTGCCAGCCATGTTGACCCGAATGAGACAGGTTTTTCAGCATTTTGCTAGAACTTGAGGGTGAATCTAGGTAAAAAAATACATTATGCCCAAGTGCGATGTCAAAACTAGATACATACCAGCTACATTTGCTTGGACATTGCTCATCGTAGCCACCACACTATTTTTTTATTATCCGTAAGTTATTTCTGTATGTTTATACTTCCAAATTTAGCCGTCCACTCTCATTGTAGTGCCCAGTATTATATACCAGATCACCCATGGGTTCCTGCTTATCAAGGGGTTATCACCTTCTTCGTATTGGCAAATTTCACCCTCGCCACTTTCATGGACCCTGGAGTCATACCCAAAGGTAAAAAAACTACTCCAATAATTTCACTAATGACTAAATCTCCGTCATACTCTCAGCACCTCCTGACGAAGACAGAGAAGATGACTTTAGAGCTCCCCTTTATAAGAACGTTGATATAAATGGTATTACCGTTCGCATGAAATGGTGTGTTACTTGCAAATTCTATAGGCCACCGAGGTGTTCTCACTGCAGTGTGTGTAACCACTGTATAGAGGTGAGTTATAATAGAATTTTCACTAGTATCAGACTTGTAACATTTAATGCAAACTTAGCTACATACTGTACTACCTTTTTTGAAGTTCGTTTCAATTTGGGAACATTGTTTGCACTATTAGGTCCAGTAAAAATATAATCCAAATTTTTAAACTGGTGACTCATATTCCTAGTTATCAGATTTATTTTGTAAACACCTCAAGTATTCAATATAATTTCATGAATCAACACTTCTATCTTTTTGTTCAATGATTGTAACATTAAAACGGCAAATTCCTCTCATTTGATGAATGAACTAGAACAAAATAGGAATAATTGTTGCTGCAGATAACCGTGAACAATTAAAGTATAATTGTGGTTTAGATGTACTGATCTGTTTACCTGATTAAACTTTTATTTATAGTTATTTTTCCATTCGAAAACCATTGAATTTATATTTTATCTGAAGTTAATTTATCCACACCTGTGATATTAGGAGGTAAATGATTCATCAGCTATTTCTCTAATAACCAAATTGGAATTTATTCCACCACAAATATTTATCTGTGTAAGAGGCTTAGAAACACTGGTTTAAATGAAGAGAAAACTGAAATAAGATACATAAAAAACAGAAAAATATTCTTTTTAGGCAATAATATATTTATCTTGAATGGTGCATTAACACTTATACATTTATATTGTAAATGTATACATCTATACAAATAAGTATAGGTGTTGAGATTATTAGTAAATGAACAAGCAAATTCATAATAATTACCTATATATGTTGTTCATGGTCGTGAAACCTTATTCTATTCTTTTGCACATCATTGTTGAAGAAAACAATTTTGGTGATGAAATGTACCTATAATATTGTGGAAACGAATAATGAAAATAGGGTAACATTGAAGTTTAAAATTTTTCGGAAGACTCTGGGACTTGATACAAATAAACACATACAAATTGGTATACCTATTTAAGTATGTTATATATTATTACACAGATACATTTTTTGCAGGGTCTCCATATCAATTGATTTCATATATGTTTTGAGTTTAGGCTTCATCATATTTGTAAAGTTAGTTATCATTTTATAAAAAAGGGTGTCATATACATGAGTTATTTGATATTTCATAGAATGTTTCATTTCCTTCAAAGTCCTTTTTAGTTTTGAAAGGTGGAAGTGGAATATCTGACGTAGAATGAATTTAAAAGAAGCATAGTTTCCAAACACCAAAACATGCTTCGAGAAAGAGAGTTGCAGTTGTAGTGTTTGGGAACAGATTATTGTTCTTTCCCAAAAGTTAATCTTTCCTATAAATACACTCCATTCAATTTAATGTTCTATATCTGAAAAAAACTGTTTTTCCTGTGACCAGCTGTTGCCCCCCTACAAACAACAACTCTCAAAAGTTGGAACTTGTGCGAGCTAAGAATTGATGAGATCTTACCTTTAAACGTGTGATTCCTAGCCAATCGTAAATCAATCTCAAATATATTTTTTAGATGCCTCCAACTTCGATTTTTTCCAAATGTGCTGCAATTTTCCAATTAGGCATTTTTCGGTTGGTCTTTCCCATGTTAATTTAAAATGATTTTCAGACCTTTGATCATCACTGTCCTTGGGTGAACAACTGTATAGGAAGGAGAAACTATAGGTTCTTCTTTTTCTTCCTCATATCATTAAGTATACACATGATTAGTATATTTACATTGAGCCTCATCTTTATATTACATTGTGAGGATGTCTACTCCAAGCCTCAACCCATTATTGCGTATCCTTTTTGAAAAATTATTTCACATTTTTATTAGAAAATAACGTCAGTATATGGAATAACATTCAATTAAAAACTGATGAAAATTATTTAGAATGAACGAGAATATATGAAATAGAAACATCTTCCTTAACACAACTTCAGTATGGTATTAATGGCATTGGTGGCGCTTTTGTCGATTCCGATATTTGGCTTGACAGGCTTCCACATGGTTCTGGTGTCTCGAGGACGCACCACAAATGAACAAGTCACTGGTAAGTTCAAGGGTGGCTACAACCCTTTTTCTAGAGGCTGCTGGGATAACTGCTGCTACACCCAGTTCGGTCCTCAGTTTCCAAGGTACAGTACAAGTTGATATGTTGTTTCATAATGCACCGGATAATTTATGCATTTATGTTTTCAGTCTTATGAAACCTCATAAATACAATGCGAAACGAAAACACTGTCCTCACGGACCTATTGCTACGATTACGAACGACAGTCAAGTGAAAACCTACATGGATAACAGCAACGGAGTGAGAAATATCAACTCTAATGCTTACAACAAAGTGAGTTCTTTTTTTTGAGCATTGCGCTCTAAATATTTTTTTTCTATCAAAATAGAAGCATATGAGGTTATTACTAACCTGGATCTTGAGAGGAAGAGTAGAAATTTTGGATTGAAATTTGTGTTGAAAATATCAAAATATACAATTTTTTATGGTACTAAAAACTTGAAATGTCTGTTTCTTATTAGTCAATGGGCTATGCTTGAAGACTGGCAGTAAACAAATCTAAAGCAAATGGAACTTCAAACGTTCAAGCCAGTCTCTATATACCTACACAGTAGGTTTAATGGACTGACGCATATCAGAAAACAACTACTCCCCTGGCTAATACCACGAAGGGCGTTGGATTATATAAGACAGGCGTCAGTGCAGGAATCTTCACAGAAAATGTCCTGCATATGCAATTGGCAATACAACTGAAAGAGTCGACCTTCAATTATGGAACGGGCACACTTGCAGACCGGTTTCGGGCTTATTAGCCACTCATCAGTGCAAGATAGTGACCATCATCGACCTAAAGTCAATGATATTCCACAATTGAAAATCGGAATTCTTTCAGAGTATTTCATTCCTCTTCCGAAGTTGGAGCGAACATAAAAAATGTCACTCCATCTAGTGGACGAGGTACTAACCAACTGCACATCCGTAATTTGCCCGATTCCTCTGAATAAGGACTATATACCTACTGTGTAGGTATATAGAGACTGGCTTGAACGTTTGAAGTTCCATTTGCTTTAGATTTGAAATGTCTGTAGTTAAGGTTATTTGGTATCTTTGTCAGTTTAGAATGGATTCCTGAATTGGCTTTGTTCATTAAAATAAATGAATGAAGATTAGAAATCAATGTGAAAATTCAGGGACAGATCTTGAAAAATTGTCATTTTCAGATGTCGCCCGGTCGAGAAGGCTGTGAGCTCGAAATGGAGCCTTCGGCATCACAATCCCAAGACTGCGAACCAACGCCGCCTCTGCAGCGACATGGTTCGAAAAGCAACTTCTTTCTGCCCCCCTCGACGGTCGATGGCGAGTCTCCAAGACACCCACGCGGCGTCGTGCATTACCCCCGGAGTAGCCCCCATCCGCGGCCGAGAGGCCTCGACTCTAACAGGAGCGGCACCCCCGATAGCTTGGGGCCCCAGCGACCTTCGCCAACTATGCAGCAGAGGATAAAGGCGCTCGGAGTTCCCACGCCACTCGCGCTCTCTACTCCCGTCAGAAGGTAAACATAAATCTGAGTTTGTCTTTTTTGCGTGAAGCACAAAGATGGTGTCTTTCTAGAGAATCGTTCTGGGACGAGGGCCTGAAAGTTGCATCGGGGTTTTCATTGCTACTATCTATTTGTGGACAGGACATCTTCAAAAAATTTCCATTTTATCGATTTTCTTGTTTGAGAACTCTTGGAATTTTCTCATCAAAAGTACAATCTTTGTTTATGTTTTACCATGATAACACGTTAAATACTAGATGTGTTCAAAGTATAATTTTATTTGTTCTCATTCGCGTTTGAAATACAGTTAGCAAGTGAGGGCGATCTCTGGCCAAGAATGAACCTATTCCAAAAAATGAATGGCAGAATACTTTTTTTTAAACATCATCTCAACAAAAGCTAAGTTATAGTACGGTCAATGGATCTTTACACATGCATCATCAATTTGTGCATCCGAAATAAGCCAAGAAAGTTATGAAAACTAAACAATGTGGCTACTAATCCAAACAACCTAATCTGTCAATGAGGAAACTGATTTTATTTATGAAATCCGCTAAAAAGTAATTCCATCTGTGATTTTTTTCGAAGGTGCTAAGTTACGAATCTCTCCGACTTATTGGTTTGAAGGTGTGAGTTATGGATTATTTTGCCTACTCACCCAACAAAAAACGCTAAAATAATTGACGCTTTTTTAAATAATTGAATTGAATCAGCCAGATAATTTACTTATTTCAGCAGCTTTTTGGTAGAAGCATCACCTCAGATCAAATATACTGAAAATTTAATTTTTATCACTATTGAAATAAATGTCAATTTTGCGAATATTTCTCATTCGGTAAGTAGACAAAGTAATTCATAACTCACACCTTTGAACCAATAATTAATAGATAGATAGTTATCTTTATTAGTTCTTTGGTACAAAGACCCTTACGGGTGTAGAACATGTCAATGTATAAAGGAGTATGATAAAAATTACAAAAAAATAAAAAATAAACATAAAAATAAAAAATATTAAATGAAAAAAAAATATATATTCAGACAAACATATAGTACAATAATAACATTGTAACAGTATACAAACAGTCAGACAAAGAATATAAACAGGCAGACAATTCAAAGTCTATCAGCGAAATATTCTTCTACCGAATAATAAGCCTTTTATAAAAGCATGATTTTTAGTTCCTTTTTCATTTTTCTAACAGGCAAGTTTTTGATGGAATCTGGTATTTTGTTATAAATATTAATCACAGAAAAAGGAACATTTTTCTGTACAAAAGAAAAACGTGTCATTAAGTTGAGAANGATATCGTATCGTAGAGGTGAGAATAATGGTTTGTATTCAGTAGTAGTCTAGTTCAATTTAATAAAAGATATAGACTGGATTCGTGTACGAGTAAATGAGTTTTTGAAACTTTATATTTAAGGAAAAGTGCAATAAGTCAACAACGCCGTAACCGAATTTCAAAAACCAAACATGAAATGATATCAGAATTTAACTTAGCATCTGAATATGTAATGATATACAGGGCATTCTATTTTAAAAAATGGAATTTTGGTCTGTAGCACCTACACCAAACACCCTGTATATTTAAAAATTATATCAAAATATAGCTCTCATGAACTCCTAAAACTTTTGTATTAAACATTTTTGTGTATCTCCTTCAACAAACCAGATATTGCCTGTCACATAAAATGTGGGACACCCGGTATATATATATATATGGATATATATAAATAAACACATTGCATACTACAAGACATTTCAGACAAACATATAGTACAATAATAACATTGTAAAAGTATACAAAACAGTCAGACAAAGAATATAAACAGGCAGACATTTCAAAGTCTCAGTGAAATATTCTTCTACCGAATAATAAGCCTTTGATAAAAGCATGATTTTTAGTTCCTTTTTCATTTTTGTAACAGGCAAGTTTTTGATGGAATCAGGTATTTTGTTATAAATATTAATCACAGAAAAAGGAACATTTTTCTGTACAAAAGAAAAACGTGTCATCAAGTTGAGAAGACTGTTTTTGTTGCGGGTATTATGAGAGTGATTCCTATCAAAAATTTCAAATAATGACATGTTTTCTTTAACAAAAATAACACATTCATACACATACATACTTGTAAGAGTAAGAATTTTCTTTTCAGTAAATATTTCCCTGCAACTCTCTGTTCTAGGTAGATTGAAAATTTTTCTCAAACATTGTTTTTGTAGAACGAATATTCGCTGAGTGTCCACAGACATTCCCCAAAGGAAGATACCATATCTAATGCGACTTTCAACTCACCATCTTCAAAAGATAATCACATAAAAGCAAATTAAAAACTTCTCAGTGGTGTTTCAATTATTTTCAATGGCAAGTAAACCCTTGAGATTCACTACCCCAAAAAAATTCTCAAATGTCAAACTTAATTATTGAGGTGACAGTTCGTTTTGAATCGTCTAATTTTCATGTGGCAAAAAAAAAATTAAAGTTCTTCACTTGATAACAAAATGAGTATTGTTTGAAACTCAAATAGTTTTTTTGTCACACTGCTTTTGTTGAGTAGTTTTTTGAACACAGGACTAGTAATCAGAATTCTTGGGTTCAAATCTTACTGAACACAGAAATTTATTTTATCACACTTATTTTACTGATTCAGTAGTTGGCTTTTAGGTCCTCTGATTTTAAGCTACGACTTAGACTATAAATTTATCATCCCAATACCAATGCAACTCCCTATAATTAATATTGGTTTCACTGGATGAATTGATCAGATTTTTGAAATTATAAATTCTCAGAAATATTGCCTTTATATTTTTCTCAGTCTGTTTTCTCAGACCCAATCATATCAATCA
This sequence comes from Leptinotarsa decemlineata, assembly GCF_000500325.1. NCBI lineage: Eukaryota > Metazoa > Arthropoda > Insecta > Coleoptera > Chrysomelidae > Leptinotarsa > Leptinotarsa decemlineata. Next base: position 660,143 of record NW_019289710.1, read on the forward strand.
GTTATAAGTTTTCTTATTGAGTATACTACCCTTTTTCAGCTGTATCATTTTGCTGGTTTAGAATACTGAATTTTTTTGCCTCGAATGTTGTTTGAATCCTGTTAATTGGTACCTATTTTGTGACGTTACAGTAAACACAGCATCTATTTCGAAACGGAAAGACGGATCTTTCGTTTTTAAAGCTTTAATAGTGTTGATTTTCATCCATGTATGAATTTCTTCATGTATTTTTGTAGATCACACCACAGGCATTTGTAATATAATATTTGACAACGATGAAGTTTTTCAATTCATTGTGCAATATGTTTTCCCCGCTTGTTCTTTATATGTCTCTTCTGTGTGTTATTACTTGAATTTTACTGTTTTGTTTTCTTTTGTGTGAAATACCACTAATGTTTTTTAAATAATTTAATAGAACTGGCCGATACTAGATGAAAATCCATATTAAAAAAAACTAATCAATATAGTTTATTGCATGATTTGCACTAATCAAAGTGATAAAATATTTTTAATTTTAAATTCCGCTCAAGGGGGTCTTGTTATAACTCGTTTGATTGGCATTTCAATTTTTTGAGTGATACTTTTTTCATCCTTGGAAATCAATAAAATCATACCTGAGTAATTAGCAGTTTTATATTCGTTTTAACCATTTGCAAACAATCTATAAATATCATGATTTTAAGAAAAATAAAAACATTCAAAACTTACTCCATATTCAAAATGTTATCATTCATTCCCTGACAATAATGAAGTCAGTTTACAATCTTTTTCTATCCACAAGTTCCTAAATGAATTTTAGTTGTGTATTTGTACATTTCAGATATTACACGAATCCCCTCAAAAACATCTAAAGGTGTCATATCAGGTGATCTAGTGGGCTAATGTAAGGGATCAAGTTTGCCTGTCTACCGGTTTGAAAGTTGTCAAATCCAAATGAGTTCTCAACTGAGCGTATGTTTCAGCAAGATGAGGGACTTCTTTATTACAATGAGTTGGTTTGAAAGTGTCCTGATAACAATTATCCAAATCAGTGGATAGGTGAACATGAATCCTTAGTATGTCCCGCTGCATTACCTGATATGACACCTTTAGATTTTTGTGTGGATTGTGAGATCTGAAGTACCGCGGTATACTTCAGAGCTCATGGTTATAGTAAGAGGTGTTCCTAGCGAAATTACCCCAGAAACATTCCATGATAGATTTGTAAATAAACTTCATTATTGTCAAGAAATGAATGGTGACTATTTTGAACATTTTCTGAAATGAAATGAAGTGAGTTTAGAATACATTTTTTCTTAAAATCATGATACTTATCGGTTGTTTCTAAATCCCACAACTAATGTAAAATTCCCAATTGTTCGGCTGATCTTATTTTGAAGAATTGAAAATTTTGGATAGGAATTGAAAGATGTATCAAACGACTTATCACAAGACCCTCTTTCTATTTGTAAAAAAATTGGTAGCACCCTCTCGTGAAAAATGATCCACACTACATTTTTTACATTGATCTGTTCGAAAGTTCTTATATTGCACAATAAATTGCTTAACTAGATGTAAGCTCTTGCATGTTTTTTTTTTTTTTTAGTTAGGCACTGCAGCACTCTTTATTCATTAGTGGAATATTGATGTTACTCCAATAGTAGTAATAGTAGTAGAGTTTTTCCTTGAAAAATCCCAATATCATTAAAAATAATTTTATTTGAAATCAATAATAGGGATTCAGTGTACAATGGGTACAGTCTGTTTGAATATAAACCTACTTTTGTTGAAATTTTTTTAAACAGACCTACTAATTTTCACGAAATGATTATTTATATTAATTAATTATGGATGTTTATAATGAAAGGTAAAACTGGAACCTCTGGCGTAGCATAAATCTAAAACAAGCACCGTTCTCAATCACCAGCAATGCAATACTCTTCTCGGTGCGTGTTAAATCATACACTTTCACTTTACGATATGATTTCAGGTAACAATTTGCGGGAAATTTTCTCGTGAAAGTTCCCGCAAATTTCAACAGATTGATTCATTAAAAAAAATACAATGTGCTGTTTGGAATGGGACTTTTTGTTGCGGTTCATAATTTTCGTGCCATACTTTGTTATTTCCAGACTTTCGAAAGCTTTCAGAAAGATTGTCATGTACCGATCTCAATAATTTCAGAAAGTTTTCATTTATTTTCATTTTTATTTATTGGTCTTGGAAATGTTCTGTGTGTTCCTTGAAACGAGTTTTTATAGCTTGCTTAATCTGAACAATATATTTCTGTTGTTGAATTGAGCAAAGAAGTTTCAAGGGCTACTTTCACGTTCAACTTTTTGAAAACATGATCTAATATGTTAGTGTATCTTGGTTTTTATGGAAGGAGAATGAATTGTGAATCCATGTCTTTTTGAAAAATCGAAAATTTAAAAAAATTCCCTCTAAATTTACGATTCCTAATAAAACTTGGAGAACGACCATAGAATAAACGAAAACTGTCTGAAATTATTGAAATCGGTACATGACACTAGATTTTTAAATGAATTGAAAGGGGTATATTTTTAGGAGAGAATAATTTTTGGGAAAGAAAGCTTTTTGCTCGCTACTTCTCTAAGTTTATAATTTTTGGAAAATAGTGAAGTTTGGCATGAGAACTATGGACAATGACAAAGGTTCCATCCCAAACAGCCCATTGTATCCCCTTCACGAAAAAAATTCACATATTACTGATGTGTATTGTAAAGTGAAAGTCCTGTTAGATATAAATAGATGTCAGTTTCAGCTTTGGAATTGGTTTTCTTCATCTCCTGAAGACGCCACCTTGGTTGGTGAGAAGAATATTGCATTACAGTTGATTAGATAAGAAGCTTGTTTTGGATGGTTGTTCATATTTTTATATTATAATACTTTATTGAGGTAGTACAAGTAATGTTACAGTTATAATCTGTATATTGATTCATGAATTTGTATTAATATTGGAAGTTTACATTCTGCTGGGGATGTTGAAGAATTTAAACGAATAGTAGTATCGCTTAGCATCTTTCAAAAGCTATTGGAGTGCATGTTATAGAAGTTGACGAAAAGGCTAAAATAAATATTTGGTAGTTTCCTATTTCTGCCATAAGCTTTTTTCAAGATTGCATTTTTCGAAAATTCATGAAGAACATGCTGTTGAGTGAAAAACTTGTACTATTTTTCATTATTCCCATATAAGATCAATATTTTGTTAAGGTAGATAGCATAAATCATAAACAAATATTGAGAGAAAACATTTGTTGAACGAAAGTCATTTTTTCTGGAGGAAAATCAGTTTATTATCGTCCTTTTTTTGGGTATTTTCACCTTCCACAATATGAAAATTATAATGGAGAACTTTATACGAGTGTAGAATGGGCATCTTGTCGAAAAAGTTGAGAAATAAATAATTAGCAAAGGAATAACTGCAAATATATTTGAATTTTTTGTCCATTTCTGAAGACGGGGGCAGATTTTGGCCCCTGAAACGGTTAAGAGTATTGTATTATTTCTTAGCAAATTTTTCAATAGACAAAATAGAACTTTTATTTGCGAAAAATACTTTGATTTTACGCAGTAACTGATCTGGATGAACTAAAAAGTTTGCCTTTTCTACACTCGTATAAAGTTCTCCATTATAATTTTCATGTTTTTCAGATTGTAGAAGGTGAAAATACTCAAAAAAAGTTCGACAAGAAACATTTGTCTATAGTGGTTTGAAATGACAAGAAACGTTTAATTTTCGTCCCAACTGAATCCCTAATATAGAATAAGTTCTTAAAATTGTGCTGAATGTGCCTTATAGCTATGATAAGTAGATTAGTGATAGTAGATGATCATTTTCTCAAATTTCAATTTGGAATATTTTTATATGAAATGTCAATGAATGGTAAATCTTTGGAATTGACAAAGGCCAGATGACTATGCGGAATGTGTTGAGCTTTGAAGCCGCGCTGGCGCTTGCGTTTTGTCTGGTACCGCTAGTATACAGTAGTCGCTTGTGCTATTCGCAGATCTAACCCCAGTACTCCGACTCAGCCACGAAGGCCCGACTTCATCGGTGTGGTTTATCAGAACCAGCCCCCCCACTACTACGATTTCCAGCCCTCTCAGGACAACCACCACCACCTGCAGCAACAGCAGCGCCAGATGATGCCCCCGCAAAGCTACGGCGGCAGTCCGCAGCGACGCTTCATGTCTGAGGGAGAGCTCGTAAGGCAGGAGCAGCTCTCGTACCCACGATCCAACAACACCGTCGACAACATCCGCGAGTTAGCAAACTCACCTCAGCGGGGCGTCTACATGTGGAAGGACACCTCCCCCGGTTATCCGCCTCCCACGGACTTCTATAGGTCAAACCCAACAAGCCCCACGCAGCAGCAGCAGCCCTACGCCGCCCCCCCAGTCCGGACTTACCACCCCGCCGCTCGGGGGGGCGTTCCCGTGTATCCGCCCCCACAGAGTCCCCAGGTTCACAGAAAGCAGCCCGGCGGGGGCCCCGCCCCTTCCGATAACCGTCGGAGGCCCATGTCATTCGTGAGGGCACTCGAGATGTCCGACACTACACAGGAGGGTGCCCCACAGTGCACAGCGCATGTCGGGCAGCGCCCTTCCACCCCAGATCGTGCCAGCGTCTATGACATGAACTACGAGATATCCGTATAGGGCAGGTGTCGGCACTCGCGACCCGTCGAATGAGTGCGTTTAGTTTCTCTGCATCAGAGACTCGACTCGGGTAAACATTCCGTTTACTGTTTGTGCTCCTGTGTCACGCCCCCTCCTCTTATAGTGTCGTGCGGTATGAGATGTACGTTGAGAATTGCTGCCGTTGGCTGGCAATACATCGAAAAAAATATTTTGTGGAATGAAACCTCAGAATAAGTAACAGAGAGTATCGATGTTGAGGTAATAATAAATTGAAGTGTATTACTTCAAGTTATTATCATTGTCTTATTTTTCAAGATTTCAATAACTAGAAAGGCAAAACACTTAACCCTTTCACTGTGGTAAAAATGTAGTAGTTTATACTTCGTGAGGAAACAGTTTTTTTAGATATTTACCATAATGATTTATTGATTATTCTAAAAGAGTTAATTTCAAATCCGACAAGAATGGTCAATTAGCGATTTAGTAGCTTCCACACATTTATGTAATATGCAGAGTGTTGCGAAAGGGTTGAACTAAAAACATACAGCCAAGTGTAATATTTTCACTAAGAAAGTAAAACCACAGCATGTGTTTCGTTATACAATAGCTTCCTCGTGCAGGAATATTCATTCGTGCTGTTCCTTAGATTCGAAGAAATATTAGCAAATAGTATTTTGAGAAGTTTGATCAAAAATTACATGCTTCCTATATTTTGACAAAATCACTCTACTAGTTTTTTCGCAGAACCGACTTGAACACTTCAACATTTAAATATAAAATTGATTCATCAACTTATTTTCAGATTGATAATCATGATATCAGTTGATGCGAAATTGTTCATTGTACTTAGAAAGTCCCTGAATGTATGTTCTGTGGACATTAAAAATCATTTACAAATCAAGAAGTCTGTATCCAAACCTGTCATTGAAATTTAGACAACAGTTGTGAATAACATAAAAACATTGGCTTCCACGGCCGGGGTCACAATTAAAGAAGACAAAATCCCAGCTGATATGCCTGGTTCAAATGGAACTCAGGTAGTACCAAACAACTTTACGTTATGTGAAAATCGCACTGTGTTTTGATATGATTTTCATCCAGTGCCGGCAATTTCGTAAAAAAACTGGAAGGAACATTTATTTACAGCTTTGATATAGAAATGTGATTATTACCTCGAAAATTCCGTATAAATGTGCCATTAATAAAACTCTGGTGAAGTTCTCATTTGTTTCATTCCATAAAAAAATCAATTTTCGATCTATCTGTCTTGCAAATATCTGTTGTTATTCTACAAGGTTTATCATATTTTTATTAATTGTATTTTTCTGGAGTCCTCTATTCGAGTTTTGTGTTGTTTTGTTGTAATTTTTAATCTGTTTTTGTTTTTATGTTTAGCTTAAGACGATGTTGACTGTAACAGTGCCAGTCCTTAGTCAGTATGAAGGAGCGTTAACTCTCATTTTTGAGCATTAAAATTGTTTAACAAAGAAAAAATTTGTTATCTGTGACTTTGAAAAAGGAGAATACATTTTGAACTTTCCAAATAGCTGGATGAAAAAATGAGATACGATCATTAGAGGTGGATTCATATATTTTTGTTTTCCATATACTTTTTGAATTCACAATTTTCTTGTCAAAATGTTTTTAATTTTGGTATAACGCAGACAAATTATTTTCTGCAGGAGTTCAAGACGATAAAATAATTATTGAATCTTATTTGATAAAATTGATATCAAAAATAGAAAACCAAATATTCTCAAATTGATTACCTTTAAAAAACACAATATTTCTTTCATTTAAAGTTTTTATGCATAGTAAATATAATGATTCAAGAATATTGAGAATTGTGAAAAACATAAAAGACAAATAAATATGAGAGTAATACTTCAAAAATCAAAGTTGGAGCATTTTTCTGATTTTATTTTTTCAGCTTTAGTATGTTTTTCAAAGAGCGAGAAATGTGGTTATTATGTGAAAATGAAGTTTCTTGATGGTTGCCTTCGGCTTGCATCTAAATGTCTTTTTCTGTGTCTTATGGCAGAAATATTTTAAAATGAAATATTTTTGTTTAGGATATCTCGAATCAGAGTGATACTATTATATTTCATAACAAGAAGTAACCTAAAAATGCTTTTGATAATGTTTCCTTTTTTTTATAGTTTTATTCAATTTGGAATAGTTTGAAAATCGAGTAGAAAAAAAAACTGTCGGATATGTTACTTGACTCGAGATTGAACCCAGGACGACTGGCATACCTAGAGTTCTAACCACTTCTCCAAGAAGTTGATAACAACTTACAAGTTTATGTTAAATAACGCTATTTGAGTTCTTTCATTTTATCAAGTGAAACTTTAGAAAAAAAAAACAATTTTTGCACCACAATGAAAATTTCTAGTGGGATACACTCATTTCCATCTTTTTTCAATAGTCATAGACAATCTTTTTTTTTAATTCGCCTCCTTTTCCGAAAAAAAAAAACAATTGAAAAATAATTTCAGACTTTCAAACCATCACGCTTTTAAAAAACACAAAGAATTTTTTCTAACAAATTTTGTTCTGTCTTGTTTTTATCTGACAAATGCTCTGATATCTTTCATACTGAATGAGGTCTGGTATATTACTATTGTACTAACACAGGCAGTGACTATGATCTAGAAATATTCATACAGATTATTGTTAATTGGACTGGTGGGTGATATTAAATTAACAGGGCAACCAGAAAGTCACTTTCAATTCTTTACACTTTTATGAATCGTATTTCTTTTGTAAATATTTATGGCAGGTTGTTAATGGGATTCCATCTTCGAAAACTATGGATCTTAGTTTAAATGTACGGGTTAAATCATAAGTAACAAACACCGACATGTATTTGGGTTATTGATTTTCTAAAAATATTTCTTTTTTAATTTGGCTAATGGAAATAATAGTTAACATTTTTTCTAAAAATATGCCAACTTTGTAATGATTGCTTTAGATATTACATCAAACTAGACATTTTCACTCGAGTTTTGTATTTCTGTGATTCTCAAACCATCTACTGAAATATTATTATTATTTTCTTGTCCTTGCCCTGTATAATCGAAGATTACCTAATGAATCAGTTGCCAAAGTGGTTTTTGTAAATAGCATTTATATACATGAAATGTAAAAATTGAAGAATTGGCAACTAAACCGCTGATAATTTGAAAATTAAAGTGGACGTTAGATCAAATATTCCAATTTATTCAATATTAATCATCTAAAAGGTTCGTGGCAAAACGAGTTTTTTCAGTTAACTTGTTTGAATTTTATCAAATTGGAATATGACTTTATGAATGCGCTGTGTAATGAGAGATTATTTATTTCAGTTTCTGAAATTTTATTTATAGAAAAGATTCAACTATAGTGTTGTCAGTGAATTTGGTGTAAGAGTTAAATAATCCAACAGGTTATCAAAAAATATTGAATTTGAAGCGGAAGAGAGTTTTCATTATTTTATACAATTTTGTACTGATTTTCCCTTTATTCAATCATTGTGTAAATCAAACTGTAAGAAAATAAATATTACTTTACAATATAGAATGTTTTATTTGGATTATTCAATTTTACACTTACATGAAAACTATTGCAGTTGCAGTTTTTGTTGGTTTCAAGCAACTATCGTCATTGTTATAATAATAATAATAGCATTTATTGCCCAACAGATTGTACAATCCCCTTACAGAGCAATGTTAGAACAACAGAAGTTGAAAGAAAAGAAAATAATGCCATTACAAAAATAGATGACTTCAAGTATAGTGAAAGAAAAACAAGTAAGTAAAATATTACAGACTTTGCACTAACATGCTATATTTGCTTCAAGCTATTCCAGAATAAATCAAAAGAGTTACAAATTTAGTTAAAATTGTTCCATATTGTGGTGATTTCGAAGGACATTGGTTCTTGGTCGGAAATTATAGAAAGTTTAATTTTTTTCTGCCTGCGAATTGTGGTACCTTGAAATTTAAATGGCTCAGTAGATCAGGACAGTCAATATAAATATAAACCAGATTGAACTTTGAAAGCATAGATAATATGCTTGACATCTATTTTATGCCTCCATTTATTGACTGTCCTGATCTACTGAGCCATTTAAATTTCGAGGTACCCCATTAAAGATACATACATCCTACATGCCTCTGAAAGCTTATGATTAATGTGCCGAAGAAAACTCAGTTCAGAATCAAAGACAATCCGTAAATCTTTTATGGAATTATATTGTAATAAGACAATTCCATCCAGTTCCAAATTATATGAAAATTCACTGATTTTTTTCTTTATATACTTTATAGTTTTGCATTTAGATACATTCACTGATAAATTATTAGCCAAGCCCCAACCATGTGTCCCATGTATTATTAAAAAAAATTGATGAAATCTAATGAACGAAACGTCGCATTGCAAATTGGTTTATATCAGATTTTTGAGGATTGGCGTTCGCAAGAGGGTAACAGCTGGTTAATGTAAAAGCACTGTTTTCAAACACACATTATTCTGTCACACTTCGCTATTCTATTTTATCTCTCATTACTTTCCAGAATAAAATTTGGAGGTGGTTGATTGATGAATTGTTGATTGAGATAGGATTAGAATCACAATCGAAAATTTTCCAATAATAGTTCAAAGTTAGTGTAATAAATAATATCAAGGTAGCAGAAAATTCTAAAAGAGATGTTATATACATTTCAGTTTAAATAATTTTACTGATGAATAATAAATTACTTATTCTAATCACTGAGATCAATTAAAATTAGTAAATAAATTTGGGGGTCAGGATCTTCGTATACCGTTCTTGTATCCTCTACACCTTCGTACTAGTTCGAACTTCCTGTATCTCATGCAGTGCCATTGAGGTACCTGATTCATGGTTTCCAATGCCTAAAAATTGAACGATGAAGATTGTAGGTTGAAATGGCATGCTCATTGTGTAAAAGGTAGGGTGTGATTTCACGTATGTTTCACATTTAATTAATAAAAATATACTTTGTCTGAAGACAGTATCTTATTGACAAAAGTCATTTACCACTCAAAAGTATAATATACATTTCCTAAATAATTGCTGAAATTTTACAGGGATTATTAAAAAATAAACTTGCATACATACATACAAATATGCATAAGAACATGTCCCTCGAGACAACAACAATAACTGAATATGGGGTAGAGTAATTTATTAACCATTTGAAATAGAAAGTAAATTTATGGCAAGTCAGGCACTGTTTCGATATTCAAAAAAACTTGGTATATGATATTAACATTGTTTATAACACATAAAAACAATTTTAAGAAAGAAAATTTCTTTATGCTGTACACTTTTGTATTTACACAAGTCACAAAAAATTTCGCAAGGTATTCTTGTTCCTATATTGCAAATATATCGAATGACACGTTTTTGTAGACTAAAAATGAAGAATAGAGCAACATCTAGATGAGGAAATGAATATTTTCAAAGGGAATCTCAAAACATACATCTCTCTCAGCGTACCTACATAGCAAGTTCTGGTAAATGCCTGCATGAAAAAAACTACTTCCCCGGCTAATACAACGACGGACATTGAATTATTTCCGACTGACATGTATGTAAGATGCTTCAGAGGCTTGCAGATGTTTCTCGTTATTTCAGCAGTTGGACCACGTGAAATCAATTGAGTAGCTCACCTAAAGAGTGGTTTCGAGGTATTACCTGTCATCAGTCCAGGAAAGATTCGTCCCAAACATCAGTAGCATTCAATTGATTTCGATGTGGCTCGAATGTATGTATGAAACCTTCATCTACATATTCATAGACTGTTATCAGTTTTTTTTTCAGTGTTCTATTTCAACAAGTCATTGGATTATTCAGAAGTATGGTGAAAGTACTAAAGGAATATTTGTCATATGTTTAGCAATACTGACGGAAAACAATTCCGAAATCTCTGTATATAATAGGATGTAACCGAGAAAGATGCACTCAATTTGTTAATACATTCCTTAACTAGTTGTTTTGTGTAAAATGTGTATAACGGCTGAATAATAGCACAAAGTTAAAATTAAAACTATTTCCATTTTGGTACTTACTGTTTCAGAGGTTTGAATGGGTAACGAATAAGCGCCTTGCAAAACTATAATAACCACCAACATTAGATATACTTTCGTGTACCACCTCATCGTAAAGTCAAGTTGAATTGATTCTGGATTGAATCTTGGCGTTGCATTCAACAACTGCAGCTGTATAATGGAATAAGTGATCCATTCATCTTATTTATACTCGCGATGCACAATGAATTAACCTAGATCAAAACATTGGACTCATCTTTTCAGACCTACTTTCGACCCTTTATTATTTGCCTTTGTCCTACTTTACTGATTAGGGAATACTTATAATGAATACTTTAATGTGTTGGATAAATGGGCGCTACCATTATTAGAGCACCACTTTCGACTCTTTTTCAAAATATTTTCTTATTGCAATTACGAAAACTCATTTTCAATAGCATTTGAAAAAAACATTGATATGTAATGGCAACCAGTCAAATATTTATTCATTTATTTTGTTGGTATGGTTACATAAATAAATATGATATTTGGAAAAACAATACAGGTGTTTTAATTTAGTTTATAATTTAAAAAAAAATGCATCGTCCCTAAAAAACACCCATATAGATCTTACAATATATGAACAGATGGATGATAACAAGATACAACTAGAACCTCTGGCATAGAATGAATACAAAAACAAGCACTTTCATCAATCACGTGAACTGCAATATTCTTCTTGACACGCGTTTCACCAACAAAGTTGACGTCTTCGAGAGATGAAGACGAGTTTTCCCTTTTCTTTGATTTAATAAATAATAAGCATTTATTCTTTTCCGAAAAACTACAATGGCTTATACAGGGAATTATTTATACAAGAAATATTCATATATAACTTCCAAAGGTGCTATTTCAGCATTCCTCTAATTAATAACAAAATAAATATGATACTGTAAACTAATAAAACAAGTAGTTCTTTGACGCTTTTTTAAATGTTTCAGTGTTGGAAAATTGTTCAACTTCATTTGGTGGTAATTCATCATATGCAATTATTCCTTTGTAAAATATAGATATTCTTGAAAATGCATATTTTTATTTTTTTATTCATTGAGCTGTCTTTTTTAATGATCATTTACATTTCTGAGTTCTATAAATTCCATAGTAGAATATTTTTCATTCTTCATAACAGACTGCAGAAAGATACATACCTTTATTTCATAAATAGAATTGCTTTATTTTGTTAACTCCTTAATGGTCTCAAAGTTCTATGTGAAGGAGTTCCACATATACTGTTCGAATACTGTAATTTGAATGAGTGAGTGAGAAGTAAATTATTTTCAGATGTTTCAAAGAAATACAGTTTATTTATATGGAATCGTAATAATTGGAGCTAACTTTTTTCCGAAATAAATCTATCCGGATCTTACACGAAAGAGTGTTATCTATGTGTAATTTTGTTCTACGAATTAGTCGAAAAAAGTGGTTTTGAGGAATATTCGTTTTCCAAAATTTTCCCGATTTTGGGTTGGGTTGGGTTGGCCAGATTGGGTTGACCTCCTTAGGTTGGCTTTTTTCCCGTCCGTTGGGTTGGCCTTAGGTTGGCTCTCTTAGGTTGACCGTCTTGGGTTGGCCTTAGGTTGGACCACTTGGGGTGACCTTCTTAGGTTGACCCTCTTGGGTTTGCTTTTTATTCTGTCTATAGAATGGCCTTGGGTTGGACAACTTGGGTTGACCTTCTTTGGGTTGGCTTTGGACTTGTAGTATTCTTCAAAAATCCGAGAAGCATTCGGGACAGGTGTGGGATAATGGGGCCCTGGGTGGGTTAAAAGAGGTAAAAAGGTGAATCTACGTTAGAAAAAATATCAATATTTTCAAAGATGACGGTGGCGCCATCTAGTAGCAAGAGACTAAAGTATTACCTATTGTTTCGCCATCTATTGGTATGAGATGAAAGTTGACAATTCGTTTGCGAATGAAGTGGCGCCATCTAGTAGTGAAAGACTAAAGTAACCTCCAGTGGCGCCACCTAGCGGTGAAAGACTACAGGGTCATTTTACAGTGGCGCCATCTAGCGGTGAAAGCCTAAAGTATTAATTACAGTGGTGCCATCTAGCTGTGAAAGACTAAAATATTATTTACAGTGGCGCCATCTAGTAGTGAAAACTAAAGTATTGGGTTGACCTTAGGTTGGCTTTCACCTAACTAAATTTTTAAGGAGCTGTAGCTGCCTAAGAAATCATTTTATGATTTTCAACATTATAAACCATCTTTTATATGAAGGTTCAGGTTTTTCAAAAAAAAACTTATCCAAAAATATCAGTCTATATTCTTCAGTACAAAATAATATTAGTCTGCATATTATTCAGCACAAACAAAATCCATTAGAAAAATGATATATGTACTAACAAAAACTCGTTTTGAAAACAGTAGCATGGAAATGAAGAAATTATCCTATCTAATGAAGAACATTGAAAAGAAAATGACAAAAAATAATTTAAAAAACTAATAAAACTTTGGTAAACAGTATCACTGAAATAACTTTAGAAACTCATTATATTTTTGTTATCGGTAGAATAAAACACTGTTTTGGGTTTCTTCTACACTAACATTTTTCTTCAGTGATGAAATATGTCTCTCCTTAGCTCTTCTCAGCCATGCTTTGATAGCATCTTCTGTAGATTTTTTGTTTTCTGATACGCAACAAATGTCAGCAGCTTCTACAAAAAAAATATTTCCCATTAAAAAAAAAAGGATACAGCATATTCAAATATGCTCAATTAAACATTCCCTCAACTTCATTAGTTAATAAAATTAATATGTGTTACAGTGATTAATTGTTTACAGCCTTTTCTTCACCAAACAGTTTGGAAAAACAAAAAATACCGATTCCATAAAAGAAGAATTACCAAAAACATAGACAAAACCTTTGATGATGTGTACACCATCCATAAACAGTCAGTTCATACACAAAAACGAAGAGTCTATCTGAAACAACTTCATTGGTTTACATATTGAGCCACTTCTATGATTCAATGCCAGGAAAGCCATATAAACAAGGGATTAGTTATTTTAAACACTCTTCGTTTTTCTGAGTAAATTGAGCAGAGTGGATGCTAACACATCACCATAAAGTAATACTTTTGGTAATTCTTTTATATGGAAGTTCTGTTTCGTTATTTAACGTGTAATGAGCATCCTCCTAATTTTGAAATTTCTGTTACCTGAAAAGATAAGTTACATTAACGTTGATGCAACGTGTTGAAATATTTACTTACGGCAGCTTTGAAAGCGTCCGGTTCATTTAAATATTCTTCAAGTTGATTCAGTTTGTCTTCAGAGTCAATAGGGAAATGTTTAAATGACACGAAAATAGACTGAACATCAGTGCTTGCCTCACGTTGATTATTAGCATTGAACTCTAATTTAAGCTGTTTTACTTCCTCTAAAACCTCATTTAATATATGCCGCGTCAAAATCTGCTGTTTGAGCAAATGTTTCAGGGAGTCACCTGAAAATTCAACATAACAATATTAATTTAGTCTTCACAGTCTAAATCATTAATAAAGTAAGTATAAGAACAGTATATTATTGTTTGGCTTAATACTAATAAATACATTGTACTTTGGCATGATAGTTCATAACAAAGTTGAGGGTTTTCATCTCTAACTAATCTCGAGTAGACATTGTAAGTGACCTATCAATTCAACACTTGAGTATATTAACTTCATTATGCAGAATTTTGTTAGTACTACTTGATTAAATGCATGTTTTGTTGAACTTGAACAAAAATACGTACCCAATTTATGTTCAGCACAGCAACAACAGGATGAATTAATACCATCTGCAAAAAGAACATTTGTTTCATCAACAAATCAAAATAACAACCTTACATTTTCTGAATATCAAGTTTTTTTTTATAAAAAGACTCTTGACATGTTATGGTTAATGTTGTCATTCAATTGCCAAGTCTCATTTCATTTTTCAATAATATATTAAAACCAAGTCATCGGTTCCAGATGTGGAATATTAATTTTAATCAGTTATCCTACAAAACAATCATATTTTTGATAATATGTGAAGAAAATTGTGTCCCCTCTCATAAAGAACAAAATCTAACCTATTTCGAAAATATCGAATACTATAAGAAGAACTCAGATTTACCATACCTGTGGTATTTGCAGCGGCAGATGTATTAGCTTCTGGTATTAAACTTGAAGGTAATTCCTTATTATGTATTTTTGGTGGCTGAGGCAACTTTGGACTGAAGTAAGTCTCTTCATCAGAAGAAGATTCGACTTGTTTTCTTTTTTTATATTTCCTGGAACTCTCTTCAGTATCTGAATTAAGTTCACTATAAATTTCTGCCTTTTTAGTTTTTGTTCTTGCGAGAAGGTAATCATCTGAAACAATTAAATGCATATAGTTTTCTTAGGCGATGACGAGTTCACAATTTAAATTACCATATGTTGCATCTCCAAATCTTACAATATCGTGTAGAGGCCAACACGTATTAGGTCCTTCATTTTTTCTTATGCTACTGACCAATTTTTCTTTGGGAAATGGAGGCCAGTAACATTTGTGGCTTCCAAGTAGCCATGTTGTCGGTACAGCTTCCACTGAATTTTCTTCAATAAATTCAACAATCGTCCATGTAGCCTCCATTTTATAAAAAGTTAATTTCTAGGCTGAATTAGTAAATTCAGTATTTTACAAAAACAAATTTTTCTAGAATCAACAAGTGAACTACTGCTTGTTAAGAATGAAAATAATTTATACGACGTGTCCCCATTATTGGAATAATCCGGAAAGTCTTATTTCAAAAAAACTATAAATTATTTTGTTAAATTTCTCTCCTGATAGTTAATCCTTGACAGTCTTTTGTTGATCAGTTTGTATGTTAAAATTATTTTAGTACCACGTGAATATTGGTATGAATGTTTATGATTCCTGAAGTAACTTAAACAATTAGTCGAATATTTGAAAAGATATTGCATGCCGAATTTTGCTTTGGATTTCTTATCTGTTTTTCCATTAAAGATTTAAATGTTCCTATTATCAGCACCTGTTTGAAATGACTAAAAATAATAACAAAGCTCTGCATACAAGTAACATATTAATTTACTACTGTAGATGTAATAGAGGAAAAGTAATAAAAGTATGATTCAGTTTTAGTTTCATGCATTTATATGCAACTTGGCTTAAGGGCCATAATTGTAGAGGGCCAGGAGTACTCGAAATGAATATTCCCAACTGTGACGATTCACAAGGAGAAGTATACAAATTTTCCAAATTAATGAACTTTCTTTCAATAATTTTCATTTCACCCTCATGAGCTATAAATTTTTTTATAATTATTACAGAATTATTTTGCAGATAACAACAGTTATCAGCTTCAGAAGTTCTAAGAACGTAATTAGAAAATTCAACCTTTTTATATTGTTTAGAATTAATGACGTTTGAAAAAAGAGGCCCTTCAGAATGTTCAATTGATGGTTGAGGATACTGAGTCTGAGAACAATTCTGAGGATTGTTAAAATTTCTTTCCTGTTCATATATTCGCCTTGAAATTTGTTCAAGTGGCTTTTCACCTTTCCTTACTAATTTTTTCAGCTTCTGCATGTGATTCTCAAATGGAAAGGCACTGAACTGATCTATTGGCCCTAAGTACTTTACATCATCGCACAAGTGTAGTAAGTTATGAATATTATGAGATACATTTTCTGATCCGTACAAAGTCATGAATGTTTCAACAAAGTATTTTAAAAGTGATTCAGCATATTCATAATGATTTGCAAATTTTGAATTTGATAAAAATGAAAGAGCAACATGTAATGTTATAAAATGTACATATTTATCTTGATCTAACACTGGCTGTAAAACAACTGGACCTAGGTAAAATAAAAATAATCTAAATTCTGTAGCCTTCCAACGCTTTGCATCATCTAAAGAGCGTGGTTTTCGGCTGAATTCTGAAGGGATCTGGGAAGAATGATTCACAAGTGATTTGGATGATGTTTTAACCTGATGATGCGATAATTTTATTCCTGGTTTACCACCAAGCCACAGAGATACTATCAACTTTTTTACTACTCCAAGGCAAATTAAGTGCATATAATCTAAAGGAAAATTTCGTATCATATCTATTCTTGGTAATAACTTTAAAACTAAAGTACCAGTATGATGTTCTTTGTGTACTTTCGATCTGAAATCGAAGTCAGTGCGCAGGCAAAAATTATGAACCCTAGGAAAACATACTCTATTATGGATAAAAACTCCTACAGCAGTACACTTTGAACAAGAACTATAACCGCTATGTCCTTTAGTAAACTTAATGAAAGATTTTGCTGGAACGTCACATATAAATGCCTTTATTTTTACAACAAATTCATGACCATTATATGTAATTCCATTATTGAGGACATCTATTGCTTCAGTAACAAATTCATACAGAAATTCATTTGCATCTGCTGGTTTTTCATTTCCATGATAAACACCTATCACTGCTACAGTTTTAGTCCCAAATATATTGCATTAAATTGGGTATAACTGGCTACCGGAACTCTTCGATAGAGGTAAACCATCAATATTTATACTTAATTCTATTACATTACAATTTTGGTTAGCTAATTGTGAATATATAATTAATTTTTCAATACATTTTTTGAAACCAAGATGGCAATATTGCCCTGGTTCTACTTTTTTCAATGGTATGATTGTAGGAGTATTCAATAAAAGTTCGAGCATCCAGAGGAAGTTCAGGATGAGATGGCTTTAAAATATGAAGAAGGTTAGTGACCGCTACTTGTAGTATACTATGCAACAATGCCCAATGGCTCTTGTTTAGAATGTTGAGTGTAGTTCCCAAATTTATAAAACTCTTCTATAGAAGGGGTAATTATAATGCCTTGGGTATTTGCCTCATCAATTCTGACAGACAAGACATCATCACTAGGTTGGGCATCAGTGATGTCATCACTACTCGAAGTGGAGGAAACTGAACTGGAATATTCAGGAGGTCTTATATTGGAAAATGATGAATCATTGGTGTCGGTAGTCTCCAAACAGGTGGATGATCCTGCACTGCCTTGTAATGATTTTAACTCCTTTCTTGTTCTCTTGTATATTTTATGGAGCATTTTTTTTTCTTTTAACATTTTGTTTTTCCATCTTTCAACACTATTCAAAAGGCGTTTTCGTATGAAAATTTGATTATATAGCTATGTCAGGTTATAAAATATTTAATGGAATATTTACCTGCTTGGACTGCTTTTAATAAGATTTACAAATCAAACACCGATTCAAATAAACATCTAAATGGGATCATAACAACTAATAAAAACACTGGGTACTTCACAAACTACGGACCACACGTATCTCTCTTCCCAGTCTTTGACGTTTGACCACGCAATTCAACATGCAACATGAAACGTCAAACGGCATGCTCAGTTGCACTTACAGTGTTGCTACAGCTGTTTTTGAGCAGAGAATTGGTAAATATTGGTGAAAAGTACATCAGAAAAATAATAATAAGTCCTTTAGATAATATTCAGTCATTTCTGGGAGGATATCCAGTTTTTCAATATCTTATGGATATTCAATTTTGGATATCTTACCGTTATCTGTTTTGGATATCTTATGGATGTCAAAAATATGTCCTCGGGAGAATATATCTCCAAATCTTACAATATCGTGTAGAGGCCAACACGTATTAGGTCCTTCATTTTTTCTTATGCTACTGACCAATTTTTCTCTGGGAGGCCAGTAACATTTGTGGCTTCCAAGTAGCCATGTTGTCGGTACAGCTTCCACTGAATTTTCTTCAATAAATTTAACAATCGTCCATGTAGCCTCCATTTTATAAAAAGTTAATTCCTAGGCTGAATTAGTAAATTCAGTATTTTACAAAAACAAATTTTTCTAGAATCAACAACGTTTCAAAATTTTTTTTTTCGCGAATATGAAATATTCATTAACTCAGCGGGATTCTCTGTGTATATAGGAAAGTTTTTTTCGTATAATTTTTTTTGTTAAAATCCATCATTTTCTCGTGTAATTCTAAATTACATTTCAGTATGACGCGCTCACTCCTTACGACTCTTAATCAACAAATGCGTTTTTAAGGAATAAAACATTTTTTTTCAAAAACGATTTCGTTTTTAAAAATCATAATATTCATCACTGATAAAAATCCCCCAAAAATTTTAAAATATGTTATAAACAATACATTCGTTTATAACAAAACAAATAATTTTTATTGTTCAACCCTCCGTATCGGACAACGAGTGCGGGACGCACATTGCTCGCTTTTTGCGCTATTTTCGCCTGTGAATTAAAATTATAAATATTGGTGACAGAGTTCCGGGAGATGGTATTTCTTCACGAAATTTACTCCTCTTCAAGGATCTTGTTTCAAATTTCGGATATTTTTAAAAATTTTCCGATATTTTTGCAAGAAACCAAACCCCCCTTTTTTACTAAATTGTTTATAAATTTTGCAACTTTTTCGAGCCCCGCTTGGAAATTTTCAAAAAGTTGCTAGAGGTCATTCCGAATCGAATGAGCCCTGGATCATAGTTTTCGGTGCCTTCGGACACAAGTTCCAAAACAAGGATCTTGTGACCCAGACTATGAAGCTATAGCTATCCACTTACTCGACAGACTGGTATAGTAACGAGAGCATGATTTTTGTTACTCATGATTAAAATCTGATTCCAATGATATGATAATACCACATGACCTCATGGCTTTGTGAATGAAAATGAGATTATACGAGGATATAACTGTTACCAGAAAAAAATAATGTAAGAAAAAATGCATCGGCCGGGAATCGAACCCGGGCCGCCCGCGTGGCAGGCGAGCATTCTACCACTGAACCACCGATGCCTTGTTTAACAACTAAATAAATCAATAAAATCCAGTGTTCAATACTATAATAAATCAACATTTCTCACATGATTCAACCCATTGATTGATTTCCATTGCTGATCACAGTTATTCTTTATTTTTACAGATGAACACCATTGAATTTTTTCAATATAGGTACATTTTTTCTCATTCTTTGATGTTTTTCCTCCTAACTAATCTCAGTATTTTGGTCTTCATTAGTTTTTGTTTATTTCATTTTTCAATCTTTTCTTTTATATAATTTTTTTCAAATCTTCTCACTTTTTCTTCATTTAATGGAAACCTGAACCTTCAAGATTCACCAAGAAAATTGTCACCAAATTTATATATTCTTTAGGATTAGTAGGATTACCAATGTATTTCATTCTAATGCTTTCAGTATTTTTTTAGTGATGCTATTCAATATTGTATAAGTGAGTAGCTATTGACTGACATCCCAATATTAACGTAGAGCCGAAGTTACTGAGATATGTAGGTAGTTCTTTGTACAGCGTTAACCTTCCGATCAGTGAGAATCCAGATAACACTGGATATCTTATGGATATCCAGTTTATGTCCAAATCAAGTCGGAATATCCTTGGACCTATTTTGGATATCCATATGATATCCAAAAACTGGATATTCTCTCGGGAACCTATTTTGGGCATCCATAAGATATTCAAAACAAATAACCATTAGATATCCAAAATTGAATATCCATAACATATTCAAAACAGATAACCATAACATATCCAAAATTGAATATCCATAAGATATCCAAAAACTGGATATTCTCTCGAGGACATATTTTTGACATCCATAAGATATCCAAAACAGATAACCATAAGATATCCAAAATTGTATATCCATAAGATATTGAAAAACTGGATATCCTCCCAGACATGACTGGATATTATCTAAAGGACTTATTATTATTTTTCTGATATGTACTTTTCACCAATATTTACCAATTCTCTGCTCAAAAACCACTGATCTACCATGCAGTTCTTGTCAAACAGCTGTAGCAACACTGT
>NW_019289711.1:3798-40637 GCF_000500325.1 Leptinotarsa decemlineata
GATATCAAGCAGGCATTCATTTGACTGAACGAAATTTCTTGACATAAAATTCATATCTCACCCCCTTACGCCTCTAACCAAACAACTTTTTTGAATAGCTTCGTATCGTATGCGAAATACTATTCAGAAGATTTCATCAAGTGGAATATCTTACTCAAAATGGCCGCGGGTAGGAGTTCATTCTCATGGAAATATCTGAAGTTGGGACAGCTTTCACTGAAAGTGATATGATAGAAATGACTGTCGAAAAATTGTATGTCTGTAGTTACTTTCATTCTGCAGGCGAAAATAGTTTCACTTCGAATCCCAAAGAAACAAAATGAGAAATGCGTTGAAATCGGCCGAATCTACAACGTATCCAAGGAACATTTTATGTCAGATTTTCACCAAACAGTTCTACAAAAACGCAACACCTGTTTTGCTATGCAATAGCTTCTTCGGGTGTGTCTAAACTCAATATGTAGTAAGTCTATTCTCAGTATAGACACGCCTGAAGAAGCCATTGTATGGCGAAACACGTGTTGCGTTTTTGTAAAAATTTTCAGTAGAAATCTCATAATGAAGTGTTTCTTGGAAACAAAATGGGATTATGCAAGTTGCACTTGAATAAAGGGAATGATATAAGATATCTATCAAAATGATCAACAAAATCTGCATCACTTACCCAACTCCAGTTCTGAAAAGTCGACAAATGCCTGGAAACCAGTTTCTTTCCGGAACTATGGTTACCTTAAATTCGTGCCAGTTCAAGGCAACTCATTTTTTATGGAACCTGTAGCGGAGGCTAAACTTGAGAGTGCAATACTTTCTTTGGGTCTTTCAAATAGCAATGATGCTTATGATATCAACAGCAAAATATTGAAAGATTCTCTTGGGATTGTTCTGAACCATTTTACAATTCTCATAAACGAATGTTTCTGTCAAGGTGTATTTCCCACTGCTTTCAAATTATCTAAAGTGGTGCCTATTTTTAAAAAAGGTGATAATACAGACCCTCAAAATTACAGACCCATCTCTATAATCTGTACTCTTGGCAAAGTTATCGAAATAATTTTAAAAAACCGTTTGTGTGCCTATTTCGAAAAATTCAATCTTCTCCACAAACACCAATTTGGTTTTCGTGCAGGGAGATCAACAGTGAACACTGTCTGTCAAATTGTCGCCGCGATTATAAAAGGATTTGAAGAAGGTAAACAATCTGTTTTAATTTTGTGTGACCTCATGAAAGCTTTCGATTGTGTCTCTCATGACCTCCTCCTCGAAAACTGGAATTTCATGGGATAAGAGGTCCTGCACTTTCTTTTATTCGTTCATATCTGACCGGTAGAAAACAATATGTATCTTCAAAGAGCGGCAAATCGGACATACGGGAAAATCCACATGGTATCCCACAAGGATATCAGATATACTCTTATGTCTCTAATAATAACATCCTGCCTGAATACCACTCTGGTTTTCGCAAAAATCACAGTACATCTAGTGCTCTATTCAAAATGACCGACGATATTTTTTCAGCCACCAATAAAAGGTCACTCTTTTCTCGTCTCTCAATTGCAGTTAGGCTTTCGACACCATAAAAAATAGAAAGCAACGTGATCTGATAAAGGGTAGTCAGTCCGATAATATGAGTGTACGTCATGGAGCCCCGCAAGGTTCAATTCACGCCCCGCTACTCTTCATTATCTACACATCTGACTTCTCCAAAGTTCTTAAGTTATTCAACAATCATACATATGCAGACGACACTAACTTCTATTACTCCTATGAAGTAAATCAGCTTATTGACCACGAAACATCGCTCAATAATGATATAAAAAATCTTGTTAAGATTTTGCAGCAACACTGTCTGAACCTTAATCCTAGTAAATGATCTTTAATAATTTTTGGATAAGCCAAAGATCGTGGAATGACCATAGACAATATCGATTTGCCAAAAAAGATTGGATAGAACATGTCAAAAAATAGTACAATACAATCAAACACAAATAATAATAAGGGTAATAACTTAAGATATAAAAATAGTGCAACTACCTTTAAATGGAATTAAATATTGGAAACAGATTGCACAACCTAACCTAACCTAGATACCATCGACGGGGCGACTCATGTTAAGTGCTTCAGATCAATGAGTGATAAAAATCTGTATTTCAAAGCGTCTATCCATTTTTCACCAATGAGTGGAGTAAAGTACTTTAGTATTGACAAACTGAGTTTCTGATGATATCAATGCAGGCAAAACGTGATTTGCATTTGTGTTTGAAACGTGATTATCTTCGCAATGAGTACTTTTCTCAAAAGTAAATAATATGCGAGTCAAATGCAACACATTTTCAGTATTACTTGTGATATAAATTTTCAATTCATTCAAGATTACGTTACTGAATCCCTGATCGACCATTCGATTAATTGATGGAAATCGTACCTGGTAACAGTTCTTCGAAAGCATTTAGATATGTTTGTTTATTGTCAGCATTCTTCGGGTTTATCTAAACCGAAACAATACAGCATTGGTCTGATAGGCTCGCTTTAGACAAAACATAGTTCGATTGCGATAGCTCCCCTCAATAGTTTGCGTCACAATAATCGTCGATAAATTCGAAAATCATCCACAACGAATTCATTTGTCTGTATGACACCTGAGAGTTTGTCAAAACATTGCTGTACAAAATGTTGAACTACGAATCTACACGTGTTAAGAATGAAGTCCCTCATCCGAAGACTAATCCTGTGATCCTTCCAAAATTGAAAATCGAGTTGCTCGTGATCATCCGTATCCTAATCTACCGATTATTCGTTTTCAATTTCAAGAAGTGTGAAAAGGAAAATATTGAAAATAAGCACGAAACAATCGTTGAAGAAAAAGTGGTTATTGTGGAAGAAAATGCATCGATTCCGGAGGAAACCATCACTGTTGAATCGATCGAACCAGGTTTGAGAATTGAGATCATCGAAGAGGAAGAAGAGACAGCAGACGAATCTGGTAATAGAGCAGATTGGCCCACTGTTTTCCTCTGTTTGGTTATGGTGATGCTTGTTGGGTTCCTGATATGGATTTTCTTCGATCATAAGTCCAAGAAAAATTCAGGGTGAATTGCGCTCATGTCAGTTGTCATTTATTATTTTAGTTCAACTAGTGAGTACTTAATTATTAGTTTTTTTATTTGTTTGAAGTGGAAATTTTGTTCTACCACTGAAATTTTTGTTTTGATATTACTGCTTCTGTTGATTCATTTTGAGTTATTTCTTCTTTAGCTATCAGATTAGTATTTTACTTTGAGCAAGGTTCTTTTTGTTTGAAGGTGGTTGACGGTGTTTCGTGGTGTATTTCATCAGTTCGGACTTCCATTGTCTAATATAATATAAAATGATTTGAAATCCCTGAAACAAATTAAAAAGATTAACCGAAAATAACAATTTTATTAACTAAACATTAGCTTTTTCAAGTGATTAATCACTAAACATTAGCTTTTCAAGTGATTAATCACTAAACATTAGCTTTTTCAAGTGATTAATCACTTGAAAAAGCTAATGTTTAGCGAAACATGTTGTGATATATTTTTTCAATAAGTTTGTGGAGATCAAATCGTTTAGGTGTAGTTTGTGAAATAGAGAGTTAGACAGTAACTTGTCGTTATCATACATTTTGCCTACACATTGAAAAAATCACTTTACAAAAATTGAAGATGTTTGAAATATGTAAATGTTATAGGCAGTTTATGGAACAGTTACAACATTAGTTCGGTGATACATTCTTCAGTGAGAACTCTTGGGTTTAATGGGTTGAGAAATATTGGAAACACTTGTTTCATGAACAGTGCAATCCAATGTTTATCAAACACGAGATGGTTGCTCGAATATTCAAAAAATGATACATACATAGAAGATATCAATACTAGTATTTCTACTATGAAAGGTGCCTCAATCAAAGCGTTCGCAGAAGTTATCAAGGAATTGTGGTCAGAAGATTCATCTGGTAGAGTAATAAACACTGCTTACTTGAAAAGTCAGATTCAAAAATTTGCCCCTCGATTCATGGGATCTGCCCATCAAGATGCTCACGAATTCCTTCGATTTCTTTTGGAAGGTTTACATAAGAACCTCAATGGAATTACTGAGAAACCTAAACTGATCTTAACGGAGATTGACGAAAATTTTAGTGACACCGGAAAAGCGCAAGAGTCCCGGCTGAGATATTTAAACATATACAACTCTAAAATTGTAAACAATTTCGTTGGTCATTTAAAATCCACTATAAAGTGGACACTCTTCAGTAACCTTCGATCCTTTCTGGGATTTGTCTCTCGACATACCACAAAGAACTGACCAATTGAGTTTGTCACAATGCCTAGATTCCTTCACAAGAGAGGAAACTCTGGATGGAAATGAAAAACCAACGTGTTCGAGGTGCAAGGAAAGAAGAAAATGCACAAAGTCCCTATCAATCCATAAATTTCCCGGTATTTTAGTAATTCATTTAAAAATATTTCCTCCAACGGAAAGATTCAGAGACAAATTGAATGTTGTCATCGACTTTTCTTTAGAAGGATTAGATATAAGCAGTTATGCAGCAGACAATGTGGCCCCTTGTCGATATAATCTATATGCACTTTCGAATCACAGTGGGACTACTTACATCTTACTTACACAGCATATTGCAGACACCCTTATAGTGGCACGTGGCATGAATACTACGATTCAAATGTGTGCCCAATTTCACCTAATTCGCTTGTGAGTGAGGAGGCATATGTCCTCTTTTATGAACAGGAGAGAACGAAGCAGCACTTCTGAGGTGTTTTTTTTCCTCTTTTCTCTTAAATTCTGTTAATTGATTTGTATTTGTATGTTCTATTGAGTAAAATTATTCATTATTCAAAAAAAAAGTTTATGGAATAAGAAGATTCGTTCATACATTTCTTGAAAATTTGCTTATTAGAACCAATTTTTGAGTTTTATTCAATGAGCTCCATTTTAGCTGGAGTTAGTTCGAATATTTGTGATCTCTTTTTACATATTGTCAGTGGGCATACTTGAAGACTGGCTCTAAATCAAATCATCTGGAGGAACAATTCGTTAAGGCCAGTCTCAACTTCCTACACTGTAGGTTAATGGACTGACACCTATCAGAAAACAACTACTCTCCTGGCTAATACCACGAAGGGCGTTGAATTATATCCGACAAGTGGCAGTGCAGAATTCTTCACTGAAGTTATTTCTGCATTTCCGCAATAGATTTTCATACCCTTCGTGGTATTAGCCGAAGGAGAAGTTGTTTTTTGATAGATGTCAGTCCATTAACCTACATTTTAGGGAATTGAGACTGGCCTTAACAAATATTGTTCCTTTAGATGATTTGATTTATAGCCAGTCTACAAGTATGCCCGCTCAATTTATGAAGTTTTCTTCTTTATACGAGGAATTGGGCAAATTTCGGATATGCGGTTGAGTACCTGGTTCTCTTATTTATTTGAAAAACAATGCACTCTAATTAATTTTTCAAACACAACAGAATCAAGGATAAATTTTGCCTCAAAAAAATGCAATTTTTTCCTAAATGCTATGGACAATGCACATCTGTATTCCATGAAGCATACATAATAACTATTTGGTTGATGAAATTTGAATATGACAGCAATTCGTTATAATATAATAAGGTTCTACCTCCTTGCTTATACACGTTGGCAAACGACATCTGAACAAAGCCGTGTTTCTAACTGTGTTGATATTTAAAAAGACAGATATCCATCAATTATTGATTGGAAAGAATTTGTGTGAAGGATAAAACTTACTTCAAAACAAATCAACAGCATTCTGGTTGAGTGATAGGTTTTTATACCTCTTGAAATGTCTTTGAAAGTTCTACTTTGAAAAATTTGAATTTACCTAAAAATGTTTCCTTTGAAACGTTCTCACACATCCTGAATCATTTTCAGAAAAATTCGACGGTTCTAGTTGACAATTCTGTGGAAAAAATCTTCTAGCATGGTTGTATTACATAGATACATTTCAAGTGTATCCATGAAAAGGAATCGCTGCTGGATATAGCATTGAAACCTCCACGGTAACTAGATTTATCAAAATAAAAATTATGAGCTTTATAATATCTCAGTTCATTACCAAATGTCTTTGAAATTTTTACAGTTTTTCTCATTCTCACTTAGGGATGAAAATGGATGTAACATAACTACCAGAAGAGTGTTTTCTTTCAAACATAAATTAACAAGACTGCGATTTCCTAAAATGGTAATGCATTTAATGATAAACGGCTATGTTTTATTTGCATTGCATTTCATTTCATTTCAAGATATGTCGTTCCAACCTCAAAATAATTTGTCTGATTCACTACCTGTTTATGAGGATTATAAGTATTGACTAGTGAAGATGAGAATCTCACTCTGGAGCAGGGTTATTTGAACCTCTTTTCCAAATATCGTTGATAGAAAAATTTGAAGTGATAATTTTCAAATCTGCTTGGTGATGTGTTTATAAAATATATTCCATAAAGTGAGGATTTTTCAATTTCTTAACCAGTACAGTAGCAAATTTTAAGCAGAAATCCTGGGAAAAATACTTAGAAAAAGGCTAATGAAAACTTAGAAGAGAAGCAATATGGTGTTAGACGAGAGAAAGAGATTAATGACACGATTTTCTCAGTGAGACAATACAAATTAGGTCTTCAAAGAAAATTATATATAAAGATGAGATTGGAACCTTTGGTGTGAAAGTTGAATAACGTTTTTCGAGATCAATTGCCCTAACACCAAACTGATATTTTTGCACTCGACGCGCGTTTCGCCAACAAAGTTAGCATCCTCAGGAGAAGAAAATTGATACCTAGTCTAGTCTGGTTAGTCCTTATATACTAAAATTTGTTACCTGAGGTTGTATACCTGAAGTCCAATATGGAATTTCTCGGTAACTAACTACCTGCAAGTTATTAGTAATTATTCTCTTCCTACCAGAAGATTAAAAAGCGGGCTAAACGGGATGGGTTTCTTATCGCCATTCATGCTGTTCATACATTTTGCGATTTGTAGACTCTCACATGCATCGAGTAGCCTGGTGTCATGCACATGCTTAATCAGTTTCAGATTGTTTTCACCAATTCTGTGGTCCTTGTCTAGAGCATGTTGGGCGACACTGGATTTTTCTATCCTTTCGTACTTCATGTGTGCACAATGCTCCTTGAAGCGGGTTTCAATCGCTCGTCGGCTCTGGCCGATGTATTTGCTGTTGCGATTTTGACAACTGAATTCGTCGAGGTCGGGGATTTACGAAATCAGTTGTCAAGATTTGTTGGCGAAACGCGCGTCGAGTGCAAAAATATCAGTTTGGTGTTAGGGCAATTGATCTCGAAAAAAGTTATTCAAAGAAAATTATAGTAGATTTCATAGATCCAGAAAAGAATTTTGATCGAATAAATTGAGTGGGGGAGATCTAAATGGCAACATTGATGGAAGTTATATAAGGCTCTCAAAACACAAAAAAATGTGTCTATATATTCTGAGCCTATTGGTATTTGAAACATTTCTGGATAAAGCGACAAAAGAAGTAAAGAAGAAGAAAAAAAAGGTAATTGGTGAAAAATTAAAGACAACTATGCTAGGCTAACAACATGAAGATGAGGCAATCCTGAACGGAAACCTGGAAATATAAAGTGAATCACCCAAAATGGATGAACATGATGATCAGTAGAAGAAAGACGAAAAAAATATTAATGTTGGGAAATGATCAATGTTATCCAAAATAAAAATGAGAACTTCAATGTGTTATATTCAGATAACTAGAGTGAATAATTTCAGAAGATGGAAGAATAGAAAAATAGACAGAAAAGAATAACAGAAGGCATATGAAGATATCTGAAGACAGGGAAGTACAGGTTTGTGAGAAGATGGTTACATCAATACAAGTGTGTATGCAGCGAAGACATTACCAGTAACAGGAGGAAAATGAAAAAAACTACCAAAGAAATGAAAAAACGATACTGAAATCGATAGGATCTGAAATATATAATAAAGACCGAAAATAGAAATGGAGTCGTTAAAAAAACGAAGTCGACTACTTCAGTTTGGAAGAACGGAAAGATAGAGAACTGTTCAAAACAAGAACCCGCCAAAAAAACAAATGAAACAACAACGCACTCAAAGCAGAGATAAATGGAAGAGATATGGAAAATAACAACTCTCACATCAACCTCATACCCATGATGGTGAACAGGAATTTTAGGGATGAAATACGTTAGTATCACCGCTAAAAATATAGACTTCATAATTCTATGTAGATGATTCAAATAAAGATAATAGTGACACCACCCTGGGATATCAATGATAATGTAATAATGTATGTACCTATATAGTTTTCCAGTTGGATTTTTGTACTGCCTGTTTAGTCTTGTATTTCTAAAATGAGCATACTCATTACTTCTATTATTGATTTTCGTTCAAAATTGGGCTGTTTAGATCTGTTTCAATTTTCGAATTGCATTTATGAATTGAGTTATTTCCAAAAGAATACCTATCAAAGCATCTCTGTTTGCTTTACATTGAGCTTACAAACTCAACTAATCATCCTTCCATAACAGATGCTGTGTCAGGACGGAATATCTTGAAACAGACTATAATTTCACATAAAACAATTATACAGTAAACCGTGTTAACGACTCGAATTCAACCAATAGTTATAACTCTTCACTTCAATACTGTCATACAAATAAAATCCACGCTGAACTAACAGTTCACTTCTAAAGTACTTTCGAGCACCCTCTGTACATGAACTCACTCTGTTCGCCACTTCAGCTGTAACGTTATATATAGAGGTCATTCCAATTATCTACCATCATGTAACATTTTGAGGGAGAAAACAATCTTACCGTTACTGTGGGATCTCTGAGATAGATCTCTTTGTTATCCTCCGGTTTGGTCCTCGGTTTGTAGGAAATCCGATAACCAAGGAATTCACCGAATATCGTGTCTGGCGGTGGGGCAAGCCAGCTGAAGTAAACTGAACTCGCAGATTCGTTTTTTGCATTCGTGATAGTAACATGACCCGCAGGAACTGAAAATAAAAGGAAACACTGAGAAATGTCACTCTGTCAATACTTTCAGGGAAAGCACAATGGGTTCGGGGTTGGTGTCGCACAATTCTTTTCTTGCCGCGTTGCATGTACGAACTTCTTTTAAATGAAAGTAGGATGTGGCATTGGAAAAGTTACTCGTGAAATTCAAACTTTATTTCGAGTATGATTCTGGACGTTATTGCTGTTTTATGCACAGGAAAACTTATTGGTCAGACCGACGGAAACGAGTAAACATATTATAGTTTCTATAAAATCTGATTATCATGCCAAACTGAACATTTACATCACACATTTTGGATCACATCCAGCTTCTACCGGAAATTTGAGAAGAAGATGTGAAGCTAGCGAGAAATGTTTTGTATAAAAGTTCAAGATATGAATACATCAATAACATACCATACTTTTATGAAATATTCTTCACTATACGGGGTACACAGTAGANAATTCCATACCTTTCGAGTTTTTCAAGTAGATATTTATGATTGAGACAATCATAGGCTTTAGATAAATCCAAGAAAATGCCTAACAATAAATGGTTATTTTCAAATGACTTTACTACTTTTTCCGTAAATTGCATAATGGCTGTCTCTACTGATTTTCCCTTGATGTATCCACGCTGAATATTTTCAATTATTTTACACTTATTTAGGAAGTTCATCAATCGGTCGCAAATCGCCTTTTCAAACAATTTTGAAAAGGCTGGTAATACACTAATTGGTCTAAAATTTTCTAACAACTCACAATCACCTTTTTTGTGTACAGGAGAAATTAGTGCGATTTTCAGTTTTTCTGGAAATATCCCAAATTTAAATGAATTGTTCATTGTCCTATACTAATAATTTCATTTATAGTGATTGGGATAACAAACATTGATTGAGTGTTGTTTGAAATATCACAGCAAAATTTTTTAGAGTTCAAGTTGTTAAGTAATTGTGGAATAATTTGTACTAAAAAATCATTATAGTTATTTGCAATTTTCTCAGGATCCCCTTGTAAATGTGTATTGTTTCTTGTGTTTTTTCCAGTTACTTCATTGAGAATATCCCACATTGCTTTCATTTTGTTATCAGATGCTATAATTTTCTGCTGAAAGTGTTCTTTACGTTTTCTTATTATCAGGTCAATATGCTGTGTTTTCAAATATGTTTCAATTTAGGATTATGATTTGGGATCATTAGGCATGTATTTAATTTTGTTCTGCTTTCCTCAATCTCCGGATCATTTAGAATCTGCTTTGCTTTGTTACAAACATGTCTCAAAGGAAAACTTAACTTACAGGTGGTTTCAAAGATGTTTTGAAATATATTCCATTGTTCATTTATATCAGCATTGTGTATTTCATATACCTATGACAGGTATATGTCATAGGTGGGTGAGTTATTCCTGGGTGAGTTATTCCACAAAAAAAAAAATGAATTTCGATTTTTTTTTATTTTCAGAAAAGATTTTGAATGATTTTTTTCATTCTTTGAAAGCAATTTGAATGACATACTGGGAGGTTCAATATTCGAAAATTACATTTTCCTTGTTTGTTCTTTCTTCATGTTATTCTATAGAATCCACATTATTTTGTAGGACTTGGGCCAACAGTTTTTCGGTTCTATCGACCCTGAATAAACTTATTTAACGATGTATACTCTTTTGTAGATTAGTTTTCTATGAGAATTTTCAATACTTTTCATGTGTTCAATAATATTCTTCACGTTAATAAGATTGAGTCTCATGAGGAAGATCAAACTTTCTCTTGAAGATGATCACTTGGTGATCGAAACACGTGTCGATGTGTTGGTGTTTGGTGTTGAGAAAAAACTCCAGTTATAGTCATCACTACACCCAAAGGTTCCAAACAGAGCGTCACAAGTAATAAATATAATGTTTAAGCAAACGTTAACATTTCCATATAATTATGTTTCAATATGGTATTCTCTCTACAGAAAAGATCCATCAGATATTCATGCAAGGCTAGCTACAGGGATACATGCCGCCCATTATTTGTGAAGCAAAAAATTCTGACCTCAGTATGTCTTTTTATTTTGGAAACAGTGTGTCTTATCCACAAAAAATATAAAAATCAATTTAATACCACCTCAACTTATAATACACTTCTGTCTTACTTCATTTCCCTTCCAACACCTACTCTAGCCCTCACACAAAATTCTATTTTTTTCAATAGCAAGAAGTTATTCAAACATCTTTCCATTAATTTAAGACGAATATATAATGAAAAGAAATTCAGAAAGAAAGTAAAAGAATTCCTTGTTGGGAGGCCCTATTATAGTGTGGACGAATTCTACCAAGGCTTTATCGAGTAATTGGCATGTAGCTTTGTGTAAACAGGTCATTGAAATCAACACGAAATGGCTATCAATGTTCATTACGTAGCATTATATATTTACAATTATTCAATATTCATAATATTCATGTGGTTATATTTGTATCTGTTCAGCTGAGCTTAACATTGGTCTGTCCATATACCTTGTCTCTAAATTATTTTATAGCCCCTTTTTTAATTTATGTCCCATATACACGTTTTTCTTTACTAGACTTTGCCAATAAGATGTTCAGATCTTGGGTAATAAACTCTGTCTGTCTGTTTTTCCGTTAATCAGCTGTCGCCCCCATACGAACGACAACTCTCAGAAGTTGAGGAACTTGTGCGAGCTAAGGACTAACGAGGTCTTACCTTTCAACGTGTGATTCCTAACACGCTGATAAAGCATATTTTGATTTGATTTGATCAGAAACCACAAATCTCATCCTAATATTGCTGTCATATTTCGTGTGTTTCTACATTTTCGTGAATAATTTTTGAAAACAAGAAAATGCTTGTTCTGTCCTGTGACTTCTGTTACGAAAAAAATTCTCTTTCATAATTATTTTGTAGATTTCTTGTAGAGGAACCTCTAGATCCTGTATTTAATCCAGTCCATGGATTAGACTATCAGTTGACGGTAATTAGTTCCCAAAAGAATAGTTCAATGAATCCAATATATCTCTCTAACAAATATTCAAATTTTTCTGGAACATTCTGAAGCAAGAACTTCAAGAACTTCAAAAATAACGAATATCGTTCGGTCTCGTTCTCGCTTGTACTTGCCTTTATTGATTCAACAAACAGGAAAAGAAATCCTTAAGTTCCCGAAATTTATGAATCCTTCCATTGAAAAAGGGGTTACAGAAGCCAGTCAAAACCTCATCGGACGCCTATGTTTGTACATACGTCTCCGGTTCTTTTGCAAGTAGTGAGGAAAGTCACAAGGTAAAATATATTTTCTGTGATAAATCACATGAAGAGTGAGTTTGTTATTTCATGGTAGGCAAGAAACGATCCGTCTTTTTCCTTACACCAGCAGATTTATTTGTTCTTCTCACGAGTTTTTAATAAGAAACGTTTTCTGAAGAAAATATTCTGAAACTGTACATGCTCATATTAACAATGATGTTCACGAAATAAAATGAAAAGGTTTTAGAAACGTGATAACAACACTAAACGAAATTGGAATATGCACGTGGATAAATGTGTGTTGCAAAGTCTGACGTGAAATATTTTAACATTCATTATGTGTTAATTGTTTGTTTATATATCCTTATAACAGATTATCAATGAAAGTCCCCCGTCGTATCCATCTGTCTGTCTGAAAGCAGTAAATTTGAAACTTGACCAACGGATTTTTTGAAGGTTTTCACCAATGAAGGAAGGAGTGTTTGCATAAAAAATTCGTTGTATCAATCTTGTTTTTGCGAATCAATGTACCTAACAATCATTGTGTTCCTTCGATCAATAAGAATACAAACCAAGCATAGGATGCTTTTGTTTTGCACTTCTTAATGATCATCCAGAAAATATGCCTAGAGCTTATACAGTTTAAGTCAGAAGAGTGATCAGTAAATATTGATTTTAGATAAAAAGCAAAGAGGTTCAGAATAAAATGCAAAAGAATATAGGTGTACCCCAAGGGTCTATTTTGAGACCATTGTTATTCCTCATATATTTAAATGACATCGTAACCATAGCAGGTGAATGAAGAATTCACTTATTTGCTGACGATATCTAAGATACGATATCTAAGTAGTGAAGATGTATATGAGTGTGTTGATACTATAAACGCTAGTCTTGAAAGGGTGTATAGATATTGCTCTGCAAATCTGCTGAAGGTAAACGCAAATAAAACAAAATTGATGTTATTAGGGAAACATAAAGATCATAATAATGAAAACCTACTTCTACGATTACATAAATCCATTTAATCCATAAATTTAACAGTCATAATTCACTTATCGAGGAAAAAATACAAAGCAAAACACAACAAGACCTAACATTCAATATATTACACAAAACAATACGCACTCCTAGGAACAGTAAACCTAGAGAAGGTCCAACACAAAGAATATTACGTGGTGTAACCCAAATACAGGCAAATTTACCTAAAGTACCTGAAATACCTGCACTAAGGCGAGCGGACCGCATAAAATGACAAACAAGAGGTTGACACGTTCAGTTTGAGTAGAGCCTTGATGATGACAGCACGACCAGCTGTCGAAAGAGCTCGCATATAATTAAATAGGAGTTATAAAGCTCCAAATCGAATACTTTCCATATACCAATTGGAAAGTATTCGATAGTTTATTTCATCAGTTCGGACTTCCATTGTCTGATATAATATAAATTGATTTGAAATCCCTGAAAAAAATGAAAAAATAAAAGGATTAACCAAAAATAACAATTTTATTGAAACAAAAAACTGAAATTACAAGGAAATAACATACAAGCTACAACCAGAAAATAAAAAATTGAAATATCAACCAGAGTGATGGTAGAACAGGGTTTAGCTAGAAGACAGCAAGAGCTCCACAAGGAAGAGAAGCCGCCACAATCAGTACTTGTACTTCCCTACATCAGAGGATTATCGAAAAGGATAAGAAGGATTAGGTCCAAGTATAACATCAGGACCTGCTTCAGATCTGGGAACACTATCCGTAGCAGCCTCACAAAAATCAGGCCACCAAACGCGGACTGCGATTTAAAGAATTGCATTTACCGAAAACATGCGAGTGCGGAGAAACATACATCGGTGAAACTAAGAGGCAATTGAAAGTTCACGAGTACAAGAAACACACACTGCGAGGGGAAACCAGCAAATCCGAAATAGCAGAGCATGTTTGGACTCATCAACATAATATCAAATGGGCTCAAGCTGAAATCATCCACAAAGAGGAACACTGGTTCAGGAGAAAATTCAAGGAAGCCGCGTATATGTTGTCCAACAACGCATCTACTCAAGCTAGCGTAGAGATACGTAACATATGGAAACTTCTTATTAAGCGAAAAACGACCAACTCCCGCCAAACGGTCATCTCCCGCTAAAACCAATGAAGAGGAAAGAGGGGATAGGTGAAAGATGAAAGCATCCGAATGACCTATAAATAGTCAGATCTCGGAGGAGGATCATCTGCATATAATACTGTGTGGCCATGGAAGTTATTTAGATCAGTAATGTCGTAAATTTACATGAGAAACAATATTGGACCCAGCAATGAACTTTGAGGAGCACCGATTGTAATTTTCAGTGAATCACTGAGACACTCTTCAGTTTTTACTCGCTGTGTCCTGTTTTGTGAATAGTTTTTTAATAGATTCAGTGCTGTGACACGTATGCCAACTTTCTAAAATAACACAGTGTCGAAAGCATGCAGTTTGAAATATTATACTTTGATATGTAGATGTAATGTAATTAAAAACGAAAAATTGAAGTACTGTGGAAAAAAGATAAAATCAATAATAGTAAAACTGCCAGAAAGGACCCTTTTTATGAATGCCGCCTAAATGAGTAATAATCTGCATTGCATATTTTTTTGTTCATTTCACATCCCAGAATGAAGTTCATAATGCATTAGTTAAATATGGGCTCAGAAGCTGTGATTAATTGAAGCAAATATTGCAGTAAAGTAAAATATATGTTCGTTGAAGCAATGTGTATTACATTGCATACCATTTTACTATGTTCGGAAGTCAAAAAGCTCGAGAAGTGAGTGCCCCACGATTTCAACGATCGACAGGAGAAAATTTTTATCAACAATTTCTAGATATTTTATTCTGCAATAGTT
Organism: Leptinotarsa decemlineata; assembly: GCF_000500325.1. Taxonomy (NCBI): domain Eukaryota; kingdom Metazoa; phylum Arthropoda; class Insecta; order Coleoptera; family Chrysomelidae; genus Leptinotarsa; species Leptinotarsa decemlineata. Next base: position 18,977 of record NW_019289711.1, read on the forward strand.
ATGAAAAATCATAATTAACAAATTAATAAATTTTTATGAAATTTCATCGCAGGATCGTATGAAGTATATCTATCAAAAAAGTTATTAACGAAAAACTAAATACCATTTTTTTAAAATCTTATTTTGTTAATAAATAATAATCTGTTTTGAATAATCTGTTTTTGCGTTAACCAGCTGTTGCAACCCTACGAACCACAACCCTCAGAAGTCGAAACTTGTGAGAGCTAAGGATTAACGAAGTCTTACCTTTTAACGTGTGATTCCTAACACAATTCCTAATAACAATTGCAATTTTGTACCTGTACTAAAATCCTTCAAAATCATTTTTTAGAGGTGATTACGAATCGAATGAGCTATCGCTCATATTTTAAGGACCTTTATCTCTATTCTTCATGTTTTTGAACTTGTTGATTAGACTATGAGTGGGCTTCGAAGTTCTGCTTCACTCACTATACTTTCCAGACCTCTCGCCAATCGACTACCATTTTTTTAAGCACTTCAATAATTTTCTCAGCGGTAGAACCTTCGTCAATTAGGACCAGGCACATCGGCTCCCTATCATGCAATTTTAATGCTATAAATCGACTTGTTTTACGTTGGCACTGATACTGTATCAAATGGCGCTAATTTCGATTGAATTGAATGAAAAATTTGTTTTGATAAATACATTTTATGAAAAATCCATCATTGCAAAATGAAGAGTTTTTTTTACTTGTGTGAATTCCCAGGCAGTTTCTCAATGGTAGTCTGTTTGACGAAAGCGTTCAAAGTACTCGAAAGTCCGTAGAAAAATTCTTTGCTGATCAAGAGCTGGTGGCCGTTGGCAATAATTCCCTAGTAATTTCGAAAGTGACAAGATATTTGCCGATCGTCAAATCTTTGAAGTTCCAAAGGTTTTCAAGTGTCTCTCGAAAGTTCGTTAAAATTAGTTTTAGAACGTACTTGAATTGGCAGCGAATTAATGATGGAAACAGACGGTGAATAAATCGAAAATGGATTTCTCGTCTACTTTTATATGTCACGAAAAGAAAATATTTAACATCAAAATAGGAGCATTCCGGAAGTTCGTGCTTTTCTCGCAATAAAATGCAAATGCAAATGTCCCCTTCAGTATATTCCGGAGTAAGACAGCAGTTTTACCGTGAATTATAGAAAGTGCGAGATCGACTAAAGCGCAGCACCCGATAATTGATTTCAGTTTTATATTTTTTCGCACAGACTGGTTCTAATTTTACTCTAATTAAATGGAGCTCACCGAGGAGTTATGCAGTGTCTCTGAAAAGAAAGAGACAGATATAGTTCTCCTGTCTGGCTCTTTAGTAGTCAGCAAAAAGTAGTTTCACTTCGTTCGACTTCTTTATACAGACAGGTGATAATTGGGAAAGTTTGAATAGCGAGAAAGAATTTGAAGACACACAACGAACATCATAGAATGTCCAAACGGAAGAAATGTACTATGTAGTGCGGAGAGATTGAAAGAATCCAACCTCATAAACAACTCAATAAAAATATTCTCGGACAGTCAAGTGGCGTTGAAAGCTCTTGGCTCCTACTGAGCAGTGTCTAAATTGGTAGCAAATTGCTCGATAGGAAGCCTTAACAGATTGACTCTGGTCTAGATTCCTGGCCATACTGGCCTGGAAGGCAATGAAGCTGCAGACTCTCTTGCTAAGGAGGGTGCTGCAAGCAGCTTCATCGTACCAGAACCTGTCATTGTCATCGCTTTGGGCTTTGTCAAACAAACATTGAACCAAACAGTTGTCGGACTACAGTAGGGATGAACTACGATGTCTAACATGCCTTTTTACAGGTCACTGTCTTTTTAATCATCATAAGCAGACTCGAACTGTCGGGAGACAATATGTGTCGCCTCTGTTTATAAAATAATGAAACAGCAGAGCACATACTTTGTGCCTGCCCCGCTGGGCACCGAATCAGGTTTTTAGAGTTCGGCAGAGCCGTACCTCACCATCTGACCTGAGAGACCACTCACCATACAAACTAATCGGCTTCGTTAAGAAGCTGGGTTTATTTGGCCGAGTGTGAATAGGTGTGAGCCACAATAAACCTTTGCGGGTTTCGGTGGAGGGTCAAACAGACCCACTCACTTTGGACCTAATCTAACATAACCTAACTATGTAGAAATGTACAAGTAGAAATTCTGTCCAAGATTTGATTTTCAATGTATTCTATTTCATTTTTAATGTATATGTTGTCCAACAACGCATCTACTCAAGCTAGCGTAGAGATACGTAACATATGGAAACTTCTTATTAAGCGAAAAACGACCAACTCCCGCCAAACGGTCATCTCCCGCTAAAACCAATGAAGAGGAAAGAGGGGATAGGTGAAAGATGAAAGCATCCGAATGACCTATAAATAGTCAGATCTCGGAGGAGGATCATCTGCATATAATACTGTGTGGCCATGGAAGTTATTTAGATCAGTAATGTCGTAAATTTACATGAGAAACAATATTGGACCCAGCAATGAACTTTGAGGAGCACCGATTGTAATTTTCAGTGAATCACTGAGACACTCTTCAGTTTTTACTCGCTGTGTCCTGTTTTGTGAATAGTTTTTTAATAGATTCAGTGCTGTGACACGTATGCCAACTTTCTAAAATAACACAGTGTCGAAAGCATGCAGTTTGAAATATTATACTTTGATATGTAGATGTAATGTAATTAAAAACGAAAAATTGAAGTACTGTGGAAAAAAGATAAAATCAATAATAGTAAAACTGCCAGAAAGGACCCTTTTTATGAATGCCGCCTAAATGAGTAATAATCTGCATTGCATATTTTTTTGTTCATTTCACATCCCAGAATGAAGTTCATAATGCATTAGTTAAATATGGGCTCAGAAGCTGTGATTAATTGAAGCAAATATTGCAGTAAAGTAAAATATATGTTCGTTGAAGCAATGTGTATTACATTGCATACCATTTTACTATGTTCGGAAGTCAAAAAGCTCGAGAAGTGAGTGCCCCACGATTTCAACGATCGACAGGAGAAAATTTTTATCAACAATTTCTAGATATTTTATTCTGCAATAGTTATGAAAAATCATAATTAACAAATTAATAAATTTTTATGAAATTTCATCGCAGGATCGTATGAAGTATATCTATCAAAAAATATTTAAAAAAATCACCTTCTCCGAAATGGAATTCTTGGTGTGCTCTTGTATTGAATATTGTTGAACTTCAAGAAAAAATCAATTGGAACGATATTTGGGACGATACGTTTCCACATGAGATCCAAGACCGTCCAGTGCCTCCCGAAAAAGTCACTGTTTGGTGTGGATTTTGGGCTGGCGGCGTCATCAGTCCATGTTTCTTTGAGACACACGTTGGCCAGGCCAACACTGTCAACAGCGAGCACTATAAGTCGATGATTACTAGCTTATTTTGGTCCGAATTGGATGATCTGGATACCAACGAGATGTGGTTTCAACAGGACGACGCTACGTGCCACACAACTCATGTCACACTGAATCTCTCATCTCACGTGGAGGTGATGTGAACTGGCCACCGAAATCGTGCGATTTGACACCGTTGAAATTTTTCTTGTGGGGTTTTCTCGAGTCACAGGTGTGTATGTAAATAAGCCACAAACCACAGTGATCCTCAAAGCTAACATAACACATGTCATCTGTCATGGAAGTCATCTCGGACATTTGAACACATAATGGCATCAGTGAGTCTGACACTTTGTTTTATTCAAATTCAAAGATAGGAATTGAAACCGTATACATGGATTTAATCCTGCATCAGCAACTCCTGATACGCATTTCAAGTATTTATTATTGTTTGATGACGTAACCAATTTCCAATTGGAGGGGAAATAGCCTAATAACATATTCTCCCGACGAATAACAATAGCTGCAATCGTTTCGGATTATTTGAGTTGTATCTCTCCAAAGTAAACACATAACGTGTAATAAGCGATTTCGATTATCTGGCTGTGTATGATGAACTGATATTATGATGTAGTATGCTTTTCCTTATACAATTCAATCTATGCCGCAGATATTAGTTGCCACTTCCCAGCTGAATGTCAAAAACGCATGTTCAATTATTATCTAGTCTTATGTTCTACGTACAAGGTATATGAATATCTTGATGAGAAATTTTGTTCCTGAAACGGTTTCTCTATTCCTACCATATCTTTTTTTTTCTTATTGATTCGCCCGTTACTTGATGAAGATCCATAGTAATTTCAAAAACTACACCTCACGATTTGATCTTCACAAACTTTGTTTGAAAAATATATTACAATATTTGACTACCAACAAACAGGCGAATGATTCTCTGAGAAGTACCGACACGCGACAGAATGACAACTTCCGCGTAAGCCTCGGCAGGAAGCGGAAAACTATAGATGAGGCTGATATAAGGCGTTTTTTGAGTGGAGAGCCACTCTTCCGTGCGGAATTCTTGAGAGCGCGGGGTCTTTTCCTGCCACTCCCTCTACCCCATTCACTACCCATCCCAATTCTTCCCACTGTCCCACTCCATAGGGAAACCCTTGTATACATTTTGTATATTTGTATATATTATTTTTTTTTGTATATATTTTATAAACACCACAAAAAAAACCTTAAAATTGTATGGAGAATAGTCAATAAAGAACATTTTGATTTTTGATTTGATTTGTTTATGGTTATCTAGATGGTTGAGGACATGATGAGTAAATGTTAGTAGATTTGTTGATGTCGACTTTTTTGGAACATACCCGTGCTGTTCATCACAAATGTTTTCGCCAGAACCCCTTAACACTTTTATATAGATGATCTGTTCAAACAGTTTCACAATAGCACACATCACTCCTATTGGCCTATAGTTTTCAATATCAGAAACCCTGCCAGACTTATGGATAGGTGTCACTAATGCTTCTTCCATAAATCTGGAAACGTATTTGATTTTATTGATGAATTATAGATATAAAGAAGAGATTGCTTTAGCCATACTCCACATCCTTTAATAATATATGGTGGTATTTTATCACTTGCAGATTTTTTGACTTAAGTTTCTTCAAAGCTTCAAAGTGATCGCTGTCGGTTACTTCATCGATTGTGAGACGGGTTTCAACATCACCTGCAAGACTATTTCTTCAAGACTGACCTCTGGGAGGTATTTTGCATAAATGTCATAAATTAATATCAAGCGTGGTATTATCCGAGAAAGTAGTTGTTTTTGGCAGGCATTTACCAGAACCTACAATGTAGGTACTTTAGAAGAGATGAATGTTTCGAAATTTCATTTCGGAATATTTGTTTACTCATATGTATCTCTCGATACGGTATTACAGATTTCAATGACTTTTCTATGAAGTGCGTGGTAATGCGTACAATTAGACAGGACAGCAGAAACTGCTGCATCCCAGCAGTTGCAACAAAAGAGAAGAATGTGTACGGGTCAACACAACGTGTTATCCAATAGCATACCTGTCAACAACGTGAACTAATTAGTACAATCTAGAAACAATGGGGACCAATCAGGAGTAAGCATTTGCATGGACACTTCTACATCGCATCCACTATCGTCCCCACCGTCACACCCACTTCCTCCGGAATTATAAAAACGCGTGAGCACGTAGCTAGCCAGTCAGTCGTTGCTGAGACTTCGAAATATAACTTTCGTCCTCGCAGTCAATGCACATATCACACATTAGCAGATGTAGTTCAGTTTCTATTCGACCACAGCCTACTTACCTCGAGGTGGAACAACGCCACTAACAAGAGGTAACAGCAGTGAAGAACTCTCTCCGCGGCAAGTATCATGACATCCGTCCAGCTTCTGTGGAAGAGCTGAAGGGATACATCAGGGCCACAAAGGCCAAGAAAGCTCTGAGCGTCTGAGCATAATAAACAGTTCGTTGGTCCTCAGACACTTCCTCAGAAGGTGGAAGCATGCGATCGTCATGATACCAAAAGTGTCCTCAGACACTTCCTCAGAAGGTGGAAGCATGCGATCGTCATGATCCCAAAACAGGGTCACAACCCGATGTTTCCACAGAATTATCGCCCGATCAGTCTACTCTCGTCGGCGGCTAAGCTGGCTGAATGAGTTGTTCTCCAAAGGCTCAACGAAGAAGTTGAGGACCGAAATGTTCTGCCTGATGAACGATTTGGCTTCAGGAGAGAACACTCCACTGAGTTACAGGCTCTAAGGCTGGTCGAAAACACCATCCATGAACTTAACAACAATGAGAAAGTACATATTGTGCTACTTGACATCTCGAAGGCCTTCGACCGTGTTTAGCACGAAGGCCTTCTGTACAAATTAAACGCGTTCGACCTGCCTCGGGGCCTGATCCGGTGGATTGGGTCTTTCCTGAAAGACAGAACTTTTCAGGTTAGATAACAGAGAGATCCTCGCTGGAGTGCCACAGGGGGCTGTGCTCTCTCCGACGCTGTATTCTCTTTACACCAGCGACCTACCAAGGTCCGAGCGTGTGAAGATATCCCTGTACGCCGACGACACGGCTCTTCTCTCGTCTTCCATGGGTCGAGATCTCGGCGTCGTCTACATGCAACGTGCATTGGACGACCTCGAGCGCTGGTACCCAGCAGAAGATCCCAGTAAACCCGGACAAGACTCAGGCGATAACCAAGGGAAGATTGCTATCTTCTCCGGCCATAAAAGTGAGAATCTCTGGAAAGGAGATTGACTGGAAAGCGCACTGGAAAGCGCGGGTGAAGTACCTCGGCCTTCTGATAGACCGTAGGCTCACTTGGAACCCACACATCATGTGCGTTAAATCAAAGATCAAGGGTCGGATAGCTATTCTGTACCCTTTGATCAATAGAAGATCCAAATTGAGTTTGAAAATCAACATTACCATCTACAATACGATGTTCAAGTCTGTCATCATGTATGCTTCAGGCGTCTGGGGACAAGCAGGCATCTCCATACATAATACAAAACAAGTTGATTAGGATGATTGTAAATGCTCCTTAGTTCGTGCGGAATGAAGCCATCTGCAGAGATTTGCAGCTGCCTTCCATTCGGCAGTCCATTCAGTCGAGGAATCTGTGAGTTTTTGAAGTTGCGGAAATTCACGAAAATCCGTTAGTTAGGGAATCTATAGACTATGCTGTAGACGACCCCTCCCGATATAGAAGGCCCCGACACTTTGTAGAATGAGTCCCACATGTCCCCCATTAATGGACGAATATCTTTTTCATCCATCCCACCCCAGCCAGGTAGGGTTATCCCGTGAAGGGCGATACTGATGTCTGAGGACTTCCTACCGCCATCCCCTCAGTCATGAACCCATTTGTTCTTCTTCGACTAAAAACAGCCGAAAGGGTAAGGGAGCTGGGCTCCATCCCGATTGAACTGAAGACGTTGGTCAGTATTAGCACAAACTCCGACAGATCTAATCATCGGAACTGTCGGGAAAGAACAAAATTGCTGCAACAAATTCTATGTGAAGATCCGAAAAATGATGCATTTCCATAGGAGTTCGCATCCCATATCATCCGTTCCACGGTTATAGTTCCCACGATAACAGGGAAGCCGTGGAATTTTGATTTTGGAGTGTCTACATGACAGAATGGTACTGGGTGGAGCCTGTAAAGTCGTCAGGAGTCTGGATTCCCTTCTCTGCATGGTCCGTGACCATGAGAGAGCAGGGATAGAAGCATTTCTCTTTAGGGCAGCTGCTGGAGCAGCTGATGTTTTCGTTGTTTTCGACTCTAAACGAGGTGATCACAACTCTGTCACCAAGTTGGAACCCGTTCAGCAAAAGGCTCATATAAAAGTGGCAGAGATCACCTCACTTCTGCGGCGACATAAGGGTAAGCCAATGCATGGGGTCTTCTTTAATAACATTGAAGACCTTGGCTCATCAAAGCATATGACTTGCTTTCCTTCGGTCGAGTTGGCTGAAGTCGGAAACTGAGAGGTTTTATCAGCAGCAGCCAGCACTGATCAACAGAAGAGGTCCGATCTTGCTATACTATAACGCCCGTCCGCATGTTTCACAAATCATCATCCGAAAATTGAACGAATAGAGCCACATAATTCTACCTCATCAACCCGAACCTCTAGTCAACCACTACCATGTTTTCGAACACTCCGATAGCTTTCTCACCGGTTCTATCAAAATTTCTTGACTGGGGTTTATTTTACGTAGAACCGAAATAGGTTTTCAGTTGGAAATGGCTATACGTGCGTTTCGACTTTTTAATTTCCCACCTCAGAAGCAACTGAATACCGTTGTGTTGTTACCTGGTATATTATCTGGAGGTGCTGCTCTGTCAGACCGTGACGTCTTGGATGTCACTGTAGAGAAAGATATGGTGTCATAAGAAATGAAAGTCATCAGATTTCATCTTCTAGAAAGTGACCACTACTTACAACTTTAAAAAAATCCTTGGAATTTTGATGAAGTAACTGAGAAAAATTCACAAGGCCTCTACATTTCATTCTTGACTGTCGGTCTTCCATTCGAGAATGGAATTTTCCACTCCAAAAATTGCCAGAGCTCACGTATCCAGTTATATTTTTGTCATAAAAATAACGCATTGTCAGGGTCTTCTCGACGAGAACGATCTGAATGCGTTTTCGCATGAAAAATGGTCCCTTTAAAAGAACATATATCTCTCAAAAATAGTTTGCATCTGGGGGTTGAGACAACCCTGTTTTAGTGGCGTTGTCTGTTCCTAAATTAACGTTAGGGGTGGATTCGTGGGGCGCTAGTAAATTTTCACTCAGTTGCGTAGTGAGTTGGGAACTCGCCTTGTTTGGGAAACTCCACATGTGTGTGAACTCTTTATTTATTACTCTCTTATAATTTATTGTCGCCAAAATTCGGGAGCCGATGGAACAAATGAATTATTTACTTGCGTCAGACATTCAACTGAAAAACCTCAATATCATCATACAAATGAGGCTATGTAACCCGTAATATCTCGTAATAGATGAGCTTGAATATGTTAGTAGCTACATTCACTTCAAGAAAATAACACATGGGCTGAAAAGTCCCGGGACAAAGAAATGAAACGCGTGTTTTTTGGTTCCAACGAAGTGTAGAACGATTTATCTTTTGCCTCAAAATAGTCCCCAGCTGCAGCAATAATCTCATCATTTGAGAAGAATTTCTTACCGATGACAATTTGTTTGAGGTCTGCAAACAGCCAGTAGTCGCTGAGAGCCAAATCTGGTGAATACGTTGGATGTGGGAGCAATTCGAAGTCCAATTCATGAAGTTTTGCCATTGTTTTGATTGACATTTGATACGGTGCGTTGTCTTCAAGAAACAATTATTTTTCTTTGCCATATGCGGTCGTTTCTTCGCAATTTCGGCCTTCAAACGCTCTAAAAACACTTTATAATATTCACTGTTGATGGTATTCACTTTCTCAAGAGAGTTGATGAATATTACAACACATACCCACGTACACCCCAAAATACCAAGGCCATATCCTTTCCAGCCAATTGTTGTGCTTTCGAGCGCTTTGGCTGAGGTTTTCAAGTTGCTCTCCACTCAGATGACGTTAGTTTTGATTCTGGATTGAAGTGGTGGATCAATGTTTCATCCATTGTTACTTATCGATGCGTAAATTCCGGTTTGTGATGTTCAAACATGACCAAACACTGCTCAGAATCATCAATACGTCCTGGTTTTTGGTCAACAGTGAGCTCAGGCGGCACCTACCTTGAACAAAGCTTTCTCATTGTCAAATGCTCATGCAATATAAAGCCAACCCGTTTTTTCGATATCTTCACAATGTCAGCTAAATCACGCAAAATCACTTTTCCCAACTTCACATTTAAAACGATTGTTTTCTGTTGTCACTGCCTCATTTGGGCGTCCACTGCGTTCTGCTTTATCGGTTCCTCTACTACCACGTTTGAAGTCAGCAAACCAACGTTTCATTGTTGTTTATGATGGAGCGGAGTCCTTATAACACTTTTCAAACCATTGCTTCGCTTGAACGGTATTTTGTCCATCAAGAAGCAGTGAAAGATAAAACATTGTTTTTGATCCATTGTTTTGAAAATAACAAACGTAGTGTAACTCTTAGCAAGTTAACTCACACACTCAAGAGTGGAATATCATGAAAGTTCAACAGCTTCTTTCTGAAGGTAAGTACTTACTGAAAAAGCGGTGAATGCAGTAACAGTAGCCCCATCTATGTGTTAGGCCAGAGACTTTTCAGTTGTTACAGGTTTCTCACAAATTTCACCTTCGCAAATAAATTATTTGGTCTCTGTTAATAACTTTTTGCTATCGCTGCTTTTCACTAAGTCTTTGGTTCATTATGTTCACACATTACATTCGTAAAAATCTTTTTCTGGCATAGAAACGGTGGTACTTTTAAAGTGTGACAGAGACAGCATACAGTATAACCATTATTTCTACCATGAATCTATTCACAGAAATCACATAATTACACAACTCAAATCCTGTACAATAAGTCAAAAGTTAAATGCACAAGCATAACTACATCTTTGTCCAATACAACAGTTCAAAATTTAAAAGGAATGGCAGAGTAACCAAGCAGATGCAGAATGCAATTCACATAAATTTTCGCCCCGTATAGATACTTTAGCTGAAACTGTTGTGAATGTATATATACATTCATAAACATAGTTCGTCGGGTTCAACAGCTATTATACTCGGCAACGTTAATAATTTGGTAAATAATGTGGGAGATGAATGATATCAATTTGACTATTACAATAGAAGTATTCATGAGTATTGAACAAAAATGGTGAAAATATACCCAAAAGTAATTAATGATTCATTAATACTCCCATGTGGTTTCCAATACGTTTAAAACGGCAAAACTTTTGAAACAAATTGAAACATCGTTCAATGAACTAGGTAACGGGGGTGATTTTGGTGGCAAAACTCTCTTTGGACTGAAGCAATTGAAAAGTAATATTTAATTTCCAAAAATAAAAAATCTTTACATGATCCAAAATAATCAACATCCCAAAATTTGCTATTCAAACATAGTTCACTTCAATAAAGCAAAAACAATACCTAGTTTCTTGAAATTTTTTCAAATATCTAAAAAACTCTATGAATTGTGTATTCATGTCCACCAAATGGTGAGGTCATTCTATTTGGAACGGAGGTGAAATATCTTGGCGTAGTCCTTGATAAGAAACTCTCCTGGAACGCTCACTTGGAAAAAGTTTTACACAAAGTCAGACTGTCCCTATGGACATGTCGAAGGATTTGTGGTAAAACTTGGGGTTTAGGTCCCAAACAAATCCATTGGATTTATGTTATGATTGTCAGACCAATGATCCCTTGACAACAAGGAGATTGCGGTTGCTGTATTTCTTGATATTGAAGGAGCATTTGACAATGCACTACCTAAATCTATAGGATTGTCTCTGGTTAGAAAGGGTATAGAATGGACCATAACTGTCTGGATCTATGCCATGCTAGTAAATTGAACTGCAACTACGACTCTTCAAGGCGAGGCTATCAGGTTCAGGGTCACCAGGGGCTGCCCTCAAGGTGGGATACTATCTCCCCTTCTGTGGTCGCTCCTAGTGGATAGTCTGCTTGATGCCCTCGACAGAAAAGAGGTTGATCTGCAAGCTCATGCAGATGACCTTGTCATCCTGGCAAGGTCCACGTCGGAAAGGATAGCTTGTAATATCCTCCAAAGCGCGTTGGACGTTGTTCACAGTTGGTGCCTGAGGGAGCAGATGTCTGTCAACCCCAGCAAAACTGTGTTAATCACCTTCACCAAGAGAAGAAAATTGGACGATCTAACGCCACTTTGCCTCAATGGTGTGGTCATTCCATTTGGAACGGAGGTGAAATATCTTGGCATTGTCCTTGATGAAAGACTCACCCAGAACGCTCACTTGGAAAAAGTTTTATATAAAGCCAGACTGTCTCTATGGACATGTCGAAGGATTTGTGGTAAAACCTGGGGTTTAGGTCCCAAACAAATCCATTGGATTCATGTGATGATTGTCAGATCACGTATGGTGCAATTGCTTGGTGGCCGAATGCTTCACAGAAACCGGCCCAAGCGAAGCTCTCTGGCTTACAGAGACAGGCTTGTCTGGCTATCAGTGGTGCCATCAGTACCACACCGTCAGCGGCCATGGAGATCCTTTTAGATCTACCTCCTCTCCACATTTTTCTGGAGAGAGAGGCCAGATGGACTGCATACAGACTTGTGCACATTGCCAATTGCACAAATCAATTCAATGCAGAGTGCAACAGACTGTTGGTTGACATTGGAAGTCACAGCATTCTGGTAATGACCTCTGACTTTATCCCTCCAACTGTTAACTACGAACTGTCTTATAAGGTACTATTCACGAGTAGAGAGGACTGGATCCTGCGGGAGAAGAAAATATCATGAGCAGATAGTTGTTGGTTCACAGATGGATCAAAAACACCTTCCGGTTCTGGTGCAGGTGTTTTCAGTCGCAGACCCAGGACAGATATATCAACCTACCTAGGAATCTATGCGACTGTATTCCAAGCGGAAATGTATGCTAATGAATTCGGCAGAGCCGTACTCTCACCATCTGACCTGAAAGACCACTCACCATACAAACTAATCGGCTTCGTTAAGAAGCTGGGTTTATTTGGTCGAGTGTGAATACGTGTCAGCCACAATAAATCCTTGCGGGTTGTGGTGGAGGGTCGAATAGACCCACTCATTTTAGACCTAACCCAACCTAACCTAACCATCATATAATTAATACTGTATTTTTCAAAATGCTTCAAATTTGTCACGATTACCGCTTTGTTTGAAAGAATGAATTTTGTAAATATTCATCTCAATCGCATCAATACCTTGACTTTTATAACTTCAATTTCTATAAGATTTTTATATTATTTCAACTGTTTCTCTATTGATATTTAAAAAAATCACCTTCTCCGAAATGGAATTCTTGGTGTGCTCTTGTATTGAATATTNAAGTAACTTTCAGACACAAACTGAAAGAAAGTCCTCCTGAAACAGCTACTTTCATATAAACATTGAATTACACGAAAGAAAAATATCTTTCGAAACAAATACTTCTATATGAACACTGAAATATACAGAAGATACTTTTCTTTACTTAGTTTGTGTTTCAAACATTCGTTGTGGAATAAAATCAGATATCATTCACATGAGTTCTACTTTAAATGAATGGTAACAAATCACTTGATAAAGCTACTGTGCTAGCGACACATATTGTGATATATTTTGCAAATAAAGTTTGTGGAGATCAAATCGTGAAGTGTAGTTTTTGAATAAACTTACCATATCTGTCAATAATTTTGTCAGAATCCACAATTTTAATAATTCCGATTACTTCCTAACCACAACCAAAAATGAATGTTTGATATTATGGCGTCTTCAAAATGAACCAAAATATTCTAGTTCTGAAAAGTGAAAAATGAAACTTTCTATGTTTTTTACCGCTTTTATTTGTAACCATCGTTACTGCAGTTTGGTCCTATATGGACATTTTCAAAGTAAAACTATAAAAAAGTTTTATTGTATCAGTTTGAAAATGTCCTTATAGGACGGAACTGCAGTAACGAGGGTTACAAATAAAAGCGGTAAAAAACAGAGAAAGTTTCATTTCTCATTTTTCATGATGATCTCCTACCACTAGGTGATGGCTATATCAATCAATCCTTGTTTCATTTTCTTCACAGGTACAGAATATCCTCAAAGTTGCAGAGGTACATCCTGTCAGTCCCCGTTTTGATCCCGTGACATTCACAGGGCATCCCTGGGATGTCCTAGGAAGAACATTTCCATCGCCCAGTGACAGGATTGGGATACCCATTGACTTTCCATGGCTAATTTGGTATTGTCCCCGTTTTGATCCCTTGAAATTGACAGGATATCCCTAGGATGTCTTAGGAAGAACATTTCTTTCGCCCAGTGACAGAATTGGGATACCCATTGACTTTCCATGGCTAATTTGGTATTGTCCCCGTTTTGATCCCTTGAAATTGACAGGATATCCCTAGGATGTAAAAATTAACATAAAAACAGTTTTTTTTTCTAAAGCTAAGGCTTTATGTATGAATCTTCAAGGCCATTCTTATAGTTTTTCCTCAAAATTGGTTAATGCTTAATTTTTCAAATTCATTTCTAGATTTCACTTCAGTGGTGTTTCCAAGCACCACTTTATGTTGCTAGACAAGAAATATATGAGTCAAGTCGGAGTGAACTAGAAATATGTCCTTTCTAAATTCGTATAGTTTATAAGGTATAAAATGAAGGTATCTAAAAAAAGTTTCAAAGTGTACCACATATTTGAAAACGCAGTGCTGTATTGGTTTCGATTCGACATTTTTTAAATAATTTAAAGTTATAAAAAATTATCGATATTATTTGTTAATTTAAAAAACTAAAAAATGTTCCTAAATATGATTGAACACATACATTGACCTAAAGAAATTGCAAAATGAAATTTGTATGTGAAAAATAATATTTATCATATAACTGTTTGTCAACTTCAACAAGGACATTATAACTAAGTGAATAACTATGTAATTATATACAGGCAATGAATTATGTCTAAACAGAAAATATACAGGGTGGGGCACTCCATACGACACGGTCCCTGTAAATCAAATCATTAATTTTTTCGGGAATTTCTTCATTTTATTGTATGTATATTGATAAAGGATGCAGAAGGAAATTATTTTGGTGTCTACAAGGTGGCTCAAAAAAGTGTGACATATCAAAGTTGTGTTTTTCAAAAAGATAGGAAAAAATAATATGATTTCATATGAGATACTATGTACCTAACTATAATCATTTTCGAGTTATTAATTTCAATAAATTGATGGATGTAGCCGTTACTACGTGGAAGGAGAGCATAATGAAGAGAGAAATGAAAATTTCTATGTTTTTTACCACTTCCAATTGTAACTAACGTTACTGCAGTTTCGTCCTATATGGACATTCTCAAACTAATACAATATACTAAAGTTTATACAATGAACTTAAGTTTATTGTAGTTTCGTCCTATATGGACATTCTCAAACTAATACAATAAACTAAAGTTTATACAATGAATTAAAGTTTATTGTATCAGTTTGAGAATGTCCATATAGGATAAAACTGCAGTAACGTTAGTTACAATTAAAAGTGATAAAAAACATAAAAAAAAATTCATTTCTTATTTCATTTCATTTCATATCTCATTTTTCATGATAATCTTCTACCACGTAGTAATGGCTACATTCATCAATTTACTAATAATGTACCTTCAAAAAATCAGTTTCGAGCCACGTTTCACATAATGAAAGAATATTACGTGATTGCTGGTTAGATTTTCATTATACTGTCAACAGTATATGTCTAACGCACACTCAACACTGAACGTCTGCCCGACGAGAGAGGAGAAGCCTGCCTTCCGCTGAAAGCCAAACAAACTGGCGCCGTTACGCGTTAGATAACGAAGCCTCCCATGAGAGGTTATCACTTCAAAAATCCCTATGTAAAGATTTGAATTTGAATAGTCCTGTACAGCAATCAAAAATTGGACTTCTCTTGTGCTATTTGTGCATCCTAGTTTCAATTATATTATCCACCAACCGGTAGAAATGTATTTCTCTGCTGTTCTGCTAGAATAACTGGATAGGGCTATAACTACGGCAGCAGCACCAAGATACTACACTATTATCGTCTAAGCAAAATTTGAAACACATATAGAGCACATACAACAAACGTAAATACAAACTAGCGTTAATTATTCCGTTTCGCGGTTTAACTAAACTACATCTGCAAATGTGTGGTTCACCGTTCTCTCGTGTTAATCCGCAGAGAAAATCCTCGCCAACGTGATATCCCAGTCCTCCTCTTCAATAGCGACGACCATACCTGTTCAACTCGACTGCTATGGATCGTTCGATACAAAGCGATTTTTTTTCACGCTTGTCACAACTAGGTTGCACTGGAACGGCTTGTCATTTAAATTCGACCAATAGAAAGCCTAGCGGGAACAATGCCATTGACAGGGCCTTTAGAATTGGCGGTGATAATAACAATATCAAACTAAAATATCTATGATGCTGACGTTCGGGAAACTGATTGATTGTGTTATAAATGCAATGCAAGGGTTTTGTTATTGGCGAAGTTACCTGATAGCATATTGTTGTTAGTAGAAACGGTTAATTATTCGGCCAATTTAGACATCCGAGGGTACAAAAATTCGCACCCAGCTCAAAGTTGGTAGGATTGTTTGAAACATCATCATAAATGAAATCAAAAAAATCCTCATCATCTATAAGAAATTGCTGAAAACATTTTTCCTAAGAGCCACCGTTTCTGAGATACAACGATTCAAAAAGTTGGAAGAGTAATCGTCATAATATGCACATCCTACTGCACACTTTTCTACGCTAAATTTATTTCAATATTCAGGTGGATGTGAAGCTGTTGCTCATGCTGTTCGAAGATATTGTATTAATCTTCATCCAAATCCAGATTCAAAAATTTTCCTGAAAATAGACTTAAAAAATGCCTTCAACATGATTGATAGAAACATCATGCTTCGTAAGGTTGAAGATTCGTTTCCAGGATTATATCCCTTCTTAAGACAGCGTAATAAATCAGCTTCCTATTTGAGTTTAGGTGAACATCTGATTCTGTCTGAGAGAGGTGTTCAACAAGGTGATCCCTTAGGACCTGCTCTTTTTTGTCTGAACATCAACGAACTCACTAGAAGCTTATCATCTGAATTTAATTGTTGGTATTTGGACGATGGCTCAATCGCTGGCGATGAAAACAGTGTTTCAAAGGATTTAGGAAAAATCATTGATTATTCAAAACATCTTGGACTTGAACTGGACTTGAAAAATGCGAGTTGATTACTATTTCAACTCCAAATAATATTTACGAATCCATTTTGAAATTGGCTCCTGGCATAAAAATTTCGGAAAAGTCTAAATGGAGTCATCTGGGTGCTTCTCTCTCTAAAGATTCACTTTCAGAACATCTTCGAGAAAAACGGGAATCATTCAAATTGCTGACCACCAAAATGAACTTCCAAAACACGTTGCATTTTTTCTTTTGAAAAATTGTTTGGCGATTCCAAAACTCATGTACGCCCTCAGATGTTCCCCCACTTGGTCAAGTCAGTTAGAGCTTGACGACTTCGAAAATTTACTCCGCAACACGACGGAATATGTTACAAACAATCATTTCAATAATGATTCATGGCTTCGAGCAACGCTTAGCGGACTTGGGCTACGTTCGGATTCTTCCGTAGCTTTACCAGCTTTTCTGTCATCAGTCAATAGTGTTTCAGATCTTATCGATTCCATCCTTCCTTCCATATTCATCAATATCAAAGACGTTTTTTATGCTGAAGGTGAATCACTTTGGCATGCCGCAACTAACATTGCTCCTCCTACAGATAAAAAAAAATACAAAGTGTTGATGTGGTGAGGCGTCCACCAAGGCGAGCGTCGTCATTCACATCCTCTCGACCGACTGTGAAAAGCTTATACCACTTGTAAACATTTTTCTGACTCAGAGTACAATCCCCGTATGCCACTGTCAGAATTTTAAGTGTTTTTGAGCACTCAATTTCATTTTCTACACAAAATTTGATGTAAATTCTTTGATTAATTTTTTTCAATAACAGAAAATTGCCAAACACGCCAAACACTTCTACACAGTAAAAATAAAGTAAAGAACATTATCTCGATTCAAAGAAATCTTGCTTTTCTATATTCAAGAGGAAATATTTTTATAAACTGAAAAATATATTCTCTCAAGTTGAATCATTAATTTAAATGGACTGAATAAACGCTTCTTTCAAGTAAAAAAAAATATTCCAGCAAAATTGTGCATAAATTTCAATAGAAATCATCACATTAGCTCAAGGAAAGTAAGTATGCATTCTTAAGTGTGAGCAAAATTAATCTCGAAGCAAAACTGTTTTGGGTTTTGAAAGAATGATATGTTTACCTGGAACATTATTTGAATGTATCCGTATGAGAAATCAACTGTTTCCAACTTCATCAAAGATAAACTCATGTTTCTGTTTATAAACTGTCCCTTTCATTTGGATGTATTTAGTTACTTGAATCCAAAGTATCTCATCTGTAATATGAACAGCTATAAGTGATAAGGAAATAAACTAAATGATACATTACATATTATCTTTGGTTTATTTGAAGCAATTGCAAATCATAAATGTTATCCTGAAAAAGCATGTGATAAAAAACAAAACGTTATAGAGAACTAAATTTTCTTTGCTAATCTTTGCTTAAATATCATATTCCAACCGCAAACTTTTGAGACATCATACAGTTATACAAATAACATAAATAAATATTCAATAAGAAAACATATATAAAAAAGAGACATATTCTTGACAAATTGCAAATTAACAAAAAATAAAATAAAATCGAAGCCTATAAACATTACAACTCAGAAAATGAATTAATTTATGAGTGTTTTTACACGAATAAAGTTTTTAAAACTAGTTGCCATTCTGATGAATAACATTGAAAAAATCACTATCGTCTATCAAGTTCTGCATTCTGCTTTTGTTTATCCACAATTGCCGGAACATCACTTGGATTCTGAAACTAAAAAAGAAATCAGCACATCATCGTTAGCTACTATTTCAAATATCTAGAAAGGTAAAACTATGAAAACAGCTGCCACTTAATAAAAAAAAATATCTTTTCCTTAATAAAAAACTGTATGAGTGGGTTTATTCCGTTAACCAACCCAATTGTTGTCCGCATAGTAGGTATTATTAGAGGATCAATGAAAAATATAAAATGTTTCACGTACAAACATACTTAAAGGTATGTGATTCGCTATTTGAATAAAAGCATTCACTGTTTTCACGTTTTTGGAAATTCTGATTTCTCCTCTAGTGAGTTTGGTAATATTTCTACCTATTTCTAACATTTATGATGTACTGTTTGGAACCTTTGGTGTAGTAATGAATATTACTGGAGTTTTTTCCCAACACCAAATCGTTATTGTTACACCTCGAGGTGTAAAAATAACGATTTGGTGTTTGGGAAAAAAATCCAGTAATATTTATTTCTTACATTCCTGAAGGAAATATATTAAATAATTTCAAACTGAGTAGGGTATATTCAATTTGTTCCCAATGAATAAAACCTTTTCTGAATTAATTACAGAAAGTAAAGACATTTCGGAATTCAACAAACATTTACATGTTGCAATCAGAAAGTGGCTGTCACATATGGAAGCTTTTTATACCTACTGGTGCCTATTTTGGTATTTTTTGTATTATAATTTATTGTCGAAACTATAAGTATCTCTCTTATTCAATAAAAAATGAATTCGGTAAATTCGGTCTGAAAGAAAAACAAATTTCATTTAGAGAAAATGCACTTATTTAAAACAAGATAAAAGATATGTTCAAAACAAGAGATTCATGAATTTGAATCAACGTGGAGGATTTTTCAGTTCAAATTAATATAAACTTGCAGAGCTCGGCAGATGTAATAATGCATGTGTGAAATATTACGAAGCTTCGATATAATTTTCGCAAAATGAGGGCGGAGTTTCTTTCTCAAGTAATCCAAACACCTCAATTTTATCCATTTATAATACTTACCCATGAAAATATCTTCCAACTGTGTAAGACCCCAGTCGTGTAAAATCTGTTCCATTATGGTGAATACAAAATAATTGGAAAAGAATTGCACTACCTAGAGACACATAAAACACGTTCTCCTTAAAATCACAACACACCAACGTCACTTTCCAAACCATACTGGCGCGTACACGAACACTGTTCTACATTGTTAGTTTCTCATAATACTAAATTTAAATTCCTTTCCTTTTCCTCAAAACATTCCACTGGCACTGAGAGTTGAGAGTTTACCTACACTCCTAACACTTCAAAAATTATCATAACGTAACTTCGTGTGAAATTCAACTTGCCTTGTTAGGCCGGGAAGATAGATCCAGTGGAGCTTTCTGAAACAGAGCATCAGGATCGTGAAAGCTCGTTTGTCATCACGATTCAATTTTTGTGCTTATAAGGGGTATTTCGATTTAATTCGATTTGTGCGTTGATTTCCACTCTAGAGAACAACATTCATATTCATAACGGAGAACGTCCCCGAATTGTTTTACTTCCAGACATAAGAGCAAAATGCGGCTGCCAAAGATATTAATATTCAGTCTGGAATAGAGCCGTTTTGAAGGAATGAAACATGGCCGGCGTTTAATAATAACAAATTTGTTGAAAATGGAGGGAAGCGGATGATTAATAGTTTCCGAAGGGTATTTCAACAGTTCGATAAATAAAGAGTGCGCCCTTACACCCGAGTAAACAATGGGTTGAGCTTCTCCTTTCCGAAGAGCTACGCTTTTATTTTTCGCGGAGGTATAACCTCAGTTCCAAAAGATTAATACTCGCTCTTGTCTTGCTAGGGGTTGCCGATTGATTTATTACGAATGATGGTTCGCATGGTGGTTCTTTAACTTTTCCATCTCGAAACTGGCGTGTCTAGACTTCTCTTGTTCGATGTTCGATTTTCCTTATTACACGTGCTGTAACGTAATCATCGAAATAATATTAGTAGACGAAGGACAAGGTGTATGGGGCGGTTGCTAAGCTTCTATAATAGGACTAATTAAGGACGGTCGGGTAAACGAATGAAACTGCGTAATAAGCCATATTCAACCAATTTCTGAGATGGTTAGGTTGAATATATCGAATTCTTTATGATAATGATGATTAGCGCGTTACAATTCTCCCATGTCTCTCCGAAGTAGTGGAACTGATCCTGATAGATCAGATTAATTATCATGTCAATGAAAATCATATCATAACATCTGTACAAACAGGATTCAGACCTCAACCCACCACGGCTCTTCTGTTAATTACCGACGATCTTTTTGAAGCTGTAGCTGTTTAGTAATTCTGAATTATAGCAAAGCCTGTGACAGTTTTGACCACGAGATATTCTGTGACATACTTGTCTTCCTTGGTTTTTCTTGGAAGGTAGTGTCAGTCCTAGGAGACTATCTGAAGACAACAACTCAAAGAGTTGTTGTGGATGGAGTTGTATCGGATGCCCTACCGGTATCAAAGAGGTGCCACAAGGATGTCTCCTTGGACCCCTGCTTTTAAGGTTCAGTTTGTATGCCTGTGATTTTCATCTGTTTGCAGAAAAATGCAATATACAAGCCTAAGATAACACAGAGTTCACCAACTCAAGTCAGCTGCAGCGGCGTCGTATTATTTCATTTGTTATGTTACCGGATAATATACTTTTTTATAAAGAAAACTATAATTGTTTTCATATCTATCATATTTTTGGGATCCTAGTCTGAAACAAATATTGAATAAATTTCTGACTCAGGCATATTTTAATTTCTTGATTTTGGTAAAATGAAAATCAAGGGCGCCCCATCCATAAAAAACACGACCACTGCTCTCTCGATATATTGACTGCCGTTAGCAACTTGTTACCTTTTTTTGAAATTTCCTCTTAGCCGTCGAATATCGATCATCATAAATAAAATTATCAGAAAAAGCTAATAATTTCCACATACATATAGAAATGTAGGCTTCCACGGCAAGCATCCTACAACCTCGACAGGTATTTGTCGGATATGCTGCAGATACATGTTGGGAAGACTTAGACGTACGTCCGAGACACAGTAAAGACACGCCCGAAGAAGCCATTGTATG
>NW_019289711.1:40821-69842 GCF_000500325.1 Leptinotarsa decemlineata
AGAGAGTCGAACCTTAACATGTTTTAAAAAAAGTCTTAAACATTTTTTAATTGAAAGATTCTATTATAAAGTCGATCAGGCACTATAATAAGTATTTGTAAATCCTTTATGATTTGTCCGTTATTTGTGTATTTGGGTGAATATATGTATGTATGCGTATAAATGTATATATGTATATATGTCTGTATCTATATATGTATATATGTGTTACACAATTAATGTTTACTTTTACTGTTTACCATTACCATAGATGAACGACTATAATACCTGCAAATTTACTGTTCTGTTATATACAATTCAACTGAATGTTATTATGTTCTGTTTATTTCAGATAAACGACTACTCCTATACAATACTTGTATTGTGCTTTTGGAGAATAGAGAATTATTATTATTATTAGTTATGTTCGTAGGTTTCATATTAAAAGTTTATCGAAACTTCCACGTGAAAATATTCACTTCCATGTGACATACAATAGTTTCAATTTCATTCAAGAATTCAAACGACACGTCGCGTCAAAATAATCAACTGATTGGTTTGAAAATAATTATCAAAGGATCATCATTTCCATCCAAGTAATTGCATTCTAAAACGGACGTTCGATTTGCATGTCAGTTATAATTAAAAAGTCTGGAATTTGCTTCGAGAATTGACAAACGCAGATACCCATTGAAAGAAATTGAATTGACGATGCCCTCAAATGTGTTATTGAGTCGATAGTCTGATTTCGAAAATATTTGTCTTTTTAATTCAATCCTCCCAGAATGATATTCCACTGAAAGAAGGTAGACGGTGTTTAAGACATGAATGATATATTTTAGGATATATATTGTTTCGATTGTGAAACTCATTTTAACATATTGTAACGAATTAAAGAATTAACTGTCTCAAACAAATTTATTTTTAACAAGATTTCACTATCACAACTAATTTATATACAACACTCAGCAACTAACGCTTAGTTTATCTTCACGGTTAGAATACGCACGATTCACTTTCTAGGTACAGACTCCATCTCGGGACGAGAGGCCGGTTTATATATTGGCAACGACCGTTCTAGATTTCTCTAGTTGTCGAGATTGTTCGCAGCGACTTGTCGAGATCATTCCTTTCGCGATGAGTCACGTGTTTACTGACTGAGATATCGGACAGGGCCGGCTTCAGATTCATTACAATATACGGAAATGGAACTGAAGCAATATCAATACAGGCTATGAATGATTCAAGTTTCGCAATAAGTCTTATACCGAAACATCAATGTCCACCATTGAAGATGACAGTGTTCCATGTAAATAAAATTTTACCCCTTTCATATTCTATATTACGTAGCAATGCTGTTAATGATATCTGATTGGATTCACAAATGAATTTAAAGATTTAAGAGCAATAAGTATATTGCCAACTTTGTCGAAAGTTCTAGAGAAAGCTATGGAAACGCAAATCAAGTCTCATCTAAGTAGTCACTCTTTATCATCATCAATTCAATCCGGTTTCCGTAGGGGCACTTCACTTCTTCACATCACTGATGATATCTTGAGACCTACTGATCAAGGTCGGTTCACACTAATAGTTTTACTCGATTTTAGTCGTGCTTTCGACACAATTAAATACGATTTGTTACTGAACATGTTACATTATATAGGTTTTTCAGAAAATTCACGAGTGCTTATAGGCAATTATCTCAAGAATAGGCAGCAAAAAGTTGTTCTCGAAGATGAGAGCTCTGAATATTTGAAACCCAAGTCAGGTGTCCCGTAGGGATCTATACTGGGGCCTCTTCTGTTTACTATATACTCCTCTCATCTGGTGACTGGAATGAAAGCCTGCAATATTCATTTATATGCTGGTGATACCCAATTTTACTATAGTTTCCTTCCACATATGGTGGATGATGCATGCAATCTTATTAATAATGATCTTGGGGCCTTCGCAAAAGCTGCCAAAGATCATTGCCTACTTATTAATCCTGAAAAATCAAAAGTTTGGTGACACCAAGATCTATAATCTTGGTGTCTAGCACACCAAGCCAAACATCAATTCCAAATAACTCTTGGAAATTTGTAGCATTATATATGAAGGGATGTTCTTGTCTCCAGGGATAATGAATATTTCGGTTATACAATTCGTTATTTGTGAATCTACTCTCATCACACCATAAAATTTTATTAGAGATTTCATTATCCTGACGATGTTGTTTGAGATATTCTCAAACAACGCAAATGATGGATGTTTCTGACTTTGTTGAGGTCGAAATTTATTTATTTTCAAAATTTTATAAGCTGATTGAATAGTACTATGATATGCAATCTCTCTCAATATTACTGCTTTTTTCTTGATTTTTTGGTATTTTTTGGTATCGAATGAAAATTACTTTATTATTACTGAGAATGTCTTCTGTCTGAACTCGCCCAAAATGTCAATTTCAGTATTGCCAGCTCTCTTCCAGTTACTGTACAATTCTCACCGATAGGTTTATCAAATGAACCAGGATTGCGTAAACTACTCTAAATGCATTTCATCAGTTCGGACTTCCATTGTCTACTATAATATAAATTGATTTGAAAACCCTAAAAAATCCTTCTCCATTGTGAAAGTGATGGAAGGACTTACGTTGTTGATGTGCTTCAGGAAAGTGTCCAGTTCTGCATGGTTCCATATTATGAAGGTGTCATCTACGTACCTCAACCAGACTCGGGGCTTCTTGTGGGCTTCTTCAATGGCCAGAGTTTCAAACCACTCCATATATGTATTGGCTATAACAGGTGAAAGTGGTGATCCCATAGGCAGTCCCTCATCTTGCGTAAAGAATTCGTCCTTCAGTTGAAAGTAGCAATTTCGTACACAGCATTCTGGTAATTCCATGATTACTTGTATCGGTAAGTTTGTTCTATCTTTCAGGTCCCCATCTTCGGATAGCTTCTTATGTATGATTTGAAGTGCTTCTTCGACCGGAACTTTGGTGTAGAGGCTTTCTACATCGAAACTGATCAGTTGATCCTGCTCTTTGACTTCGATTTCCCCTGGTAGTTCAACGAAATGCCTTGAATTTTTCACAAAAGATGATGCAGTGGTTTAATTATTGGTAGTAAAAATCTGGACAATTTCTGAGTGGCTGAATCTCTGGAGCTAATGATCGGTCTGAGCGGAACATCCTTTTTGTGGATTTTGGGTAGTCCATACAGGTGAGGAGGCTTACTGTGGAGCGGTGTTAGCAATGATAGCAATGATAATCTCAATGCGTTGAAATCATCTTTTGGATAGCTGACGTCTCGCAGGATACAATTCCCTATACAGAGCTAGAGATTTAGTAGTATTTCTCACACATTTCGCGTATACGAAAAGCATATCAAATTTCTCGTCATTAGAAAAATCAATGGTTTTCCGCTCACAAATTCACACGGAAGCATGTGAAAAGAGATTACTCTAGTACCCCAAAAATTTTGTACCATTTAACTGACCTTGTAGGTCTTAACGTTTCTGAGATAGAAATAGTGAGATCAGCTAAAAAAACGACCTGTATAAAAATCATAAGTGTTTTATCACACTCCATAATCTAGATGCGGGAAATAGAAGTGTCATCTGATTTGATCGACACATCATAATTACTACTATGATGTATCACGTGGAATGTTCGAATAAAAACTTTCTTAAAGAGATATTAGCGTGATGAATATCGCGTTCATTCACTGTGCTTCATGTAAAAAGCATTTATTATCTGAAAAACTTTCCAGGAAGAGGTAATGGAAAATACATTTGCTATAGACTAGCATATTCACGTCTTATCTTCAGATCATCCTTCTAGCAAGAAGGAAGTTTATGTAAAGAGATAGCTCGACAGTATTTAGAAATATCGATATCCTCCTAGTTTTGTTCACTAAGAAACTTGCAATTATTTGCATTTTATGCAAAGTTCCAACTTCCGGACGGTTATGAACCTAAAGGAAACCACAAGCCGATTCCTGAAAAGCCAGGCCAAAGTTTAACAATTCAGAATTGAAGGTTATTTGTTGTTCTTTATCACTAAACTAATCCCGAAGGCCTGAAGGAAATCTGAATTTCAATAGAGAATCAATATTTAGTGCTTTCATAGACGTTATATACACAGAAATGTACACAATGAAATTATAATATGATATCATAGACAGTGTTGCCACAAGATATGTTTTTATCGAGGTAGATTTCTGAAAGGGAGCGGGGTAGAACCGAGGTGGAACCACATAAACATGATGACAGCAATCACAGTGACGCATCAACGTATGCCTATGATGTTCTATGATAAAGTTGACGATCGTAATCAAAAACATGTCACATCCCAACTAGCAATTTCTTATTTTATAATAGTTGCGGAAACGTTTCGGAGAAACAAATTATAAAACTACATTTCTCCCAGAAATGTTTTCAATGTGTTTATAAAACTGCTATAAATAGTAAATTGGCACCGTTTTATAAAACATTATAGTTATTATCAATATTTTGTAAGGCCTTTTACAAACACTACAAAACAGTTTTATAAACATTTTGGCAGTTACTATAAAATTGTCTAACACTCTCAAAAAGTAGTTTTGTAACATATTTAAGCGATACTTTTAAAATAATCGGAAGACAGTTTTATAAAAGTTTTTTAGTAGTTCCAAGTAGGCGATATAAAATATAATACAGACGAAAACGATAACAATAAAATGAAAAAGTGTTAAAAAAGTTTTCTTGAAGATGGAAAAAAAGCCAAGAGTAAGTGATCCTACAAGTTACGGATCCAAAGTGGCAAATTCAAAGGTGCAGCATTCAAAAATAAATACTTTCACAACCTACAGAAAAATTTACGTGTATAATAGTAATGAGCTCCGAAACCGAAATATTGACGAACCTGCTTCCCTGCAAGCCTTCAAAATCTTTGGAACCTCCTATTTTACTCTCTCGGGTGTATGTACGAACTTCCGATAGTTTCATCTTCCTTCAGTCCCAGAACATCGCAATCTTCACGCTACTTTCCCCACCACTTGTCGTTCATCATAATTCGTTCAACTACGATGCACTTTACATATTAATATTTCACTCCTGTTCGTTTTTTACTTGATAAATCGCTCCTCTCATCCTGAACTGCCAAAAAGTTAATTTAGTTGGAAACAACTCCAAACCTCTCAGGAGTTTCCTTATATCAGGCTGAACCACAAATGTATTGCTGGACAGAAGTGTCCTGAAAGGATAAGGCTAAGACGAAAGGAAAGAAGAGAGAACAATTTTTCAAGAAAGAATTATTACTTGAAAATTCAATCAATAAAACCGTTTTTTCATCAACAGTTCTCTTGTTGAACAATATCAACCATGTTCTATGTTGAGACCGAACTGACCAGCAAATATTTTCATCTACAATTCGATGAGAACTCATATTACCTAAATGTTACAAAACAGATATCTCTCTGAACTTTTCGGCAATCATCTGTAGGTCACAACTGAATTTGTTGAATAATGTCAGACTCTACAACGATCTCGATAAACCCTGAATGGCAAACCCAATATTTACTCATCTCTGAAACAATTTTCCTCAGTTGAATCTGTTTGCCAAAGGACAATATCAATATACTTTTCATTGTACAGGACGGCTTATTATTTCATCATCGTAATCCTCTGAATTTTTTTGAAATAATCTATCTTTATTATTTATTTACCACAATTGGAAATCTAATTGAATATACTGCAAAACAATCAAAATAAAAATGATTGGGATAGTTAATAAATGTCTATCCCGTGTATTGATTCATCTCTCAGATTGGGTACATTATTTTTCACAAGGAGCAGAACGTTACAGTCACTACAACAGTCGTTTTCTCAGTTGGACTATTTCACAATGCAATTTATAGAATTTGATTATGAGACATTACAGATGGTAAATATATTGTTTTAAGAACAGGGAGGTACACACCAGATAACATGAATGAGAATGAGAATGGAAATAATTCCAACAGTTGGTCGTTCAATAGGGAATTTTATTGTTCACGTTTATCAACTACCAGGGATTCCTGCTGATTTCATTTTTTGTCTTTCATTTTCTGCATGGAGTAGGTGGTAGTTTATATCAACGTTGTGTTTGTTTTCTAACAGATAGTATGCATAAGCTGGAACCTTCTTTAAACTGCCTGAAAAAATCTATAACCATTTTTTCTAGTCCTTGCCATCCAAACTGCCCGAAAAACCATATTCTAATTACCACCCCAACTGAAAATATTCACTGCAAGTCAACAATCCACTTCATTCTTGTAATTGTATTATGATCTAGGAATTTGATCAGTTTGAAGTGTTTTGTTTCCAAAAAATTATCTTGAATTGAAAAGATGTTTTTTGTAATAGTTTAAAAACTGAAATGATTACGCAAAATATACGTATATATATATATATATATGGTGATGATCGATATGGGGCTCCCAAGACAAGGTTTTATCTATAAACATACCAAGGAGTTTGGCTGTTTCCGAGAGTTGGATGTTGTTGAGTTTCACTGTTTTCCTTAACGCGAAGCTGAAATGTACTGTTTTACTTTCATTCAGTTTTAGTTGATTTCTATCACACCAAGAAATCATGTCATCCATGACTGAATTAATGTTTTCTAGCTCCTCCGCAGTATTTCCGGAAACTGTTATGGTAGTGTCATCTGCGAAAAGGATAATGAAACCTTGTTTTATATACTTCGGAAGTTCATTTATATAGATAGAGAAAAGCAGTGGGCCTGAAATGGACCCCTGTGGTACCCCAAGGATAATATCTTGAATATCAGATACTGCATTATTCACAGTCACTACCATTTTTCTATCTTCCATAAAAGATTTTATTCATTCCAGAAGGAACCCTCTAATGTCGATGTTATATAACTTACTAACCATTATGTCACTATTTACTGAATCAAACGCCTTAGCCAAGTCAAATAATATTGGAACTACGTCCTTCCACTTACCGATTTCATTGTAAATAAACTCGAATTTTCTAGCAATAACAGTTTCAACTGATATAGCTTTTTTTAAATCATGTTGATAATCGGTTAGATTCTTGTATTTTTCGAGAAACGCAATAATTCTATTTGCTACTATTATTTCAATAAGTTCAGATGGAATACTCAGTAATGATATTTGGCGATAGTTATCTATATTTTCATGTGAACCCTTTTTATGAATAGGGATAACTTTGGCTGTTTTGAAGACACTTAAAAAACGCCTTTCATTATAGAGTGATTATTAAGATTCAATAGAATTTTAGATATAGATGGAATGACATATTTTAGAACTTTCATTGTCATGTCGTCTGAGCCACTCGATTTTTCATTTTTCAGTTCGGTCATTGTTGAAACTAGTTCAGGTTCTAGCACTTCTTCAAAAAACATTGAGCTTTCATTAAATTCCGAGACCGTATGTGGTAGTGACATGTTCTGACCTACATGTCCTAACAGAGCTGCCGAGGCTTCTCTGGTAAAGTGGCAAGCAAAATTATTGGCAACTTCTGTTCCATCATTGTTCCGGATACCATTTGCTTCAAGATACATCTCCCTTTTATTGTCGATTTTGGTTTTCCCTCTGAAACTATTTACAATATCCCATGTAGGTTTCTGTTTGTTTTCAGCTGTTTCTATTTGATTTGCGTAATATCCTGTTTTTAACATAGATTTTCACACCTGTAGTCACGATTGCAAAGAACCAAAATTTGGGCTTGTAGCAGTAGCAGTATTTCGAAGTAGTAGCATTTCAAAGTCAGTCGTTGCTAAGACTTCAAGATACCCCTGTCGCATACACCACTGAAGCTGTCTGCCGCAGTATCAGACGAAACGTTTGATATAACAAGTTCCATTCAACCGCGATCTACCGACCCGGATTTTCTTTCCTCTAAATTCTGATTTGTTTTTTTATGTGAATCAAAAAATGGAATCCTCGTTATCGCAGAGCGATTCTTCCCCCATCCTGCCTGTTGAGGAAAGCAGGACACTCAGTTTCTTTGTATCTTTATGTCAGAAGTCTGAATTTTAATACAAGTGCCGTAACGACCATTATGGGTTTCTTTTTGTACATAATCTATACAATACTTATACAAATACGAGGAAACTGAGGTATATTATTCAAATCATCCCCAGCTCAGATGCTGTCTGCTTGATTTATACGATTCTGAAATAATTATATGGGCGCTTTATATCTGTGCTGTTTCGTTATGCACTATATAATAAATCTCTCGTCTTTTGACATTGCTTTATCAGTGAAACCGCCACGGTATCGGTTCCTTTACGACTCGGGTATTTTCTTTTGTTTTATGACGTTCTTATTAAAAAACTTTTCATCTTCATGCCAAATGGCACCGTTTTTGAATACGGGTTGTGTATTTATCACTTTGAATATTGAAGAATCATCGGCATTCCTATCGAATAAATGAAGGTCTCTTTACATAATAGAAAGGGCCCTTTCCGTATATTTCAGAAACTGAGACTAATGAACAAGTTAATTTTTTGTCTGATGGAATTTTGTTTTGTGAGATGTGGAATTTCAAAGAATGTTTCGTTCATTGATTAGAATCATCAGAGTCATCAGAGGCTGACATGGAATTGAATTATCACCATTCACTTATGGTGTTCAACAAGGGTCTATTTTTGGTATTCCGAAAAGTGCGGCCTATGAAGGTCTACGCCTAAACCGAAAGTCATATCTTTGCTTCCAAAAACTACTGAAATACAAGGATATCTTCATCTTAAGTATTTCACACTGTATATACAACAATTGCAATTCCATATCTTGGAAAAAAAATCCATCCGATGAAAGATGTTCATTTCTGCCTGTTTCAAAAATATTCTGAAAGGGTCATTTTCTTTCTGTCATGTATAGAAGCACTTAATTTAGTCAATAGGCTTAAGTTCAAATTAACACCGAATGAAAACTTACCACCAAAAATAGTAAAATTAATGAATGAAAGGTTACTTAACATAACTAACCTAACCTAACTTACTTTGCTGTCATACTTTATTCAGTATTATGCATATATTTCATAGCAATCATAACGTTATCTAACTTAACTTATTACGTGATGATTTCATGGCAGTTAAAGTGGATTTATTTGTTCATCATTTGTTGAAAATTTGCAGAATTTCAAATTCAACTACATTTTTTATTATCATTATATTCGATCCCATTAGTACTGTAAATTGTGGAGATCAGCTTTATATTCGAGTTTCAGTGACGAGGTTTTTCATGTACTTTCCTGAATTAAATATGAAATATTGATTTTATGCATTCACCTGGATGAAAAATAATGTTCGTACATACGTGTTTCGGAACGTGACTATAAAAACAAAGAAAAAGTACACAGACGGTCCATCAACAACCATTTAGACTATTTTTTGCTCAAGTTGAAAGGGATATATTTTTAAGATAGAATCATTTTTGGGAAAGAAAGGTTTTGACTTTCTACTCCTCCATCTTTATATAAAAGTGTAAATCTTCAAAAAATAGGCAGGAAGCATTCAATTTAAAAAAAATAACTCTATACAAAGAAGTGTAGATTATACAAAGAAGTATTTTCCAGACACAAACTGGAAGAAAAAGGCCTGTTGAAACAGCTACTTCCATATAAATATTGAATTACACGAATATTGTACTTGTTGGGCTGTTTAGTGATTACTTCAATAAGTGTATGAAAGTTTGAAAATGGTTCACACTTTTCAAGGCAGAATTGAAATGATTGTAATTCATGTAGAAGTTGGAAAGTGTGCACCAAGGGCACGAAAGTCATCCAAATTGTAATGTTAGTCACCGGTATGTGCTTGATTCGGTGAATACGTTTTACGAAACTAGTTCAGTGACAAATAAAGAAAGAAATAACCCCCAGAGTACTTAATGAAGCAGCTCAAATTGAAATTTTCGAAACATTTGCTGCAGAGCCCACGAGCTTCCTACGATCAGTTACAGAACAGACAGAAATGTCACTGTAAGAGAAGCATTGAAGATGTAACAGATTCTTCAAGAGCTCTACGAGGATGATCATGATAGAAGAATAAAAGTTTTGTGAAATCATGTCTCATCGAGTTAATCTTCTGTTAAACATCTGTTTCAGCGATGAGTGTTTATTTTTTCAGAATAACCAAAATAGTTGCTATTGAAGTAACGAAAACTCACATATTTTTTTGGGAAGGGCATACACAACACCCACAAAAAGTTGATGTATGGGCTGGTATTCTTGGAAATGCCATTATCGGTCCATTATTTCTGGAAAAAAACTTGACTAGCAATGTGTACTTTGGAATGCTTGAACAGACTATCGATCCTCTTATAACTCACGAGCTAGAAACTCGAATGGATGCAGAAGTTAATGAACTTCTGCAGGAGGATCTGTTACATTCCCAGCAGGTTGGTGCTCCACCTCAATATTTTCTTTCCGTCCGACAGTGATTAAACGAGAAATTTTCGGATAGATGGATTGGCAAAAAGGGGGACAGTTGAATGGTCTGCGAGATTACCGGATTCAACACCCTAAGATGTCTTTCTTTGGGGGCATCTCAAATTCGTTGTTTATAAAACACAACCTTCTGATATTGACGAACCTAAAAGGCTAATTACAGCAGCAGGCCAGTCAATTCCTAGTGAAGTTTTGCGTACTGTTAGAGGGAAGTTCGGAAACAGACTTTATCATTGTTTACAGCGAAATGGACAACATTTCGAACAGTTTATAACATGAGCTCGAGTAGATTTTATGTTTGAAATGTCTTTCTCGTAAATTGAATTTTATTTTGTGAAAGGACAATAATAAACAAATGAAAAATCCTACGCGTAATACATTTATTCCTGTCATTGGTTTGGAACGATCCCACCTATTCTTCTGATCATTTTCATATCAATATTCAATGTCTAAGCAATAAAGTCGACCAACTATCAGATTCAAAAAAAAGTACAGGAACACTATTAAACAAACCAAAAAAAGGCATATGTCAATTCCATTGCAAGCTCGGAAAACAAGGCTAGGGATTGTTGGAAGATTAAAAATTATGAAAGGAATACCTCATCCAAAAAATCAGGGGATGTTCATATAAATGCTGATGCTTTTGACGACTTCTTTGCCACCGTAGCAGATAACCTGATTAATTCACTCCCTGTTAACAATACCGAAGTTACGCAGTTTCTGAAAGATGTCCCAACCCCAAATACAAACAATTCTTTTTTCTTAGATCCTGTCACACCCGGAGATGTGGCTGATGCTATCAAATCTTCAAAAAATATACATAATTACGACATTCACGATCTAAACTCTCACATCATAAAGGAGACTATGCACTTTTTGATAGATCCACTGGCATTATCAACGCGTGTTTTAGGGATGGAGTTTTTCCGGATATTCTCAAATTATCAAAAGTTTTTCTTTTTTTAGAAAAAGGACAAAAGTCAACCCCTGGTAATTACATACAAATTTCAATAATTCCAGTTCTATCTAAAATAATAGAGAAAATAATTGAAAAAGCTGACAAAGTATTTCGAAAAATACGGCCTATTGTACAGAAATGAATTTGGATTTAGGAGCAAATGCTCCACAATAGATGCGATATGTAAAATTGTGGAAAATATAGTCGAAGGTCTTGAGGAGGGCAAGCATACTGCCATCACGCTGTGTGATGTAAGCAAGGCCTTCGACTGTGTATCCCATGTTTTCTTGTTGAAAAAATTATCCCATTATGATATAAGAGGACCACCGCTTTAATTTTTGAATCGTATCTCACGAACAGGGAGCAGTGAGTATTTGTTAACAACAGATACTCTAGTTCCAAGCCAGTTACACACGGTGTACCACAAGGGTCAGTTCGTGGACCAGTTTTTTTGTCATCTATGTCTGTTGTTTCATTTATTTCCAAATAATATAGTAATGTTTGCAGATGACGCAACACTCATAAACGCAGATAAAAATACGGAAAACTTGGATATCATTATTGAACAGGCAGCAAATCAAGCGGAGGTGTGGTATAATGCCAATAATTCAAAACTGAATAGAGAAAAAACTCAAAATCTTGTTATTTCAACAAATCATAACGTTGCGGCAGGTAATGAGGTCACATTGCTTGGAATTGTTTTTGATGATAAACTGAACTGGTCCAGGCACAAAGAACAACTCAATAAGAAAGTATCGAGCTATATTTATCTAATGCGATAACTAAAGAAGGTTGTTGACATTCGCACTCTGCTCTCTGCGTACTACTCATCAAAACATTCTCAGATCACTTATAGGATTCTTTTGTGAGGGAACACAAGTTATGTTTCAAAAATATTTGTTCTACAGAAAACAACAATGAGGACAATTGTTGGTGCGAACCTCAATGCTCACTGCAAGCCAATTTTCTAGAAATATGGCATCTTTTCTCTACCTTGCCTGTTTGTCTATTATGCTGTGACAGATATTCACAAAAGCATACATTATTATTCGAATGTATCTGAATTTCATAATCATAATACGAGATCAGCGAATCTGTTCAAAATACCTTTTTATCGACTTGACGTGTCCAGGAATAACTCACTTAAACTGCAGTTATACAACAAGTTACCAACTAGCTTGAAACAACTTCCTCTAGGATTATTCAAGAAAAAATGCAAAGTACTATTAGTAAAGTATTGTTTTTAATCCATCAATGAATTTATCAAAGCTCCTTGGAACGACAACTTCATTTGATACTGAGGTTCAGTGTGACTTTTTACCAATTTTAGACAATTTTTTAATATTTTATTGTTTTTAATCCATCAATGAATTTCTCAAAGCTCCTTGGAACGACAACTCCATTTGATACTGAGGTTCAGTGTGACTTTTTACCAATTTTAGACAATTGTATAGTATATACTCTTTCTTTTTTTTATATACTTGTATTATAGGTATTTTTTACTATTTGTCATGTAGGATGAGCCTATGGAGGTATATGTAACGTGGCCAATGAAGTTCTATTCTACTCTATTCTATTCTATTCTATTCTATTCTATTCTATTCTATTCTATTCTATTCTATTCTATTCTATTCTATTCTACTCTATTCTATTCTATTCTATTCTATTCTATTCTTTTCTATTCTATTCTATTCTATTCTATTCTATTCTATTCTATTCTATTCTATTCTATTCTATTCTTACGAAACTGCAGCTGCATGAACAGTTGTTTGTGTTTGATATATGATTTTTTTGTATGATTTTCACTATAAAGGGTTGAAATTCGCCTCTAACAAGTCCACAATAAAGAACTGAACATAATAAAACAAATAGCCGTCAGTAATGATTACGATAGCAGTCTAATACATTCTAATACATATGTATGTAATACATACATACAAATATAACAAGAAAGTTATATACAGCCAAAATTTAAAGGAAGTTTACTCAATCCGAAGAGAAGAGGATAAAAGTTATAGAACCTCAACCTACTCAGGCCAACCCACTACAAATATTTCAGATTTTCTGCACAACAAAGGTGTAAATATTGCTTTCAAATTCAACAACTCAGGCATGCACATCAAGAATAACAAAGATAAAAGTTCAGTTTCAGAAAAATTGGAAGTGTATAAGTTATGTGGGTCATATCCGACGTTTTATATTGGTCAAACTGAAAGAACAATCAAAGCCCGCATAAAGGAACACAAAAATAGTTTCTTGAATGGAAAAATCAATTCCACATATGCTACTCATTTAATCACAGAGATACATGAATTCAAGCCTCTTCATTTCCAGAAAAAAGGTTTGAAACCAGCCAGTTCTATTCAATTAGAAAGTTTCATTTCTCATTTTTCATGATGATCTCCTACCATCAATCAATTTATCTAAAAGGATACTCCGTTTTAATTGAATCAAAAAAGCTCAAACGAAAGAAATTCCAAGTACACAACACCTGGAAAAGTGTTATCTCCTTGACATCGTCCCCAATCGAGTTGATAGAGGGTATTTCGAAATTATCCGACTCGCCAACAAAGTACTTCTACGAGTGTCCGACGAAGTTTTCAGTTCCGTGCGAACTTCTTATCAAGATATGGCTTAGAAACGCTACGGTAAAAATAGTTGGCTTCGTCAAAAGGATCACTTCAAAAGTGTTTTGTGACAAGAGAGCTTTAATTCGATCCGATAACTTGGCTCGGGTTTCTCAGCTGGAAACTTCGACTTCGAATAAAATTGAGCCCCTGATATTTCTGACATCTACCGCTGACTGTGTAATGGCCTGAAATTACCACGCGTCATGAGATCCCTTTCGGTTTCGGCCGTTCCACAAAAAACAATGAGAAATTTGTCAGGAACAGCTTTGCCCGCCTAGAGCGACTCGGCGAGAGGCTGCAATTAGTATTGAATTCCCTGTTATACTGACCCGCAAAATAAGGAAAGGCCTTTCACGTTTTTCATCAGAGGCGCCACCTGGCGATATTACATTTTTTGAACGAATACACGAATAGTTGAGAAATGAATACATTAATTTGTACACGTACAATCTCTGTCATGGTGAATTTTACTAGTTTGGACATTGTCTAATATGACATAATATGATTTGATCATCGGCAATGCGAACATTCAATGGCCTCTTAGTTTCACCAATAGAGGATTTTCCGCACTCACAGGGTATCCGGTAAATGCAATTCTTGGAATCGCAGTCCGCGTTTGGTGGCCTGGTTTTCGTGAGGCTGCTACGGATAGTGTTACCGGATCTGAAGCAGGTTCTGATGTTGTACTTGGATAAGAAGAATTCGTTCCAAAACAAGAAACAAAATAAAACAAGTTCAATAATCGTGATCTATTCAAATCCAGTTGGTCATTCTTTAGAATGTTTGAATTTTTAAGTTTAATAATTTCCATTGCTTCCAAATGATTCAGTTTCAAATCTTTACTTTCTATGTGCAAAATTTCGAACTCTCCTTCAAAGATATGATTTTCTACTAAAAGATGATTTGAATATGTTGAACTTGTTTCCTTATTTACATAGCTCATATGATGTTCCTGAATTCGATTCCTAAGGTATATGTTGGTCAGTTTGACCAATATAGACCTTAGGACAGGTTCCGCACTTCAACTTTTATATCCCTGATATCTCTTCCAAGTTACTTCACGACAAGTTTCTTTGAGATTGTTAGTATATACAAACGTCTTCGGGTGATGACCAGACTATTATTTCGAGAGATGACTGTTTATTGTCATCTTTCACCTATCCTCTCTTCCCTCTCTCCGCCTAAGCGGTTCAGCGGAAGCTGATCGTTTTCCCGCTTTGCTAGCTTGTCTGAATGCGTCGTTGGATAACATATATGCAGCTTCTTTGAACTTCCTCTCGAACCACTGTTCTTCCCTGTGGATAATATCAGCTTGGGGCCACTTGCTGTTATGTTGATGAGTCCAAACATGTTCTGCTATTCTCGATTTGCTGGTATCTCCTCGCTGTGTGAACTTTTTTTTTACCCCCCTGGCATCAAACCACAGAAATCTCGAAATAAAGATTCAATTATGAATGTAAGAATTATGTTGTATATTTTTTCATTGATTGTAGCTGAAAAGACTGTTATATTGGTTGAGCTGCATATATGTTGTCCAACGTCGCATTTAGCTTAGCTAGCGTAGAGATACGCAACATAAGGACACCTTTAATAAAGCGAAAAAACGATCAACTTACACCAAACCGGTGAAGTGAAAAAAAAGAGGGGGTAGGTGAAAGCACTCGAATGACCTATAAATAGTCATTTCTATGAGGAATAGTCCAGTTATCACCAGAAGACGATTGTATATACTAACAATCTAATCGTCGCGAAGTAACAATATACAAATTGCTGAACTGAGTTTCGCTCAGGCATTATTCAAGAAGTATAAACTGAATGTAATTAATTAATGATGCAAAATGAAGTTGAAATCTCCACAACTACGAAGTAATCCTGATTCAAGATTCTCACTCCTATATCGGTCGGTCGGTAGCCAGGCGGTTCGACGTGGGTGCTTTGTTCACTCACTCAATCGGCCGATGTGTGAGTCGATGGTTCAAGCCCCAGACTGAATACTCGATTTTCATTTGCTATCGTTCAACCTGTGTTAGGAATCACATGTTAAAAGGTAACACCTCGTTAGTCCTTAGCTCGCACAAGTTTCGACTTCTGAGGGTTGTCGTTCATAGGGGTGCTATAGCTGGTTAACGGAAAAAACATATTTTGAACATACCTCCCAGAATACGAACAAAATTATTTGATTCTCAACTTGGAAAGGTGATTTTTAGTGATTGGTGACACATTTCACAAGATCTTAGAATATTTTTGGGAAATAATGTTTTTGACTTCCTACTACTCCATCTTGATACAAAAAAAGGATGAGGGAATCTTCCAAAGAAAGGAAGGAAGTAATCAATTTTAAAATAAGTAACTCCATACATGGATGGAGTGAACGAATAAATGAAGTGAACATCATCAGGAGATGATTGGAACTGTTCTAGACTGTTCTAGTATCGTCTGATGATGGTAACTTACTTATCGAAACGCATGTCGTGAGACAGTATTTCGTTCTCTTGTAAAAAAGTCTTTGATTTAGCAATGAACATTACAAATTTGATGGCATGATGTTGGCAGTTAATGGCAAAAGCTGGATTATTATAATCAGAATGTATTTTCGATAGAATCCATTTTAGTATTTTGCAAGAACTATGTAGAATACTCATTCTATACGAATATTCCCTGGATGAAAATATATGCTAAAGACCCTTCATCAAATATTTTCTTGAACGTTGAACGTTAAAAGCTCCTCCAGTGTATTATGTTGAAGTCTCCAGAGTGCGAAATGCAGAACCACTTCCAGCTAAGATATAAAGAGACGTCGACTTTCGATGATTTTATTGAAAAATGTGTCCGAAATAATATCCGATGTTTAATCTAGGAAAAGAAAGAATCACAAAAAGCGGGGAATTCTTGATAACTCCAAGCCTGAATAAATATTTTATTTCTGGAGAGTAACTGCGATTCAATGAAATTATGAAGGATATTGAATTGTGAGTGCACATCGTGGACTGTAGGGGTTTTTATATAACTCTGAAATGATGAACACAACCAAGTCTTTGAGGATGCAGCAAGATGAGTTATTTCTCGATATTTGAAATAAGCAATCCAATTAGTTTGGTGCAATTCATTCTGTTTTATTTGCGATTCAGATAGAAGGCAGGAAACAATGAAATAATTTTACGTTAATCAGCTGTATTATATTGAAATATAGTATTATATAGAAATATAAAAATAATTACCTAGTATACATTGGTAAGTGAGTAGTTCATGAATCTTAGTGGAACTAAGAAAAAACAAAGGTTATAAATTCCAAAGTAAATATCAAAAATCTATTTAGCTTAAATAAGGTAAAATCTATCAAAACATACACAAAGGTGAGACAAAGGGAAAACCATATGAGCAAGGCATAACATGAATATATCATCTATCTAGAAGACTTCAGATATGTTTTCAACCTTTTTTTGAAATTACATATGGAGAAGTGTCTAAATTCACTGGGCAGAGCATTATATTGTTTGATAGAGTGGTAAATAAAACTACGAGAAAAGCAGGCTGTCGAGTGTTTTGGAATAATAAAAGTGTGACGGTTTCGTGTCCTCGAATTATTCTGTGATTTGAAAGTTTTATATCTTTCATAAATATAATTTGGCTTTCGGTAAATGAGAAATTCATGTGAATCGACGAGTAGGTGGAACTGCCAGGTTTTAGCAATCGCTAACCAACCTGACTCCTCGAACTTGGGGAATATATGGTCGAATTTTCTCACACGATAAGAAAGACGAATGCAATTGTTTTGTATTTTTTGTAAGCGATTCACATCAGTTTGTATCAAAGTAGGCCCGTAGATTATATCGCAATATGCTAATCTAGACAATATGAGGGTTTCGCAAAGTTTCAACTTCAATTTGGAAGTCATAATATCTCCACTTTGATAGAGTTGACGTAAGATACTGTATGAGCTACTACAAAGTGAATTTATATGTTTGTGAAATCTCAGATCAGCATCTAGCTATGAACCCAAGTTCTTGCTTTCTGTAATTGTTTGTAGTAACTCTTGTCCAAGTTGGATTTCAATTCTTTCTTCAATTTCCCGTCTTTTGTGTTTCGGACCAAAAAAGTATCAGCTGAGATTTTTCAGAATTCAATTCCAGGTTATGGGCTATGGATAGATCCACTAACTTTTGTAGATCGCTGTTAATTTTTTCCATTGCCACCTGCCAGTTTCTTGGAGGAAATCGATGATATAACTGGGTGTCATCTGCATAATGATGAACTGTGCAATGATCAATTATTTATTTTATGGAAGTCATATATATAGAGAGAGAACAGAATGGGTCCAAGGATAGAGCCCTGAAGTACTCTATAGTCAACAGGTAAACCACTAGAATACTTTCCATCCAGACATATTGACTGAGTCCGATTTCTGAGGCAACTTTTCAATAGATTTACAGTCCCTTCACTGAATCCGAGAAATGAAATTTTCCTACATAGAATATTGTGGTCTAATGTATCGAACGCTTTACTGTAGTCCAAGAGTACCATGGCAGTTACTTCATTATTATCAGTTGCTTTGAATGAATCTTGGGTGATGTTGACAAGAGCGCAGTAGTAAATGAAACGTCAAGCATAAAAACCTGCAACCTGGAAAATTGTTTTGACACAAGTATCTCCGGATATAATATCCTGTTTCAATATTTGATACATGCTCTGCGAATACTTTTCAATGAATTTATCGAATCAGAATGGTTATGCATTACTCTAGTTTTTATGAATAACTTATTATTTTCGTGAATGTGACTGGAATATATCATGAAAAAAAGTAACATTTTTCAGAAACTGATGGGCTCATATAAGTTTTTAGTTGGATGCTTGCGAATACTACTTTTTCCGCTAGTTCCCACTTCCCACATTCCATTCATCTTCTCCACAAATTGTGTTTAGAAATATTTTCAGTCGAGTTGTGTCATAGGATATTTCATTTTCCACGAAGTGACCGGGTCGACTGTAAATATTTTATTTCAATAGACCGACTGAACAACATACAGACCCCTTCATTTTACTTAGAAGTTTAGTACCTTCGTCGTGTGTTGGTCTCAAAGCAGTATATTACAATAAAGAAGTGAAACAGTGAGCTGAAATAAAAGGAAAAAAGAGGAAGTTCATTGAAAAAGTCACAGATGTTGAATGGGTTCAATTTCGTTCCCGCAAGGGCTATCATGACCTATTTACGGGTCGACATTTGATTTTATAATTTTCCCAAATGAAAATGTACGCCGCAAATACCATTTGAATCGATAACGTTTCACCGGGAGAGTATCGAGTTAGATTTATGGTTTTATTTCCAGATTTTTCAATATTGGCTTAGCTTCGAACGATATCCCAGTTTTATGTTTTGTTTTTCGCATTTGACACAGTCATCACTTTCATTTCCAGATACGAATTGATTCGTATCAGGAGATGAGTCAACTGTTTGTATTTTTCTCTCGTAGCTTTCAGTTGAATCGGGAAAA
The DNA here is from genome assembly GCF_000500325.1 of Leptinotarsa decemlineata. Lineage (NCBI taxonomy): Eukaryota > Metazoa > Arthropoda > Insecta > Coleoptera > Chrysomelidae > Leptinotarsa > Leptinotarsa decemlineata. Next base: position 60,315 of record NW_019289711.1, read on the forward strand.
CATTCGAATAAGTCTCTATATCCGTTGCATGAGCTGTATTTTTATCCTTATTTCAAGTAAGACAAAGGTTCCATTGATTCTTTCTGGTGAACTAGTTCTTCCTATAAGGGCCGATTTCTTTTATTTTTTTCTTCAGTGAAACGTGAAAAAGTCATCCTCTTCGCAAGTTTCATTAACCGTAGAAATGAAGAAAAGACACTCCTACCTCGGTATAGGTATGACGAATTCAACGAAAAGATGATTCTTCAATGATGAACAGCTCACAAATTTGATTAGATTCCATGGAGAAAAACATTTGTGATCATTTTAAATTGGATATCCAATTCCATTGAGCAACTTTTCCAAAGATCGCTCCTCACAAATAGCCATCGATGATTTCCTTTCGATTATTGTTACCATCAACGTTGTTGATTATCTAAAGAAATGAACTTTAAACGTTCAAGCCAGTCTCGAATATACCTACACAGAAGATTGAATGGATTGACGCCTATCAGAAAACAACTACTCCCCTGGCTAATACCACGAAGGGCGTTGGATTATATTCGACAGGCGTCAGTGCAGGAATCTTCACAGAAAATGTCCTGCATATGCAATTGGCAATACAACTGGAAGAGTCTACCTTCATTTTTGGAACGGGCACACTTGCAGACCGGTTTCGTGCTATTTGTCCTCTCGTCAGTGCAAGATAGTGGCCATCATCGACATAAAGTCAATGATATTCCATAATTGAAAATTGGAATTCCTTCAGAGGTTTTCATTCCTCTTCCTGAGTTGGAGCGAACAACAAAATGTCACTCCATCTAGTGGACGAGACACTTACCAACTGATATAAGAAAATTGTTGATTATCTCCAACCTTGTCACTATTGTGCAACAACGACCTATTGGATGATATAAATTCAATTTATAGCTTAGCTTTCAGTTTCCAGAACAAATTTTTGCCGATAACAAGAGGTTTTATATCTGAATAAACACCTAGTATGGAGGTTGGATGTCAGAATGTAACAAGGTACAATCAGCGTTTCAGGAATTTGAAACAACAATTTGAATCAGAAAAGTAAACAACCCAACAACTCTTACTTAAACTCTTATAAATCTTGATATTTAAAAATGAAAGGAATGTTCTGGATTTCTCTCCCTACTACAGTCCCTGAAAGAATCAATAAAATTGAAAGATTAGCCGAAAAAATAACAATTATTTTGAGCCATCTGAAATATCAATGAAATGAAAATAAAATACAAGCGACAATTGAAAATTGAATGGCTGGATACTGATCTCTACGAACAGAAGATCGAAGAGGTTCTTTAGAAAAGACAATATTCGAAGATCGTACGGTACCGTACTGCATCAATTGGAAGGAAGTTGAACCAGACTTTGAAAAAACACCAAGTCTATTTTTCGGAAGAAGAGAGATTATCGCTAACACCGCATCACAGTAAGCCTCCTCACTTGTATGGACTACCCAAAATCCACAAGAAGGATGTTCGGCTCAGACCTTGTTGAGGAAAGGTCTAAACTTCGCCATTGCGCCAACATCTGTGCCCACTTTGGAAATAATAACTGCAGTAGAATCCACCAGTTCCCTCACTGATCAGATCGAGGTAGAAGAATTAAGATGGAAAATCAGAGAACAGCTAGATCGAGAACTAGTTCCAACTTCAGCAATGAAGAACGAAGTGTTCTGAACGGCTTGTGTAGGGATAACACCATCAACATCGTAGATGAGGGAAACGCTCATGTTGTGATGGATACTGATCTCTACGAACGGAAGATCGATGAGGTGCTTCAGAAAAAAAATACACGAAGATCGTAAGAGACCCTACTGCATCAATCGAAAGGACTTTGAAAAAACACCAAGTCTATTTTTCAGAAAAAGAGAGATCATCGCTATCACCGCACCACAGTAAGTCCCCTCACTTTTATGGACTACCCAAAATCCACAAGAAGGACGTTCCGCTCAGACCGATCATTAGCTCCAGAGATTCGGCTACTCAAAACTTGTCTATATTTTTACTTCCCTTAATACAACCATTACAAGGAAAAACATCGTCTTTAATGAAGAATTCAAGGCATTTTGTCGAACTACTAGGGTCGATTGAGGTCACACAGGAAGATCAACTAATTAGTTTCGACGTTGAAAGCCTTCACACCAACGTTCCGGTCGAAGAAGCACTTCAAATCATACAGAGAAAGCTATCCGAAGACGAGAACCTGAAAGAGAGAACGAATCTATCTGTAGAAGTAATTAGGGAATTACTAGGATGCTGTGTACGAAACGGTTATTTACAACTGAAGGACGAATTATTTACACAAGATGAGGGACTGCCAATGAGATCACCACTTTCACCAGTCATAGCCAACATATATATGGAGTGGTTTGAAACTCTGACCATTGAAGAAACCCACAAGAAACCTCGAGTCTGGTTGAGATATGTTGACGACATCTTCATAATATGACTACTGAACTAGACGCCTTCCTGAAACACATCAACAGCGTGAGACCTTTCATCACTTTCACAATGGAGAAGGAAATCCACAACGAATTGCCATTCTTAGACGTTTCGGTGAAGATGACCGACACTAAGTGGGAAATATCTGTATACCGAAAATCCACTCATACGGAACAGTATCTGAACCACGAATCCAACCACCATCAATCGACTAAAAGAGGAATCATCGAGACTCTATTAGACCGTGCTTTTGGGCTCTGTAATACGAAGGAAGGTCTCGAGAAGGAACTAGAAATGATCTTCAACGGAATGGCTACTCCAAAGCGATGGTAGGAAAGACTTTGGCTAAAAAACAGCAGGAGTCTCGCAAGGAAGAGAATCCGTCACAATCAGTGCTTGCACTTCCCTACATCAGAGGATTATCAGAGAGGATAAGAAGAATTGGTTCCAAGTACAACATAAGAACCTGCTTCAGATCCGGTAACACTATCCGTAGCAGCCTCACGAAAACCAGGCCACCAAACGCGGACTGCGATTCCAAGAATTGCATTTACCGGATACCCTATGAGTGCGGAAAATCCTGTATTGGTGAAACTGAGAGGCCATTGAATGTTCGCATTGCCGGGCACAAGAAACACACACAGCGAGGGGAAACCAGCAAATCAGGAATAGCAGACTATGTTTGGACCCATCAACACAACAACGAGTGGTCCCAAGCTGAGATCTTGCACAGAGAGGAACATTGGTTTAGGAGAAAATTCAAAGAAGTCACATACATGTTGTCCAACAAAGTATTCAGCCAAGCCACAGTAGAAATACGCAACATATGGAAACCCATCATCAAGCGAAAAATGGCCAATTCCCGCCAAACGGTCATCTCCCACGGAACCAGTGAAGCGGAAAATGGAAAGCGGGGATAAGTAAAAGTACTCGAACGACCTATAAATAGTCATCATCCGAAGACGATTGTAGATACTAACAATCGAAACGTCGTCAACTAACGTGACTTGGAATCTCTCCACTTTTTATTTTTTTTTTATCATTTCTTTATTTTTATTCATTCAATTGTTCTATTTTTACTTGTATTTTATTTCACTATCATTTCATTTCAGGTTTATTTTGCCTAATATATTTGTTGTTTTCAGCTTCAGTTTCAGGGATTTCAAATCATTTTATATAGTAGACAATGGAAATCCGTATTAGTGAAACAACGTAAGACCTTCCATCACTTCCACATACTAACAATCGAAACGTCGTGAAGTAACTTGGTTCAAAATCTTTTAATTTTCCATCTCTTGTTAACTGTTCAATTTTCAATTGTTGCCTGTATTTTATTTTCATTTCCTTGTAATTTCAGTTTTTTGCTCAGTATACTTGACTAGCTTGACTTATTTGATTAGCTTGCGTCCAATTTTTCTACAGATAGTGGTTCAAAATAAGTGGTCCATTATCAATTGCCACTGACAAAATTATATTTTTTCTTTATGTCGTGTCCAATTCAAGTTCTCAAATTACGCTTGTTAAGATTTTGGTGTCACCAAATATCTCTTTCTGAAGAGTTAGTTTGTTTTGACCTAAATTTGATAAAGCTTGTAGACGCAATGAAACCTAGCTGCGGAAACTTTATTTGTAGGTGAAGCAATAGCAGTTTTCGTGGTCCAAATATTGAACTACGTTTCACTTTGTTTGCTAAGAGTTAAAGCTTCCATTGTTGATACTCTACACAAAATTGAAAATTTCCTACCTACTATTTTCATTTCCGTTATCCAAGTGCTGTCTCATTTGTTGTTGGATGATGACCTGGATAATTGCATTTACCATACCCTAATTCCTTTTCAAATATGACGTTAACAAAAAAAAATATTCATTTTCATTTTAATTTATAGAGAATGCAACACCAAATGGGTAAGAAACTTTTCCATTTATCAGTCCTATTCCAGGTTCTTAAGTTAATTTAAATGCTATGATCTATCACTGTGAATATTATTTTTTACATTTCTGAAGTAGTGAATAGAAATATTCACATTATGGCTTGAGAATGCTTTAATGATGTATAACACATTCGATAAACTAGTACTATTCGGTTTCAGTAGAGGAATTTCACGAATATGCGACATCTGGATACTTGAAACAAACAGAGGAGTGAAATACTATATTTAGAAAAATATTGAAAGATCATTAGCTTAAGAAACGATAATAGTTTGTGAATATGGATAGTTGCATAAAAGAGCAGATAGACAAGGTAGAGAAGAAACATAAATATGTATATATGTTTTTTCCCTAACCAGCTATCGCACTCCTACGAATGACAACCCTCAGAAGTCGAAACTTGTGCGAGCTAAGGACTAACAAGGTCTTACCTTGTAACATGTGATTCCTAATACTATGAAAAATGCAAATGAGTACAGCAAGCCTAAGTAATATACAAAGGAGTTTTTAGAAAATTATAGAAAACAAAGCTCTTGATTACTAAAAAAGAAGAAATATGAGTAATTGTACATTTGCATGGAAGACAGCTACAAACTGGTCGGACTTTTGTGTGAAAAATATTACAATCCAAAAGTAAAGAGAAAAATCTAACCCATTAAGCAATACAGGTGGAGAAATAAAAAATCGTAAACAAGACACTGGAGAGCAAATAGTTTTTACCTATGAATGAGAAGGGGAATGATCAATTGAGATGAGTGAAAACATCCGTCATGAATGTAAGATTGAAAAAGTTGCAAAATCAAGGAAATGACGAATGAAGAAAGCTCAGCTCGTGAAGCTGAATATAAAACATTTACTCTTCATGAATCTAAAATAAACTTTCGTTCAGTTCGTAGAAGTCAGAGAAAATCACAATTTCTTCTTAATAGAAGGGCATATAGTTGAAAGAATCGACGATCTTTCAAGATTATTATCCTGACAACTAATGAAGTCCCAAAACCCTCACGTAGCAAGTTGTTGGAAGCGGTTAATCTGCTACACACCGGCTACAAAAGTGAAAGCGAAAGATAAATAAAGAAACACATGGAAAAGTAGGTAAATGAATCAAAAAATATGTGAAGGGAAAAATTGCGAAAAGTGTATACGACAATGTGTGTCCATTTACGGAAAAATAACTATGTTCACCTATGAGGTGATTGGATATGTTACCAAAATAAATGGTGAATGCTACTTTAAGAAACGGCGAATGCTACTTCAATTAATGGTGAATGCTACTTCGATAAATAACAAATTTGACTTCAATAAATGGCGAATGCTACTTCAATAAATGGCGAATCCCTTTAGAAATGGTAATACGACTTCAATAAATGGTGAATGCGACTTTATAAGAAATGGTGAATGCGTTATTCTCCTGAAACCATCGGAGGAGCTGAATAATGATTTCATAATGATTCAGTGAAATGATTTCAATAAATGAGCCTGACTGTGATAATTCAGCATGGATTCTATTCATCATGTGACTTGTATAACGTTGCTGATTATTCGAAAAACCCATAAGTATTACAGATCTTTTTACAAAATAAAAATCTCAGTAATATATTGCATCAATCATACTTAAAAAATCGCACTGACACAGTACCAGTTTACTCCGAGATGACTTATAATTTGTAGAAAACACAATGAATGTATCATTATTCCCATCAGCACATCACGTGAATAATGTAAACCACGAATTTCTCAGCTTCAGTATAACGCTATATTTTTATGACGGCGTTAAAACTGTTTTTACTGCGTGAGATTTTCATGATTTATTACAACAAATTAATACTAGAACAAAACAACACTCCTGTCGTTTCAAATATTCATCTCCGAATTTCCATAACAAGAATTTGCAGTTCCCAATATTACAAGGTATGACCAAATATTCATCGTGTCTTTCACTCACTTTCAAATTATTTTCAGATCTCAACTTGAAATAATACAATATTATAGTATTTCAACTTGGCGGAATTTCTGTAGTCCGCCAAAAATGTGAAGCACTGTTTCATATCATGATTTTGAGCAAATATAAGTTTGAAATGTTGGTTACTTGCAACCACTTCGAAAGATTTTGTTGAGAGAACAGTGGACTCTATCTTTAAATAATGAACTTGATCGTGAGAATGAAATGAATTACTAGATAATTTCACCCATAGTGAAGGCTACCTTTGAATCAAAATATCTAAACAAACAATTCATTGAGGTCAGTTTTCCCTTACCTACACACTAGGTGTCAGTCTATCCACTGAGGCAAGTCTTTCCTCACCTACACCTACACAGTAGGTGTCAGTCTATCCACTGAGGCAAGTCTTTCCTCACCTACACCTACACAGTAGGTGTCAGTCTATTCATTAAGGCAAGTATTCCCTCACCTACACAGTACGTTTATGGACTGACACCTACTGACACCCACACAGTAGGTGTATGGACTGACACCTACTGTGTAGGCCTGAACGAATTGTGTCTTCAGATAATTCGATTTGAAGCCAGTCTTCGAGTATTCCCACCTACTATAACCGATTGATGTCTTGATTCAATACAGAATGGAGCCTGGCTCCCATATCCTCACAACGTGCTCCTGTCAGAAGGACAGAAAAGCCACAGCTGACTGGGATGATGGCATGAAGTTCCTTAGATATCAGTACCGCCCTTCACAGGGTACCCCTACCTAGCTGGGGTGTGTTGCTGGGATGCAACGACAGTAATGTCGCTGCACCTTCCAACACCTTCGCGGAGGGCACCGTGAGACACCTCAATGTTGCTAAAGAGAGTGCGTGTTCGACGAGTCTTGGCCTACACCTGCTGATATAAACAAGACCTGTCCACCTTCCTGGAAAGGACAGAATGGACGATGACCTAGGAGGACAACTCCCCGAGTGCTGTGGGTATATACTCACCCTCCCTACTATACAGGGTGTAACATGAGTACGTTGAAATATTCAAGTGACGTATTCCTGAGACAATTTTAAAAGAAAAAGTCTATATGAACTTGTTTCCGAAAATGCTTCGTTTCGGAGATAAGGGGTGTTGAAATTTAATTTTTTTGTTCGCTTTTTGAAAATAACTCTTGCGAAAAATTGCACGAAATTCAGTACCCGGGGTTTTTTGACGTAGGAAATTATAATTTCGTACTAATTTTCATGTAACATCTAGAGGCCGCTACGTACGCTGTCATTATTTATTTCAAATTGCCCTAACTTTTTTGACAGTGAATTTTTGTTACTTTTCATGAAAAAAACCAATTCCCACACCTGTTTCAAGTAAAAAAGGTACACCTTCTCAACAACGGAGGAGGTGATCGTTTTCGAAATATTTACAATTTTCTATATCGATGCATATATATTACTTTATAGCCAAATTTTATTTCAATAATTTTTGTCACTCTCCGCTTGCCAATTAAGTAAATTAAATCGAGTAGGCTATGAAAGTTTGTTTATAAAAATAGAAGTTCGCTGTTACATTTTTAATTATCAATTGACAAACTCACAGTTCGGAGTTTATAAAGTGATTTTTTGGTACCATGCCCGACTGTACGAATGCTAAAATGGCTGATATGGTTTTTGCATACGGCTTGGCTGACGGAAATTCAAGCGAGGCCAGACGCATCTATCAGGAAAGGTATCCCCAACGCGTGACTCCTTGTGCAGCGACATTTGAGAATCTTTTTATGATACATCTTTCAAGTTTCAGAATTTATTCTAAGCGTTTTTTTGAAAAAAAAATTCTCTCAAATTGATGAACACTGTATAAAAATGTCTTTGTGATAAATTCATACTTATTGTTGTATTTCGACTGTATTTCAACTTTTCTGAAATAGAATAAACAGGGATGCTTTGTTCGAAACTCTTCAGGGTTCGGAGAAATAAAACTGCAAAAAGTTCAGAGGATTACTACATTTACGTGTTTGTTGGACACTTTATCTAAAATTGGCCGCAGAATCATAAACGCTATATTTAAAGTTTTATAGGAGTTTGTCAAATTGCATAAAACTTTTGTAGAAAAACATTTTCGATTCTCCAATGTCAGTTTCCCAAGGGTCACTTCATCATTGGTGTCTCAAGCTTTTTCTAGATATTCGTATGGTGATTAACTTCTCAAATATTATGGCCATCAATTTATTTTTTAAATCTTTTGAACGTGACGCTCAAGAGGGTTTATTGGTAATGAATAGATGATGAACGCTGATACCCCAAAACATTTTGAGATTGCCGTCCGGGGAATGATGTAATTTGAACGTGTATTTGATATCTGAATTTTTCCAGGACCAAATTAATGACGCAAACACGGAGTCTGAAATGAATTGCCTTTCCTCGTTACGAGAAGTTATTAAACTTTCTTTATCCTTTCGCAGAGGATCAGCAGATGAGTAATAATAGTAGCGTCAACAATACGTAAAACGTACAATATTTGGAAGTCCTCGAAAACAGCTCCAATTGGATATTTTTTCTTCAATTATTTTTTGTTACATATTATCTGAAACGAGAATGCTTTTGAAACAGGTGTATAATTGACGGGATGCGATTAGGTTATTCTGCAATTCCTCATCAAAGTTTGCTCAGTCTCAAATTTTCTCAAGTTATTTCGAACTGGAGTCCATTTCGACTGAACTACATAATACCGAATGAAATACAGATACTAGTTGGTTTCGTTGTGGTCGGTTTTCAATGATCCCTTGTTGACCCTTCACAGCAGTTCCACTACACTGTACGTCTCAAACCTTATTGAATTTATGTTATAATATCTTGACGAAGTGAATTTCCCATCTTGAGAAACCACAAACCTTAGCACATGTAACCCAAACTTTTGACTATGGGGTCGATTTTATTTTAGGACGCTGAAAATGGTAACATCACTAGATGAATGAAATTAGATATCATTACCGGATTGAACTGTGAATTATTATTGAGGGAAAATGCAAATTCCTGATGTGTAAGCAGGAACACATAAAAATTGAAGCGAAAATGAGTACCTTTCCCAATTACCAGAAATGAAAGTTGAATACTTTTTATCGATGTGCGTTTCCCCCAACAAGTTGGCCTCTTCAGAGGGTGAAAGAACTAGAATTCCGAAGGTTATTTCTAGTTCTTAATAATATGTTTGTGAAATCTCA
>NW_019289711.1:69984-83235 GCF_000500325.1 Leptinotarsa decemlineata
GTCTGGAAAATATGAACGTTCAAAACAACAATTGATGATATGTGTAATATATTTATCTATAAACGGGCTACAAAGTTTCAACATTCTGATTGAAATATTATCAACCCCTGAAGCTTGACTTTTAATATCATTCAGGATTTCATGAATAGCTTCTTCAGTAGCGAATCGAAATGAGAAGTTATCTTGCCTGATTAAATAATTATTGCTATAAAATTCAATATTTTCATCACAATTATTAGAAACGTTTTGTACGAATTGGGCAAAATAGTTGTTTATTTCATCGGGATTCGAGAGATGATTGGGTAATGAATATTGTTTTTTTGAACGAACATTGAGGTTAGAAAGAGCATTCCAGGTTTTGCGTGGTATTTTTTCAGAACAGACAGACTTAAGATATGTCCTTTTTTCAGTTCTAACTATTGACAAGGTATAATTTCTCAATTCTTTATACCTCATACGATCATTAACCTCATACGATCAACATTCTGTTGATCACCCCAAGATCAACAGAATGAGGATGAAATTGAAAAACGATGGGAATTCGTTATTTCAATTGAATGTTTAGATGAAAAAACTAGACAATGGACCTCCAAAAATGAACTATAAGCTATACAGCTGCGACAAGAAGGACATTTCACAAATGAATATGAATACGGCAAGTATTGGATAAAAAAAAAACATTGCTGGAAATGGAAATCGAGTAATAGATATTTGGGAAAAGCTTTCGATTTCATATTTCTATATAACGCAGTAATATTTATTCAAAAAAACACTTTATAAAAGTGTTTGTTTCGAAAAAATTTCGTGTAATTCAATGTTTATATGAAAGTGGCTGCTTCAGGAGGGTTTTTTCTTCCAGTTTGTTGGTTTTGAGTATCCAAAATCGCTCATCTTGGCCAGTAGCCCGTCATGCCAAACACTGTCAAACGCCTTGGAGACGTCTAAGAAGATAGTTCCGGTATTGTATCATTGCCACGGTTAAAGCCTTCTGTCGCAAAGTCCACTACCCTCAGGACTTGTAGCTCTGTTGAGTGTTCTGATCTAAAACCGAATTGTTCGTCGGGGAGGATCCCTAACTCTCTAGTTTGTTCTTCCAGTCTCTTCAGGATGACACGCTCCGCCACTTTGCTTACGGATGGCAGTAAGCTAATTGGCGGTGGTTCGCTGGAAACAGGTGGTTCTTCTTGGGCTTCGGTATGTGGATTACCGTTGCCTCTTTGAACGGGTCCATGAAGTGTTGCAATCTGAGTATAGTATTTATGATGTTGGTTATGGCTGCTATACCCTTTCGCGGCAGCACTTTCAGTGCTTGATTTTATTGTCTGGGCCTGGTGCTTTCCGAGTGGCAAGACGTCTCAGTATGTCCTTCACTTCCTCAGGCGATGTCGGGGCCAGGGGTTGTGCGTTATTTGTCCGTTGTCTAAGCCTCCGTACCGTTCTTTTCACCTGTCTCTCTATTTCGTCTACCTCGTCTGTGAACGAGACGTCATTCTCTCTGCACTGCCTTTCGAAGTTGTCCGCGAATGCTTCCGCCTTCTCCTGGTCAGTGTAGACAATTCCTTGCTCGCCGTGTATCGGTGGGCAGGGTCGTCGAGGTCCATTTCTGAGTTTTTTCTTCATTTGCCATGCAGATCGATCTTCTGTGGTCAGTTCTTCCAGACGGGTAGTCCATTGTCTTTCTCGGATCGCCTTTTAGCTCTTCTTTCAGTATCCTATTTGCTTTATGCATGCACCTTTTGTCCATAGGTGCACGTGTCTTTTGGTACTGTCTTTTCAGGCGTCTTCTTATTCTGATTAGTTCCATCGTTTCTGGTGGAAGATGCTCTTGGAAGTTATAGCGCGTGGCTGGGACTTCCCGCGCGCTTCTTTCCGTTGTTTGTATGATCGCCTGCTGAAGCTGGTCCGTGGCGTTCTCCAGATCTGTTTTTGTCTCGATGCGTGGTATCTCACCCAGCGCATCGTGTATGGCTCGCTGGAATCTTGTCCAGTCTATGACTCGCCTTGTTGGGTTGTCTGTTTCCACTTCACCCCTTCCTATTGTGAATAGGATGGGGCTGAGGTATCGAAGGGTATTCGGTAGTATTTAAATTGGCGGGCGCTACTGAAGTGGAGATATGAGGGCGGGGCTTCGGGTGATTACCACCACCGGACGTCTTGATGAGTGATGGACATCAGGAAACTAGGAGTTTCCAGGTAATTGGAAGTTCCTAACTGTCATCACGTTTGTTCAGGCAGGAAGATCGCTTCTCGATTTCGAAGGCCTCGCGAATTATCCGAGTGTTTTCGCTGTGGCGATGGTCTTAGTGTTCATAAAGGCTATATTGTGTCGTGTCTCTTGATAATGTTTGGACAGTGCTGAGGATGGATCCGACTTTTGGACAGCAAGTTGATAATTGATGTTCGTATACTCTACTTGTTACACGTCTGTTGGTCTGGCCAACATATGTTCTATGGCAAACGAAACATGGAATTTCTTATATACCTTGAGATTTATTGATAATTTTGTCCTTGGGGGGAACGAAATAATGTGAGAATTTGATATATCGGTGAATATCGTTTTCATGTCCTGTTTTTTGAGAATTGGGCTAATTTGGCTCTCTATGCTGTTGGACAAGTAAGAAGTATAGGTATCTGTCGTAGATTTGAGCAGTTATCAACCAGTTCTATTACTAATTCCTAGAAACAAACTACGATGTCCTCATTGAAGTATTGTATTTTTGGACTTTTCCAATGAGTTCATGACATGAAAAGAAAAAGGTTATGAAAACATTTGAGACTTGTGAGATGACTCTTCACTATTCAAGTATCACTTTTGATTTCTTTCAACTCCCATTTCTGCTTCGATATCGGCACTTTGTAATTTGCACCAGAAAGTGCACGGGTCATATTCATTCAGGTTCAAATCTACTGCTCTGAAGTTGCGAATGAATATTAATGAAACTGGTTTTTATGAAAACTGAAAATTGGTAAATGAAATGTTCATATAACGGAATAGAATTTTGCAACTCTCGCGAGAATGCGATGAATAAATATTCAAAATTGTGTTGCGAAATTATTAATACAATTTATTTTACGAATGTATGAAATGTGAATCAAATGAGTTCTGTGATATGAACATTATTATGAATTCATGGCTGTCATTTCAGGGATTTAGGTAGACATTTGTAAATTTCATTTCAGCCCCTTTATCTGCTGCAATCGCTAACTTTCAACAAAAACCCCTTGAATTGATGAAATTTTTACTCATCAACTGTACTCAAAAGTTGCAAACTCAAAACGATATAATTTTAATTTCAAAATTGTGGAATTCGACGTATTTTTCAAAGCAGGTTCATTTTTTCTCTGCAAAAAAAACGGTCAAAAAAGACTGCTTGACTGGAGTCGAGCAGAAACTATGTGAAATCTATTTTTATTTACAGTTAGTTATCAAATCTTCCTATATTGTTTATTGGATTTTTCTCATATTCGTTCCTGGTGTAATGTACTCAGCGATTATTTATTGTTTACTTACTATCTTTCATATGTAAAATGATGATATTTTTTGGATTTATTGTGTTTGTATACTCAATGGTGCAATAAATAAGAAAATAACATATTCGTTATTTCAGGTACAGGTTTAATTAACCCTAAATGACATTGATTATATTATTGTTTATTCAAGGATTTGTTTATCAAATTGCGACAGTTAACTCGTTATGACCGAAATCGGTCGTAACATATGAAAATCTCAATAGAAATTAGACTAACGTTATTTTCTCTATCCTATATTTTACTTATTGACTAACGCGACTATTAGAGAAAACCACCCCAGGCCATATGGCATCATACGTTTATAACACGACATGATCTTGCAACCGGTAAGCTTTACCGTGCGATGCAAATTTCGTCTTGTCGCATATTTTCGACGGTAATTAAGATAAGGCGTCGGTAATTTCCTCTGGCACTTACCTTCACGAAGGGTGACCATGTAATAAGACGATTTACTCGGTTGGCTGAGTCCCATGGCGTTCATCGCCATCACTCTGAAGCTATACACCGTGTACGGTTGCAAGCTCCCCACTTGATATGTTGTTTCGTTGGTAGGAGTTCGAATGTCTGTTTCGTCCCATTCACCGTCTTCTCCCACACTGGAAAAAAGAACACATTTCAATACTTACAATTGTGGAAAAACATACATTGCACACAATTTCATTCATAAACGACAGTTAAAATTTTTCATTCCTATCAACATGCCTGGTGAAAGCTATTTCAGTTAGGTTAGGTTAGGTTAGGTTAAAAGTGAGTTGGTCCGTTCGACCCTCCACCGCAACCTGCTGTGGTTTATTGTGGCTTACACCTATTCACACTCAACCAAATAAACCCAACTTCTCAACGATGCCGATTAGTTTGTTCAGTGAGTGGTTTTTCAGGTTAGATGGTAAGATTATGACTCTGAAAAATTTGAAAACCTGATTCGGTCCCCAGCGGGGCAGATAGAAAGTATGTGCTCTGCTGTTTCATCATTTTACAAACAGAGGCGACTTATACAATCTTCTGACAGTCCTAGTCTCTGCATCTGACGATTCAAATGATTGGCCTGTGAGAAGGCCTGTTAGACATCGTAGTTCATCCATACTTTAGTCCAACAACCTTGTCCAATGCCTTGGAGTGAGCCAATCCTGAAAGATTCTGCTAGAAGTCCATAAATCTTTTCGCCATCCAGATGTTCAATGTTTGTTTGGCAAAACCTAAAGCGATGCCAATGACAGGTTCTGTTTCGATGATGCTGCTTGCAACACCCTCCTTTGCAAGGAAGTCAGCAGCCTCATTGCCTTCTAGGCCAGTATGGCCTGGAATCCAGCCCAGAGACCATCTGTTGAGTCTTCCTGTCGAGGAGAGTCGTTTTTGTCAAGTTGCTAGCAATTTAGACATTGCTCGGTAGGACCCAAGAGCTTCCAACGCCGCTTGACTGCCCGAGAATATTTTCATTGACTTGTGCATGAGGTTGGATTCCTCCAATCTCTCCGTACACAATTCAATTGCGTAAACTTCCGCCTGAATTACAGTCGCATAGGTTCCTAGGCAGGTTGATATCTCTGTCCAGGGTCTGCGACTGAAAACACCTACACCAGAAGCTGAAGGTATTTTTGATCCATCTGTGGAACAAAAACTGTCTGCTCTCGATATTTCTTACTCCTGGAGGATCCAGTCCTCTCTACTTGGGAACAGTACTTAATAAGGCAGTTCGTAGTTGACAGTTGGAGGCATAAAGTTAGATGTCATTTCCAGAATGATGTGACTTCCAGTGTCAACCAATAGTCTGTTGATTTGTGCAATTAGCAATGTGCACACGTCTGTATGCAGTCCATCTAGCCTCTCTTTCCAGAAAAATGTGGAGATGAGGTAGATCTAGAAGGATCTCCATGACCGCTGACGGTGTGGTACTGATAGCCAGACAAGTCTGTCTCTGTAAGCCAAAGAGCTTCGCCTGAGCCGTTTTCTGTAAAGCCTTCGGCTACCAGACAATTTCTCCATAAGTGATCATTGGTCTGACAATCATCACATAAATCCAATGGATTGGTTGGGGACCTTAACCTCAAATTTTACCACAAATCCTTCGACATGTCCATAGGGACAGTCTGGCTTCGTGTAAAACGTTTTCCAAGTGAGCGTTCCAGGTGAGTTTTTTATTAAGGACAATGCCAAGATATTTCACCTCCATTCCAAATGGAATGACCTCATCATTGAGGGAAAGTGGCGTTAGATTCGTCCAATTTTCTCCTCCTCGTGAAGGGGAATATCACAGTTTTGCTGGGGTTGACAGACATTTGCTCCCACAGACATCTGCTCCCTCAGGCACCAACTGTGAACAACGCCCCTCGTGCTTTGGAGGATATTACAAGCTACGCTTCCAGACGTGGACCTTGCCAAGATGACAAGGTCATCTGCATAAGCTTGCAGGTCAACTTTTCTTCTGTCGAGGGCATCAAGCAGACTATCCACCAGGAGCGACCACAGAAGGGGAGATAGTACCCCACCTTGAGGGCAGCCCCAGGTGACCCTGAACCTGATAGCCTCGCCTTGAAGAGTCGTAGTTGCAGTTCTGTTTTGAAAGCATATATTTGATTTTTGATACAGGCATAGACCTTCATGGGCCGCACTTTTCGCAATACTTAGCCAGAGTGACAGCCTTAAACCCAGCCTACTGCTTTCCTGCGAAAAAAGTTAATTCTTGACACATTTTTTTGTGTAAAGGTGGAGAAGTAGAAAGCTAAGTACCGAGTATATTCGGCCAAATGAATTTTCAGTGCTGTGCACAATAAGCATGTCACTAATTTTATATTTAGGATATCAGCGTCGCAAACGACAATTCAAGGCCCAACCAATTGAGTGGGCATTTAAATTCACTCGGCGATAAAACACGAATAGAATTTACGGTTATGCATAAGTATAAACCTTCTCTGTAGTAACTTCTTCAATTATATTATAGTATGAATGGAATGCATTCTCTCTATGCTAATTCGAGTAATTAACAAACTTCCCTCATCAAAAAGTTATATTATTCAGTCCGTTGCGGTGATAGGATTTTTCAAATCGAATATATGCTCGAGAAGGATTTTAATTAGGAAAATAATAAATGTCGGCTGGAAGACATCAATTAATTCTTGCGTTTCTCTAAGTAGAGCCGAAGGATTTTTTCAGTGGTTATTCATTTCTTTAATTCGCGATGTTTTAAAAATATTAATTTCTGGTGTGGTGAACAATGCTAATCTAGATGATGAGTTAGACCGTGTTTTCTGTTTGTTGGATCGTGAATGAGGAAGTGAGAGAGTACCCCAAGGAGGTATTATTGTTGATGTCTCATAGTACAGTCATATGAATCGAAACATCGAATTCATAGAAATATTCATTGAAATGAATTTAAAAAATTGGTATCCTACATACATGTCTTTCCCATACGTCATCACAAACTGCTACATTTACATACAACTTGCGACCCGTTCGGGCTCCACACAGATGCAATGCTTAATAGGCCGCCCGCGCCCCGGCCGGTACCACCGCATCCGCTATGTTCCTGCATTTTGAATCTGTAATATCTTTCGAAAATATTCATTTGAATTACATGCTGTAAAAGGCCATATTGATCTATATTGAATGCACAATGTATTCAATATACTTGATTGGATAAGGATTGATTCTGTATTGCTTGCCATCGCTTCGTAAATAAGCCATTATCTCTCGAGGAGAGAAGGTTACCGTATACCATCGCGGACTTTTTTGTATACCTTTTTATAGTGTACAATACTGTAGTACATTTTTTTATCTATCTCGTAGGGTTCAGCCAGCGTTTGCAACGTAGGCGCAAAATATGGATTAATTAGAGACCTCTAAAATCGTCAGTATTTTTCTACTACATTATGCATGTTATATACATATAAACATTCCTCTTGAATTACTCTGTCTATTAAAAAACCCCCATTAAAATTCGTTGCGTAGTTTTGAAGATCTAAGCATACATAGGGACAGACAGCGGAATGTGACTGTTTTATATACTATGTAGTGACTTTGCAATGCAAACAACCGTAGACACATTCTTTTGAAAATAAGTTCCACTCTGACTTGAACCGGCAATCTACCTATAACGAAGCAAACGCTAAATCACCTAAGCCACAGACCTTTTTAACTATGCAAATTTGAATGTATACAAAAGTGTTCTCAACTTTAAATAATGTTGTGAATCATGCCCTAAAGAAAATAACGCCAGCCGCCACTAGTAGACATAAACAATTGTGACGTGGCCAAGAGCGCACCAGTACGGCCGACGTTTTGTGGTTGTTCGATGTTCGCTGCCGTTCTAGATGTGGCGAGAATAATGCTACTGGCCTCGATGGAATTTTGAGGAATTTTCTACGGTCTTCGATTGCCAAATATAAACACGATCTATCGCCTATCTAGTCAGTCAAGTGAAAGTGACAGTGCGGTACGCGGAGCGATCTAGTAAGGCGATAGACATTCGAATAGTAGTTATAATAACAATAATAATGCATAATCTTTTATTATGCATAAAAATACATTTATACATAAAAGGAAAAGAGTTAGCCAAAGGCTATCTTCCACCCCTCCCAAAAATTATACAGTGAGTATAAGAAATTAATAATAAACATACTTATTTACTATCATAACAATGATGGAGAAGATAAAAAAGTAATACATCATATAGTTGCTAATAACTCTTAATATTCTTAACATCATTTTGGTCAAATTAACAATTTCATGGCACTATCATACATTGAATTTTGAATTTTTTTAAATTAGCACTGAGCAGTAAGGATGTGTGATTTTATTTCTTTCTTAAAGTGATGAATATTATGATTCAAAGGGGATAAAATTTCATTCAGATAAGAAGGGGCTACATAAGAAAAATATCCTTGAAATTTGGAAGTACGATGCCTAGTTATGTTGAATGAGTTAATTCTCAAATTGATCATATGTATGTCAGAATGTCTGCTTAATACTATATAAATAACTAGGTGTTTTAGTTTGAAGAAAATTAAACAAAAACATTTTTATTAAATATTGGACTCTGTACCTCACATTCAGCTCCTTCATTTTTAACAAAAATCAGGTGACATGTTCACCATATGGTATACAACATACGAATCGCATGCAAGCATTTTGTGCACGTCGTAACTTCTGTTTGTTATATTGCGGCCAAAAATTGTAATACACCGAACAACAATACTCGATATGGGGGTAAATGAGAGTATTAACTAACCTGAGTTTCATTCCTTCTGATAACAGATACTTGAATTTATATAGCAATTCGAGTTTGAAAAATGATACTTTGAAAATGTTCGTCACATGTTCATGGAAAGACAAAGAGCTATCTAGGGTTACGCCAAAATTTTTGGCACTGTCTACCCAGTCAATGTCTGCGTTATCGAGAGTGAGCCTAAAGTTACACTGAGTTTCTACTATTTGCCTTTGAGATCCTATGCATAAGGCCAAAGTTTTATTCGGATTGATTTTCAGTACATGAGTATAGGAATGTTTTGTGCAAATCTGTGTTTAAATTGGCCACGCAAGTTTCTGTATCGATGTTATGAGAAGGCAAATATAACTGTATATCATCTGCGTATAGATGTACTCGACAATGTGATGAGAAAGTGGAGCAATCAAAAATAAACATTGAAAACATCAAGGGTCCTAAAATACTTCCCTGCGGTACACCTGAGATTGTTTCTTTTAGGGATGACCATGAGTAATCATCCAGTTTGACCCTCTGCGATCGGCCTGTGAGATAGCTGATGAGTAAATCGAAATTAACTAAATCGAAAGCTACACGTTGATCAACTAGTACTAAAATAGTGACTTTTGATCGATCTCTGAATCTCGCAAGATCGTCGATTATTTTCAAGAGGGCAGTCTATGTTCCGTGTTTTTCGCGAAACCCAGACTGCTCGTACGGAAGTATTCGATTTTCTTCAAGAAAAGCTCTTATTTGACGGTAAACATTTTTCTCGAATATTTTAGAGAATGAGGGCAGGATGCTGATAGGGCGTAGGATTTGATCAAAGTGTTTCGTTGTATTCAAAGTTGAATAAAGTTGAGTTTCATTATCGTTCAGTGTAGTCAATTATTATTGAAACCTACGGGGAAAAACCTAACAATATTATAGGTAATGGAAAAAATATTCAAGGAACGTGACAAAATACAAATTATATGACTTGATGAGTATTTGTTTTGATTTTCAAAATTTTTTTTTCCAGTTTGGATTTTGATAATAGTAACATTTGATATCACTTCGAAATCTGACCTTCAACTGTTTCCTGAATTTCTTCCACTATTACTATTATCAATCCTGAAACAAACGTCGTTTGAATGACAGTCATGAAGACATGATTGAAAGATATCTCATGATGGTCTTTTTTGTATTTTTGAAATGATATCTGCAATATAACCTCAAAATAACGTTATTTCAGATCTCAAACAACCTTTATTTCATCAAGACTATTTGTATATTTGAGAACATTTATTTTTAACAAGAATATATCGGTGGATCATTCCATTTTCATTGTTTCAAAGAAAATCTTTTAATATGAGATATATTTAGGATATGATTTCTGAATCATTTCTGTTATCAACTCATTACGAGCGTAATTATTTAAAACTACTTCAGTTTATCTGCAGATGTCATGAATCAAAATACAGTTTGAACCATTCATGAAACCATTAAGTGTCTATTTGTCGTACGATAGATATACATAGTTCGAACTCGTTCCTTTTAGTTGAAAGAACTAAAACTTCCACAAAGGCTCTTTCTGTTTATGCTTTCGAAGATATTCCCTTGGTGATACGCACTTAGGACTTGAAACCCATATTTCCTTGTAATGAAGTCACTCAAAAAAACAAGGATTGTGTTTGATGAAAACCGCAAGATGAATCAATAGAAATCCAACTTATGTTTTGAAAAATATTAGTAACTTTGATATATTGAATATTATAATCTAATAGTTCCTGTATAAAAGTTAACATCTGTATCAAACAGACCACATATTATGTCTATAAAAACTTGATATTTTTCAACTCCAATCTTTACTGTGTATGTGACGATTTCCATGCTTGTAAAAAGGTCTCAGGAAAAATGAAGTATTGTATTATATTGTATTGTATTAAACGTTCTGACAATAATAATTGATATTTGCGTGCAATCGCTTCTTACAAAATGCCAAATGATGAAAATGAGTCAAATCAATTACAAAGTAATTGAAATAAAAAAGTTAGAAGATTTGAAAATTGCATGATAAACAGCATATATCTTGAATGATGTCATCAATTTGAGGTCATTATTTGATGTCGTTTTTTTTCATATGTTATGGAAAAAAGTCCACATTACCGTTTTTCCTGACTCGTTTCGTTTCCTAGTAGTGAAGAGTCACTGTTTTTTATCAATAATTCACAGTTTTTTATACAGTTTTATACAGTTTTTTATACTCTCTTTCAGGCATCGGTTTTCTCCACACAGTAAAAATTATTTCTTTGAAAGAAGATTGCTTTGAAATTTTCATCTCTATTGGAAAAACTATTACTTTATGCCAACATCGCCATGTTCCACCAGAAAATCACACTTTTTTCAACAAAGAAATCAAATTTTTTGGCCTTTCAACGACATCATTCGTTTGATTATATCATTGCGAAAATGAACTATTTTGAATCAAGAAAATATAATATCATCTCAAAATCCTCCACCTATTTGAAGGGAAAAATAAACTGTTTCAAATGGAGAGCAATATCAACTTGATCTGAACACATAGTGTTTGTTTGAATTCAATACTGTATCCCTTCAAATAACTCAATTCGTTTATAACAAGAGTTTTGTGGATCTACATACAAAACTATCTTATGATCGACTGGAAATAACAGGAATATCGATTTGAAAAAAAACTTTAGTGCTCTGGTCTTTCTGTGACTCTCTTAAGTGAGAGGGGAGCAGGGAATTCAGTTGTAAGCATCGTGTACGCGCCAGTATGTGTTGGAAAGTGATGTTGTTGTGTTGCGATTTTGAAGAGAATCTACCATAATGGAACAGATTTTACAAGACTGGAGACTTGCACAGTTGAAAGATATTTTCATGGGTAAGTATCATAATTGGATAAAACTCCGCTATATCAGTAAGTACCACGTTGTATACGTAGTACCGAAGAGAAAGTGGTAAACTTTAACGGCAACTCATAATTTTACCCTCATTTTGCGAAAATTATTTTCCGAGCTCTGCAAGTGTATATTAATTTAAACAGAAAAATCCTCCACGTTGATTCAAATTCACCAATCTCTTGTTTTGAACATACATTTTATCTTGTTTCAAATAAGAGCATTTTCTCTGAATAAAATTTGACTTTCTCTTAGACCGAATTCATTTTTTATTGAAAGATAGAGGTACTTATAGTTTCGACAATGAATTATGATACAAAAAATACCAAAATAGGCACCAGTAGGTATAGAAAGCTTCTATATGTGACAGCCACTTTCTGATTTCAACATGTGAATATTTCTTGAATTCCGAAAAGTCTTTGCTTTTTGTAATCACTTCAGAAATGTTTTCATGTTATATAGATAGTTTATAGATATTTTCACATGAAGTCAAATTATCTACTTGTACAATTCGTTAAGCCCAGTCTCAACTCCCTACACTGTAGGTTGATGATACACACACCTATCAGAAAATAACTACTCCCCTGGATAATACCACGAAGGGCGTTGGATAATATCCGAATAAAAATTGAGAAAGGTATTCAACGAAATATTGATTATTGATGGATCAACATTCAATGAGATATTGTAGATGAGTATTATCAGTCATAAACACAATTCCAATAACAGAATTTCCAGAAATATACCAACAAATATTGACTTTCTGTGGGGATTTGTTTGACCTGTATCCCCATCACTACAGTAACGAGAGTTCTTTAAAGTGAAACGAAAACTCTTCACCCAACAATTACTCAGCGAAATATTTCGCAGGTAATTCAATCACTCATCCTTTCGCGAAATTCGATTCATCTGGCGCAGTCGTAATTATAAAGTTACTGAAGAATTTTCATCTCATACCAGTGGAATATATTTCATCTCAATGCTTTTCTGTCTGTCTCATGTGAAATCGTAGTTCGAAATCAAGTGATTGATTCTGCAATAAAGATTCCCGATACTTCTTTCTCTGAGCTGCCTCTTTCAAGTGCAAAAGATATATGATAAATATAGAATTTTTAGATAAGGATATGCTATTTATCTCCTTGTTAATTGATATGTTCTAGAACTTTACAGGTGGATAATCTTTCAGCTTTTCTTCAAAAGCACCACCTTCAGATAAAAACGGTAACCTATGAATGAGCTGTTCGAACAGAAAAAATGTGGACATTGATGTTTTGCGACACCGAGTTGGGTCGCTAGTCTGCAAAAAAGAATGCACCATGAGCAGGTTTGCAATTTCAACTAATCAGAAAGCAATCTGAAGTGACGTGAAATTGAAAGGGGTTAGAAGGAAAATTCATAGTATATACAGGGTGTCCCTGGACTTCCTCTTTTCCTCTCGGGAATGTATAGATGGGGTCAAAATATCACCAGTACTTTATATAACTTTTTTTCCTAAAAGTCTTCGTAACCAAGTTACGGGCCCTCGAAGTTACAAAATGAAAAATGTTTTTCTTTGATAACTTTTCAAGTGAATATTCAAAATCATCCAAATTTTGGTAATTGACTAAACAAATGAATTCC
>NW_019289711.1:83945-143225 GCF_000500325.1 Leptinotarsa decemlineata
AGTATATTTTAAGGGGAGATTGATTGGACCTTCACGTGAAGACAATTCATTTGAAGAAATGTCATTGGCATTTGAGCTAATATATCCAAGCACGCAAAGGAAACCTTCTTAACTACCTTTGAAATGAGATGTGATATAACGGAAATTAAACTATGTCAAAAATGTTTCTCTTGACAATGAAATTGAATTTCGTAATTTAATGATCAGCCTGAATTCGTGCCTTTGGAAACTTCAATGGATTTTCAGAAATGAACTCCAGGGTTTCAGAATTCATAACATTTTGAATTGATAATTTGAACTCAATCATGATGGTGCGGAATAACTTTTTATTTCAGCATGAAATTTGAATAGCGCCATTCGAAATACATCCAAAATCAGTTAGTGCGAAACTGAATTTTGAGTTCTCACATGTCAGGTAATAACTCGACATTAATAACTCTGCATTTGAATGTGTTCGGTACTTTCATTATTCTACCTTTTCCACCAATATAAAAATCTCATGATTCGTTATGATCCGACCTGCTAATGAAAACGAACGAATGACCATAAAGGGTTCATTACTTTTGTGGTCGTTTACATTCATACGAGTACAGACGAAATGGCGTCATTCCATGACCAATTTGTGCATGATTTTTTCATGAGTTCATTTCGTTGATGCACGTACGGTAATGGAAGAAATAGTTGGATATACGCTTCGATTCATAGGTCGATTGTCAGTGGCTCGTTTGGTTGATTGGAATCTGATATACCAAAAATAACCCTCCTTTGATAAACGAAATATCGATATTGCGTTCAGCAACGAAATGGAATTTCCATTGAATCCTTTCGAAAGTTCAACTTTTGGCTCACCGCCAGTATGATTTTTTTTTAAATTCAGAGCATGAATCCCGTTATACGTCACATCAGCTTGTAACTAATAATAATGACCTCAGGTTAAAGTCACCTAAACAAGTATGTTCAAAACTACCAATTTCAATTTAAAAATATATTCATTCAACAAACGAAGTGACCCAAACAACGATAAATCCGTGATCAAAGTATGATCACGGATCATATATAGATGCACATTTGCATCTATTGAGTAAAATTAACAAGCCTCCTTACGCTGGCCAATCAGATTCAACTGCAATCGGCTGGCGGATTTCATTGTTAAAGTGTCGAATTGTTCAGTTACGTTTTAAAGCCTGTGATGTGTACTTATACGGTATTTTGAAGTTGAAAATTTTGAAAATGCGAAGTACTGATATGGCTGAAGAAACTGTTGATGTGTATCCCCACATTTCACTTAAAAAAATTTAATTGAATAGAACTGGCCGATACTTGATGAAAATCCATATTTAAAAAACTAATAAATAGAGTTTATTCTATGATTTTCACTATAAGGGTTTTACAAAAACCGCGACACGTGTTTCGCTATACAATAGCTTAACTCTATTTATTAGTTTTTTTTTAAATTTCTTTATCCAGCCACCTATTTAAAAAATCGGTCGTTCCTTAGTGCGACTCTGTACAAGCAGCCTTGTCAGGGAGATCACATGCATTATAGATGATAATATTCTGGAGCACTCTGTTGCTTAGATGAACAGAGTATCTATCGGTATCGAGACAGATCCTTTTCCTATTTCAAATATAATGAGGTATCATCTGCTTGTCATGCCTGCTGTGTCTGCCTTCACGCAGATGATGCATCTCATTTGATCAACTCAAAGGAGTTGGTCCTTTCAGCAGATACTTCATTATTGGTTTGGGTCTACAGTTTCTTTCCATTAGTGACTGCATGGCATTGTTCCCATTGGTTGCTTTGAATGACCCGTTACTTGAGCAATCAAGAAAAAGTAGTCAGCTTTTATTAGGACTTTATTGGATAGTAATTCTGGATTATTGGTCTATTTAATGGTGATATTGAGTTTCTTTTTTCCAGGTACCGATTTATCTTTTCTTTCAGAGAGACGGATACCTAGACTTTTTTGTGGTTCCAATGTAGACTGATTCAGAGCTACATGGGACCCTGGTGTTGCTGAAGATCCTCTGGGGTTCTTAGCTAACCTTATACTTCCTGGGCAAAACCAAACTTTGATCCCTTTTGGAGAAGACTCTTGACTTGAAAAGAACGATATTTTTTGTGAAGGTCAGCAGTTTCTCATGACACAGATCCCTCCAACCTTCCGAAGATGGTTGAAGAAATCCTTGGACCCCGTGAAATGGGTTTGGAAATAACATCTCACAGGTCTCATCCCCGTTGCTATGGTTTTGTTGTTCCAGTTCATCACTGCGGTTGCAAGAAAGATTGCAATAGAACCTCCACATTCAGCAAGCAAGCTCGACGTGCAGCCATATCTGCGAAAACTATAGTGGAGTGTCAGCTGCACTAACATTGCACCCACTGAGGTGGATGACAATGGTGAGGAAGATGTTTATGCCGACCGGAATCAGGTTGAGGCTAGTTCATGAATACACCTGAGGAGGCTATTATATACTGAACCACGAGTTTAGGATTTTTAAACGTATCGGTTTGGTATTAACCGATGTTTATCGGTGTTGGTAGATCGCTACACTACATCATACGAGTAAATTCAGTTTTAGATAAAGTATTTCTCTTCGCAATGCACAAAGAAATCAACGGTAGTATTTTGCTACTTCATGTTCAAAATGGGTTTGATTATTACTCGATGTATAATACAATAAATATCAAATTTTGATTTTCAATTCAAATTAAATGCCTTCAAGAAATGATGAAATTCATGTATTATTTCTCGTCCTCATTGTAGTATATTATATTCTCTCTCCAATGTTATACCACAATCATCAATTGTGTCGCTGGGAAACATCAAACTACTTATTTTTATACGCTACTTCCATTTCATATTTGCGAGGTTTGTCAAATATAAGATTCTGTATTTCCTCTAGGGGAAATCACTTTCCCCTTGACATTTTGGAGGATGTCAAATCACTTTTCACATGGCGATAATCATATCGCTGCTTCTCCATTCGGTGAATTATTGTTATGTAGTGGAATCGGATTATACTATATTTCGATATTCATTCATGCCCATAAATTATCTGTATTGAATTCCGTATTGTTTCCGATAATGAGTAATCTACATACTTAATGAGGATTTTTTTTTAAATGTCAGTTTCTGTGATTCCTCAGAAGGGGAGAAATTGAAGAGCCGTCGGGGTTTCACAATTTTCATATAGTGCAGGTGGAGTTTGCTAAAATTTTATAGCAATATCGCGGGTGGCGTTTAGGATCGCTTGTTATAATATGAGACCTTCTATCTCCTCGTCCATTAAGAAAAATGTTAAGGGTGCCATGTAGAAGGAAATCAGTTTGGCTTCGATAAATACTGTGGGACAAGAAAGGGGGGCTTCAATATTATTCTGATGGGAAGAAATTCGAACTGAATTCATATATTTCAGCCACGAAGCACAAGAATACGATACATTCAGCAATTGAAAATCAATAACGATTCCTTTTCTCAAGGACAAAACACGAGCACTACAGGAAAATTCTAAAGGTGCCCTAAAAGCGGTGCCTGAAGGATAATTTAATTTGAAAAAAAGTTCTCATGAGGTTAATTTCATATACACGCATATACACGATTTTCCAGACTATCAGCAGCTTCAGTATACAGGGTCTTTCACGACGAGCGTTCGTTAGGAATATATGGAGAACGATTCAGAAGAAAAACTTGAAATTTTGTGGAAGTGGGTTTTACGAAATGATCTTCTCAACTAAAATATTTTCAACACCCGGTCTCTTTCCGTTATACCGGAAGTTGAGGGCAACTTCCTTATTTCCAACGAAACACCCTGCATTTTATTACATTTTTGAATTTCATAGCACATTTCAGGCTCATTTTGTGAAACAATGCCTATACCCAAATTCGTTAGTTTTCGAGATATTAATTTTAATTTGACAGTTACAGCACTACTCCGAAAAATTCATAACTCATAAACAGTAACAGTTGAAAATGTGAAATTTCACAGAATCACACCTTAAGCATCAAGTCATGAACAGGTTCATCGAATATTCGAAAATAATTTACAGGGTGGTCGAAATTTTCGCCTAAAACATAACATCGAGAAAACTAATGAAACACGATTTCTTCAAATGGAAACCATACACTATTCTATTATTTTTGGATACTACGAAAAAAAAATCATATTCATGAAAAATGTTCTATACCTAAAATACACCCCTGAACCGGATTTTAATCAAACATAAGAGGCGTCCCTTTAAATATCACCAGGTTCAAAATCTGAAACCTCACGAGTGGAATTCTGCGAATGGTTTCTTATCAAGATACAGGAGGACCCTGAATTCATGAAGAACATGATATGGACAGATGAAGCGAAATTTGCCAAATATTGTATGTACAATCGCCATAATAGTCATTTTTGGGCAGCAAAAAATCCAAATCTCGTTCGCCAGCGCAACTTCCAGGATTCAAGGAGTTTTAATGTTTTTCTGCGCTATAAGGGAAGACCGAATTTTATGTTTATATTTTTATGAAGTGAATTTGAAAAACGATAGATATTAGCATATAATTAGAAATGGGGTTGATGAATCCATAAGGCATATTCCTGAATAATATCGTTTCAAGTTATGGTATCAGATGGATGGAGCCCCTGCACATAGTACTGATACCGTTGCTGGGTTGTTGAATGAGATGTTTGAAGATCAGTGGCTTTGCTACAATAGGCCATTTAAATTTCCTCCTCGCTCTCCAGACCTGACGCCACTGGACGTTAATGTTTTTCAACATCTGTTGCTATAGAATCGAAGTTTAGCCAGCAAACTCTCATGCCATGTCAAAGGTCTCAGAAATATCAAGCGCAATAGTGCTTGTGTTGTAGTCCAGTGCGAACAATCCATTACTACGGATGAAGTTATGGTGTTAGCGAAACGCTTCTAGGATAAAAAAAACTGTTTGTGGAAATTGCTCAAATATTATCACTGACAATGGAAATGAAGAGTATATAATTAATGCCGCGAATCAAGTATAATGAATGGGATGTATCAAAAATAAACTGCCCCATTGTTTTCCTCAATATTATATTTGGCTCTGCACCCGCACTTTGATACTTCTTTGAGAACAAATGCATTTGTAATGATCCATAATGAACGTGTTCTGGTAATGTTTTTGTGAATCTACACTGAACAGAATCCCCTATTTTCATCGTGATGGAGTCCGTTGATAACAATGCAAAAGCATTCTCATTAATTCTGCCATTTCATCTCAACATAAGACAGAAGACTCTCGAATTGGCACGAATATACGATCAGTCATCGAGTTCACCCGTGGACCCTTCTCCATCCCTTTAGATTGTGCAGGTCAGTCGGAATCCGGACAACTGTGATTATTCCAAAACCTCTCTGCTTTATTTATGTCTAACTGAAGTTTGATTTCCTCTCGGCGTGGTACATTGCATATTGTGGTTCAAAACTAGTCATCATTCGATTATTAATCATATTATTATATTTACCGACGGTCAGCATAGGCTTGGAGGATGCAACAGTTGACCAATTGAAAACTGGCCAACGTTTCTTGGTATACCAGCCAAAATCGATTTGGTGCTCGTTAATAATATCTTGATATAGCCAGATTCGCATTATCATAAATAATTGAGCGTGCGAAATTAGATAAATTGGCATGTCACATAGCAAGCTTTGTATAACAAAGTGGATTGAGGTAGACTTATCGTTTACTAATACGGCTAATCTGTGTACTTATGTATAAATTATTGGAAGATTAATCGCTGCCGAAAATATACACATAATTGCCAGTCATGGGAGTAAAACGAAATTAAAGCAGTGGTTTGGACAGAATGGTGTAATTACGAGACCAAACGAAAATATACAGTGTGTAACAACGAAAACTTAACAGAGCCGTTTTTAAATATAAAAAGTAATACTTTTAAAAAAGCTCGGACACGTCGATTTCTAATTAAAGGGGGACACCTTTCAGACTAATCAGATTTTTTGTAGTACGCACCCCCTCGGAGGGGTGCGTCCGACGACCCTTATTTAGATAGGGTCGATGACACAGAGAAGTTTAAAAAACTGTTTTAGGGTTAATAAATCCCAATAATTGTTTTTAAAGCACACACAAAAAAAGTAACACCTAATAAGGGTAACTCACATAGGAAATTTAGAGTAAATGTTTATGCATTTCTATTTGAGATATATTTAACTTTTCTTTGACATCTTTCAACCAAAACTGTTGGAACGAAATATAATGCATACTTTTAGTGCATTTTGAATTTTTTTTATTGTGACTGATTATACGAGTATTGAACATCAATTTGATTCAAACAAACTGGATACGTATGAAATTCAAGCCACTTCGTTATAACATTTGCGAATAACCTGAAATATGCAAAATGAATGCGGAACTTTTTTACGAGCAAACCGAGAAAGTAGGTGAAAGATTACTTTCATAAATTTTACATGAATAATGAAATGGATGGGATCAAAAAACTATTTCCCTCATTTCATCGTTTTTATGATATGAGCAAAGGTATTTTTGAAACGGAATCCATTTCAACTGGTGTTCCAATAGAGATCTCTGAGTTCGTAATGCCTTTGGTAAAAAGTGAATAACATTCTGACTTCGTCTTAATATATCCTGCTTAAAATCTTCAATATCCGATGGTTTGAGTTCTCTGTCGATCCCAGAGATGGCGTCTTTGAAAAGAAAAATGTTATCGACCTTACTCAGGCACAACTGTCCAAGGAAAGTTGAGTCCAGGAAGGCATTCGAGGTTCTTGTTTCCAACTATTCACAAGGTATTTATATTTGAATACTTCCGAAACAAATACTTTTATATGAACACTTTTTTCTATTCTGTGAAGAGCCGATAAGACAAGTGTCTTATCGGCGAAACATCGATGTCTACTAGTGAGAATGACAGTGTTCCATGTAATGGAACATGAAATTTTTACTTTTCATTTAGTAGATTGTGTAGAAATCCTGTAACTGATATTTGATTCAATTCCATAACGAATGTTTGGATTACAAACTGAGTAGAGAAAAGTGTTTTTTGTATAATTCACTGTTCATATAAAATAACTTGTTTCGAAAGAACTTTTCTTTCGTATATTTGAATATTTATATGAAAATAGGTGTTTCGGTATGGCTTTTTCTTCCAGTTTGTGTCTGGAATTTATTTCTTTGCATGATCTACACATCTTTGTATAGAGTTAATTTTTTGAATTCATTTTTTCCTTTGTTTGGAATATTCCCACATTTTTTTGTATCCAGATGGAGGATATTACTGGAGTTTTTTTTTCCCAACACCAAATCGCTATTTTTAACACCTCACTCAACACGTGTTTCGATCACACGGTTTCTCGAGGAGTATTGTAGATGACATAATGAGAAAGAAAATGTTTAGGTTGAGAATGAACGAAATCTCGACTTTCAGAAAGAACAATAACCAAGATAAATACATCTCAGTTCCATACCACCAATATACGAAGAACTTTGGAAAGATTTTCAAGGAACTACGTATGAAGGTGGTTTTTAAAACAAGTCATACACTACAAATCCTTTTGGGATGTCCAAAAGACAAAGTTGAGAATTCGCAAAATATGGAAGACATGAAAAATCAGCAGTCGCCCATCATATTTTGCAACAAAACCACTCCATAGACTTCAGTTCATTTAGATTAGTTAGACAAGTTAACAACAACAGGCAACTAGATGCCTATGAGAGTGTGGAAATAAGTAAACACAATGATATTATGAATAACGATGACGGACCTATACCAAATAGCATACTATATTGCTTGTTAAAATAATATTGTTGGGTTTACTGATTACTACATAAAAAATAGCGATTTGGTGTTGGGAAAAAACTCCAGTAATATTCATTACTACACCAAAAGTTCCAAACAGTGCATCATAAGTTCAAGATGGAGGAGTAGAAGGCCAAAAACTTTTTCAAAAATACGAGTCAATCCCTAATATTTTGCGGATTCCAGTAGGGATAATATTCATTGTTCGTTGGTAATAATATCGTTGAGATATGTTATAAAACAAACAAACTACACCATTGTGTATCAAATTTTTGAACAACCGTTCCGGAAAGTTACAGAAAGTTTTGGGTCATCACCTCAATCGTGGTTAACCTCTTTTTCAGCTTCGTATCTCTGACGTAGTAGATATTGATGAAACCATAATATATGAAATTCACGCAAAATATCACGGTGATTTGAAGAAGGGATCTGCCACCCAACCCGGGTAGAAACATCACATACATTAAACCTGTTAACATATACAGAGTTACTGAAAGAAAAGGCATGTTGCTGTTTGGTGTGAGACTTTATTGACATCTTATTTATATATCATTTAGGTTTTCTTGAACTGAAGAAATCATACTTTGGCTGCTAGTAGTTCGCTTACAACGTATTAGAAAAGTAACGTTCGGAAAAAAGTTCTGTCATGAGTTTTGACTTTTGCGGGGCTACCATTCGTAGGGGTTGATGAGCTCATCAACTCCTGAGGGAAAACCCCATTGAAACTCATTTCAACGGTTTTTTTCCCTAGAAATTGGTCAACGGATTCGTGCAAAAAAACTTCAAAATATTTTTTTCTGTTGAGAAGCAATTCTAATGACTTTCAAACGGCACTGTGTTGTCCGCGGATTTGTCTTCCTTGTGAGACAATCTGCTGTAGAAGGGTACCTACTCTGTGATACAAATAATAATTTCTGTATTACCTGAAACCAAACTTCCATTGAACAATATAGGAGAGCCAATTATTTTAGATGTTGTTTCATGATTTCATGATTTGAAATTAGACAAAAGTTATTTTCTTCATCCTATATTCAATATGAATTTCTACAAAATTGATTGGTCCCCAGGGGAGCAGGCACAAAGTATATGCTCTGCTGTTCCATCATTTCTGGAACAGAGGCGACACACACTGTCATCCGACAGTCCAAGTCTCTGCATATGATGATTCAAATGACATTGACCTGTAAGAAGGCCTGTAAGACATCGTAGTTAATCCCTAATGTAGCCCAACAACTGTTTGGTATCGAACTTCGAAGGGTGAATAAACGCCTAATCCTGGAAGATTCTGCCAGAAGTCCATAAATCTTCTTGCCATCCAGGTGTTCAAAGTTTGTTTGGCAGAGCTCAAAGCGATCCCAATGACAGGTTCTGGTCCGATGAAGCTGCTTGCAGCACCCTCTTTTGCAAGGAAGTGAGCAGCTTCGTTGCCTTCCAGACCAGTATGGTTAGAAATCCAGTTAAGTCTTCCTATCCAGAAGAGTCATTTCTGGCAATTTGCTACCAATTTAGACGTTGCTCGGTAGGAGCCAAGAGCTATCAACGCCGCTTGACTGCCCAATGATATTTTTATTGACTGGTGTGTGAGGTTGGATTTATCCAATTTAATAGCGTGAATTTTCGCTTGAAATACAGTCGCATAATTTCCTAGGCAAGTAGATATATCTGTCCTGGGTCTGCGACTAAAAACACCTGCACCAGAACCGGAAGGTGTAAAAACACAGATGGATCTTATGATCCAACAACTACCTACTCTTAATATTTCCTTCTCCCGGAGGATCCAGTCCTCTCTACTCAGAAATAGTACTTTATAAGGCAGTTGGTAGTTGACAGTTGGAGGCGTAGAACCAGAGGTCATTTCCAGAATGCTGTGACTTCCAGTGTCAACCAACAGTCTGTTGCACTCTGCATCAAACTGATTTGTGCAATTGGCAATGTGCACAAGTCTGTATGCAGTCCATCTAGCCTCTCTTTCTAGAAAAATGTGGAGGGGAGGTAGATCTAGAAGGATCTCTATGGCCGCTGACGGGGTGGTACTGATGGCACCACTGATAGCCAGACAAGCCTGTCTCTGTGAGCCAGAGAGCTTCGCTTGGACCGTTTTCTGTAAAGTCTTCGACCACCAAGCAATTGTACCATAAGTGATCATTGGTCTAACAATCATCACATAAATTGAGTGTTTCCAAGTTTCACCACAAATCCTTCGACATGTCCATAGAGACAGTCTGGCTTTGTGTAAATCTTTTTCCAAGTGAGCGTTCCAGGTGGGTTTATTATCGAGGATAATCCCAAGATATTTCACCTCCGACGCAAAAGGAATGACCTCACCATTGAGGTCCTCCTCTTGGTGAAGGGGATCAACACAGTTTTGCTGTGGTTGACAGGCATCTGCTCCCTCATGCACCAATTGTGAACAACGTCCAACGCGCTTTGAAGGATATTACAAGATACCCGTCCCGACGTGGACCTTGCCAGGATGACAAGGTCATCTGCTTAAGCTTGCAGATCAACTTTTCTTCTGTCGAGGGCATCAAGCAGACTATCCATCAGGAGCGACCCTGAACCTAATGGAATCGCCTTGGAGAGTCGTAGTTGCAGTTCTGTTTACTAGCATGCCATGGATACAGCCATGGTCGATTCTATACCCTTCTTAGCCAGAGACAATCCTATAGATTCAAGTAGTGCATTGTCAAATGCTTCTTCAATATCAAGAAATACAGCAACCGCAATCTCCTTGTTGTCAAAGGATTGGTAGATTTCCTCAACGAGGTTGTTTATTGCTAAATCTGTCGATTTGCTGGTTTGATAAGCATACTGGTGGTTATTCAGGGGAGATGCATATAATGCTACCCTCCTGATGTATCCGTTCAGTATCCTCTCATGTCCTTTCAACAGAAAGGATGTAAGTCTGATTGGTTGAACCGATTCAGGGTGTGGGTCTCTCCGACCCACTTTAGGTATATATACCACCCTTGTTGCCAACCAACTGGGTGGTATATAGTTCCATGCCAGACTAGCTCTATACAATTTTGTGAGTATAGGTAAAATTATTTCCAGCCCGTTTTGAAGAAGAGCTGGAAATATACCATCCTCTCCGGAAGATTTGAAGGGCTGAAAAGACTTGATAGCCTATTCAACTGTCGGTGCTGTGACAACCTTCTTTGCGACGTCCCAATCGTTCTTTTTTGGGCGTTTAGCGTCCCGAAGATGGGAGGTATGTTGTTATCAAGAGTCAAATTTCCAGGAAAGTGGTTTTGAATGTTCAATCGGGTCGCTTAAGCGACTCAATTTCAGTAGTCGGCTCTCTAGAGAGAATCTTGTAAATTCTTGTGCTGCGAGGTAAATCAGAGATAATCTCACAGAACTTCCTCCAAGATTCCCGTTTTGCCTTTCTGATTTTCTTGTTATATATCGTTAGAGTAGTTTTATAAATCTCTCGGTTACCTGACTCTTTAGCTCGATTGAATATCCGTGGAAGTTCTTTTCTTTTCTAGGTTTTTGTTCCACCAAGAAGAGTTGTGGTTATCTCTCTTAACCCTCAGTGGACAGTTCTCATGATAGGATGAGACTGCTTCGCGGAATTGCGTCGCTACTGTATCCATATAATTACAACTGTGAATGGTAATGAATCCGTCCTCAAAGTACGATTGAAAGGAGTTTTTATACCCACTCCAACCAGTAGATTCTGAGTCGCGATATTCTACTAATGGTCTTAGACCAGATTCAATATTGAATAGAATATATCTATGGTCTGAACAAGCAGTAGATAAAGACCCATGGTGTATCTTGTTGCTCAGAGAATGTGAGCTGATGGTCAAGTCTAATACCTCTTGCTTATTACTAGTGACAAAAGTTGGTCCCGAGCCCTCATTAATTACAGACAGCCCTTCCCCTAGTATATAATCAAAGAACTATTAAGTAAAAACAGGAATCATGTTCTCTCGTTCACGAAACATTCCTGAATCGATTTACTTTTGTTTCCGTTGATTTTTTAATTTTCTCAACACTTTCATTACAAGCGAATTCATGCTTACAACCACGATATAAATGTTATCGCAATAAACAAACGCGTGTTACAATGAATCATTTCAATTTATTGATATAATCTCTTCGATATACCCCACAAATGTTCTTCATGTCGCATGGAATAACGTGCCAATTATATACAAGCACTTAATATACGCTAGAATTTCAGTAGATTGAACAAACTGAATTGATAATTGTTTCTCGGAATGATTTTGACACGCATATCAACTGAGATAAACAGATGTTTACAAAAAAGTAATTCATGAGATCTTTTTATCGCTTAGAGATGTAGGAACATCATCCGGATCAGCTGAAAGAAGATAAGGATATCTGAATAAGAGATAAGTTTGAACGACAATATTCAAACTTTGATCGGTTTGTTCAATATAAGATCGTTACATTATTTTCGTAATGCTCGCAATAATACTCCAAAGACGATGATGTGGTTTCCAATATCTTGTCAACCACAGGTAGTCTTTCTGGTTAAATAGACTTTTGCTGATGTTTCCTGTTTATTATCACAAAAATAGTATCCATTCCAAAAGCTTCCTTGAGCTTCAATCTAAGTTTTCGAAACTGTTTGATGTGCATTGTAATTGTCAGTGGGGTGGCTTATAAATATGAGGGAGAATATAATTTGGTTGATGTTATTCATGACAATTTTATACTTCAACCATGAAGATTTGATTGCGTTGACAGTTAAGTAACTATCAGTTAAAATACTAGCGATGGGGCTACATACAGCCGGTGGAAGTTACAAACAGATATGGTTCTGGTATTTTCATACTGGGTTAAAATTCATTGGATGGTTTTTCAGTTCATTTTCGAATCTTCATTCATGCTTCTATGACCAAGAAGTTTTTTGATTTCTATAGATTACAGACATTTTGGTTGAATGTGAAGAATTTTTGGATTTTGTGTGAAATTGTGTGTGTCGTCGCACTTGAACTTGTAGGCCCCAGATTATTTGAATGTGTCCTGACTTAGAAGTATTTATAAATAAATGCAGATTGTTATTTGTTTCGAATGCTACATTTATGCCTTGCTCCTGTAGGAAACTATATATTTCATTTGTAGAGTAACTAAGATATGTCACACACGCGAAATGATAGTCATCATTGTCTTTGATTCGAGGCTAGATTTAATTGGAAGTTTTGCGGTTTTGTTTTAGTATTTTGTCAACGATGGAGGTTTTATATCCATTACTGACGGCAACCTGTTTGAATCTGTTTGATTCTTTTTGAAAATTCGACTGGTTTTGTGGAATATCACTGTATCATAGAGTGGTATGCTGCATTCTGCTTCGATAAGTTTGTTGAGGGTTAAAGTGGATTGAATAGAACTGGCCGATACTTGATGAAAATGCATATTGAAAATTCAATTGATTCAGTTCATTGCATGATTTCCACTATAAAGTGTTTTACAAAAACCGCAACACGTGTTTCTGTAGAACTCTTTATAGTGAAAATCATACAATAAATTGTTTGTAGTTTTTTTTTGGTTGAAATTGACACCAATATGCCTTGGAACAATCACATCGTTGGAATTGTGAAGGCTGCTTCTCAAAACCTCGAAACACTTTTCCTAACCAGAAAACTGTACACACCTCAGCAATTTTTAATGCTTTATAAAGCTCAGATCAGACCTCGTTAGGAGTATTGTTCTCAAGTATGGAGCTCTGCCCCCAAACATACAAGTTGTTCATAAATATGTCTGCTAAAAGTGGACGAAGGGATGAGCCCATTGGTAAACCTGACTCCTGTTTATAGAATTTGTTGTTGAACCGTAGGTAGCTCTGATTCATAGTCATCAAGAAAGACCCGACGAAAAATAGTCAAAATGAACTGAAAAATTTCCTCTTAGATACTAAAATCATTTTCACGGAATCAGAGAAACGCAGAATCACCAACATGAACCCCTCTTGCCCTAAACTGAAAAAACACATAAAGAGGATAACCCCATAAGACCGTATATAAATAGTCCGGTAAGAGAACTAGGAATACGTCTTAACAAGTTGTTCAAAAATATTACCAATTTCATCCTACCCCACAACATTAAAATTTCACTGACTTTGGTAGAAAACATAAGGAACCAAACCACGCCACATGATTCAATTTTTGTTTCATTCGATGTAAAGAGCATGTTCTCCAACATACCGTACAACCAGTGTAAGACCCTCATTTTAGACATATTAGATCAAGCCAAAGTAGACCATATCACTTCCTTTGAAGTTTCATCAGATTTCGATGTGTGCCAATATATACCATTCAGGTACTCAATCAAGTACCTGAATGGTATATATTGGCGAATGTAATGAATAATTGTTAGTTTATTGTATTAGTTTGAGAATGTCCATATAGGGCAAAACTGCAGTAACGTTATTTACAATTAAAAGTAGTAAAAAACATAGAAATTGTCATTTCTCTTTTCATTATGATCTTCTACCACGTAGTAACGGCTACATCTATCAATTTATTGATTGTGACTTGTTATATTTGTTTGTGTGGGTTTGTGATATATTGAAAAATTGTGTTCGTTGTTTGAGCGGTAGGAGCGGCAGTTTTTAAGCAGTTTGACGTTCCATCTGTTTTTTTCCCGTGACTGGTTGTTGAAAAGCCTGATTTGATCCATCAACATTAGATATGAGTGCACCGCACGATTCAATTTTCTACCGTCTCTTCAACAAGTTGGCCTCATACTGCCTGGTCATCGAAAATTTCTGTATTGATCACTCTTACCTAGACCAAGCGGAGCAATTAAGATTAGTTATGAACGGCAAACTGGGACCACTTGTTCAACGATAGTGACCCGCAGAATTGTCCCTTCTTTAAGATGGTTTTTTGCAATCCTACCTGAGCCATCATTATTCATGATGCGCATATCCTGAAGTATGTGAACCATTGGTTCCTACTTCTGCATATGTATGTTAATCGACAATCATGCGCCTTATTATTATTATCACCATTATGGAGTAAGAAGAATATGACACATTTTGGGATTCAACTCCATAAAAAGTGGAATCAGTTTCGTTTGTAACTCCTCACAAGCCAGAAATATAACCACTTTCGGAACATCGCTGAAAAGCTGTGGATTTTTTTCTTCTGTCTTTTGCTGTCCCACTGGTATGACAAAGAGAACTCAGAGAACTGAAGAACTAGTGCAGACTGATTGATCATGTAATGTGTTGATCGGCAAGTCCATTTATCGAACGCCTTGCATCTCGAAGTTGAAAGTTCAAAACTGAATGAATTGCAAACTTCAGGGTAATTATTGTTTGCTTCTAGAAAAAATAAGTAATTCAACGAATCACATAAAAGAATCGAATAGATTACTCTCCTTTCCTATTCGAATGCGATCTGTGGTTTCGAATAAATTATTTTAAATGTTTTCATAACTTTTTGCAGACTCCTTTTTCTGAATGACTGCCTAATTTCTGGAAAAATGAAAATACTCTTCTTTCGAAAATCAAGTTAAGCGATTGTTCGAAATGTTTGTAAAACTCAAAAATGTGCCTATTAAATTACTTCAGAAGTCATAACTCAATTATACGTTGAATTCAGCAGTATATTAATTAATTTTGTTTCTATTTCTTTCCGCAGAGATAAGTCGAGAAGTTTTAATTCACGAAGATTAAAAAGTGTATGTTTCTTGGGGAATGGCGATTATTCGCAATTCACCCAAAATTGAGTCTTTGTATTTCTCAATTTAAATTTGTGATGAGAGAATTACTTCAGTCTCGTAAAAATGGTAATAATTTCTTATTGTCCAAAATTACCCAGGAACCAAAATTAACTTGACAGAGTTGACTTGAAAGTAACAAAATTTTATATTTCATGTTGTTGATCAATTTTAATGACCTGTTTATGTTGTGTTATTTAATATTTGAATTTGCTACTTTCAGAGTGAGTTTAAAACAGAACTATCATCTCGCTCGATCGAACTATCATCTCTCTCGATCTCACTATTCGTCAATAATGTGATACATTATTGACGAATAGTGAGATCTCTCGCGAAATTATGACGGAACAGATAAAGAAGTAATTGCACGAGAGGAGCACCGTATTCAGTGCTGCCAGTGTTGCCATTACCGAATTGCAGCAGATCTCCTGTTTTATCCCTCGCGCTACTGTTCTGATGTTTCAGAGTTGAAAATCTACTGATTACTCAGTTCACTTCCAAATATTATCTATGAATTGTATCCCATCATTTTTTTGTTATCAATCTCTTGTATTTTCGACAAAGAATCATGAAAATGACCTGACAACACTGGCTGCATTAGTACGGTCCATTTTCATGTCTCACAGACATGTGTTTATAATTTCATATATTAAGTAGTTTGTTTTCATATGCAAATCCCCTTTATATATAATTCATTCTCATACTTTGATTTTTATCATATATTAATTTTTTTCCTCTGGATCTCCCTTTCACCACATACAAGCAAATGTGAATAAACATTATTATTATTATCATAATCTAGATGTTTGTATAAGAGTTGAACACTGTGTCCTTCAAGGTCTGTTTAAAGTAAAAATTATGTTTTCACTATATGTGAAAAGTTTGCTTTCCTTATATGAGTAACTGAGAAATTTCGGATATGCGGTCGGTTACCTCGTTCACAGGCAGATGGGGCGATAACAAACCTGTTGTTTGTTGTCCGCTTCAGCCTAGTTCGAGGAATGATACTCTGAAGGAATTCGATTTCTAGTTATCGGAATCATCAACTTTATGATGATGATAGACACTACCTCGCACTGACGAGTGGCCAAACAGCCCGAAACCGGTCTGCAAGTGTGTACAATAATTGAAAATCAGGATATGCAGGAATAACTTCAGCAAATAATCCTGCACTGACACCTGTCGGATATAATCCATCGTGGTATTAGCCAGGGAAATAGTTGTTGTCTGATAGGTGCCAGTCCATTAACCTACAGAGTAGGGGGTTGAGACTGGCCTGAACGAATTGTTCCTTTACGTGATTAAAAATTATGTATTGAATTTTCGTTCAAAATCAGATTATTTCTTCTGAACCATATGTCAGTATTCATTCACGGACGGACGGTAGTTGGTCGGTTCGACGTGGGTGCTTTGTTCACACACTCAATCCATCGCCGTGTAAGTCGATGGTTCCAGCCGCAGGATGAACGATTGATTTTCACTTGCTATCGTCCAACCCCTGTTAGGAATCACACGTTGAAAGGTGAGACCTCCTCAGTCCTTACCTCGCACAAGTTTCGCCTTCCGAGGGTTGTCGTTCGTAGGAGTGCGACAGCTTGTTGACGGAAAAAGAGATTTTAAACAGACAGATTTGAGTTTGATTTTCATGTCGCGCACCAGATTACCTTCGATTCTCGGATTTCGTGAGAGTACTATCATAAATGGAGGAAAAAAGTTCATTTATATAGATTATGAATGGAAGTGGGCCTAGTACCCAGCCTTGAGGAACTCCACACGTAACTGGTTCTGAGTCGGACACATTATTCGAATCAAGTGTCGCAAATTGATATCTGTCTGTCAGGTATGAAGGAAAAAGAGACAGGGGGTTCCTCTTATGCCATAGTCATTTGATTTTTTCAGTAGAATAGAACGTGAGACGCACTCAAATGCTTATGTTAGATCAGATTCGTTTAGTTCATCCAATCGTTGAATTGATCCAAAAATCACAACGAAAGAATTGAAAAAATTGGATTTACCACATCCACCACATACAATCGAAAACATAAATAAAAAACCAATCATTGTCTAGACGCGTACATTCGTCGAGACGAAGCTCTTCAATTTTTTATTTGCAGACGTTTTCCCTATTACGATTCACTGTTTGGAAATATTGAAAATATGTACATGAATTCCAAACCGTAACAAAACGCAAATTGGGAACCCCGCTGAAATTGAATTCGAATGCCACACAAGCATAAATTCAAATTGTCACTAGAGTAAAAACACATGTTTGTGAGTAGTTCATGACGTTCTAATTCGTTTTGTCAAACGGAATAACTAGTAGATTTTATATGGGCCGTTTTCCGGCAAAAAGCACGAAAGTTACATGAGCAGATTCGAGTGTGTTTTCATGCTGAAAAGAGTCGGGATTCGAAAATAAGAAGGAAACTCGGAATAACGGTCGATGGCGATGCACATTTGTATTCCAGAGTGGTAGCTCTCAGAAAGAGGCATATCCCTTATCCATCTAACTGAATAGAGGAAACATTACACTAATCAAAATAATATAACTCCACTTGACACCTCAGGCGCCCATTTGTATCACATGAATGATGAATTATACGATGATAAGACAAAAATACGTGATCCGAAACAAAATGCTTCGTATTTCTTGCTTCTTCTTCCTTTCTCTGAGGCCAGTAATCACAGATACTAGCCGTGAAAATCGATCGTTCGGGGCTTGCGATGAAAGTGAAAATCCGTCGCTACTTCACCTGTCATACGCGAAGCAAAAATAATAATGAGCTCCACAAAAATGATTCCTTTCACGCGTCAAATTATCTTCAATGAATATTGACACTTTCTTTAGAAAAGGTACGGTTCAGTTCAGATTAAAATGATTTTTTGCATCTCCTATTTTGTTTCTCATTCCCGAGTAATAGTTTAGTCAATAAGTATAAAAACAGGGCCAAAAACATTCAAAATTGATTTTATGTTGAGTATCCCAACTATCAGTTTATAGGAACACTGAAATTATTTATACAGAGTTGATCGAAGAGAATAATTCTATTATTTTTTTATACGACAAAATGGTTTAGACTTTCGTGGCTGAGGTTATCAGTGTCACTGTTTTTCGGGTTTGAAAGCCGTGGATTTTTGGAATTTCTTCCTGACGTTTCGCTGGCGCGAGTAGCTAGCTTCTTCAGAGGTATTACCATCATGGCTTGCTGTCCGATGACTACCTTTTTGGCTTCGTAAAGCGTATTTATGCCTTGTCAGGTAATCAGTTGTATTTGTACCTGCACTTGTACCTGTACTTTACCTGTACTTGTACCTGTACTTGAACCTGGAACATCAACAATCTTGCCGCCTATCGTCATTCTGTTCGTTATTCTCGAATTCCTTGAAATGGGGTTCCATATTCGATTGAGGTTCACAGCTTCTTCTTTTCTGTTAAAATTCTCCGTATGTTTATAGATCTCTACTGCGTCACGTACCAGTCGGCTATGGTATCACTGGTTGGGGGCAATAAGTTCTGTGTTTTCAAACAAAATTATGTGGTCTCCTTCAATAAGTGCGTGTTCTGCCACAGCTGACTTGTCCGTTTGGCCTAGTCTGCAGTTCCTCTTATGCTCTTTGAGTCTTGTTCCCATGAATCGTTTGGTGGTTCCGATATACCTTCTCACAAGTGCACAGTATGCGATAGGCCCCTGCTGCTGATAATGGGCCTCTTTTTTCTTTAGCCGATCTGAGCCTTTGTTGTATCGTCCTCGTGGGTTTGAAGACTGTTTCGATGTCGCGTTTATCCAATAGTTTTCCAATTCTGACCCTAGGGATAAACGGTAGATATGTGCGTGCAACCATCTGATCCTTTTTCGTATTTTGAATCGTGGTGCTCTTCGGTTTCATGGCTTTTCTGATCTCGGAGGCACTGTATCCATTCGATCTCAAGGTCCTTTGAAGGTATTCCAGTTCCCTCTGAATCACCTTCAAACAAATCCCTCTCCAGATGTTCTGGTTCACATATTCTTTGAGCCCGTTCCGTTAGAGTGGAGATGACTCCTCTCTTTTGGCTGGGGTGGTGGTTTGATAGTGCGTGCAAGTATCTATCCGTGTGTGTGGGTTTCCGATGCACTTTGTGGGTCCACGATGTGGTCTGGTAACATATCGTTCTACCAGTACAACTAGGAAAGCTATCCGTTGGTCCTGCTCAATCTCCATGATGAATTTTATGCTTGGGTGATGGGCGTTCAAGTAGTTCAGGTTCAGAGCGTCTCTTCCATGTTTCCAGATGACGAATGTCATCCACGTAACGTAGACACAAGGTCGGCTTCAATTCAAAAGTGTCTATCGCTTTTCCTTCAAACCGTCTTTTATATTCATACAACTATTCAAGTTATACTCGTTTATATAATTTTCACAAAGCAGTGTTAGGATCTTCATTCAAGTTTGAAGGCCGTCGTAGTTTGGAACTGCATCCTGACGTTTCGCCAGTACGGGTGACTGGCTCCTTCAGAGGTTCATTCATCTTGATGATTCATCGATGACTGTGAACAGTCACATCGGGATATTGTAAATCAAATCAAATCAGTTTAGTTCCAGAGACTCTACAGCATGGAAAAAGTCAATTGAACTAAAATATAGAAATTCACAAATAAACTGTTGCAATCAAGTTATTAATATTTCTAAATCAGCCTGGAAGTATTCATTGAGGAAATGAAATGTTTTGTATTCTAACAGTTTTTTAACATTTTTTTTTGAAGGAATGCAGGTTTGATAGTTGTTTAAGAGAGATAGGTAGTTTGTTGAATAACTTGATGGGCATAATTAGAGGGCCGTTTGCTGCTTTCGTCAATTTATGGTGGGGAACAATAAAATCATAATTAGATCTTAACGTATATCCTGTGGCGAGCCGAAGATTATCTCTTGATTCAAATTTGTCGAGATGAGTTTTGACATATTAATATTAACACAGTTGGATATATATAGTGAAATAATGGTTAGAATATCCAAATCGGTAAACAGCTCCCTACATGAGTCATCATATTTTTTTAAACACATTGTTCTCACTATCTTTTTTGGAACCATTAGTAATTCTTCATTATTGTACAGTTACCAAAGTTGATCAGACAATAACTGAATGAAGATTGAATATGAGCATAGTAATAGATCTTCAATATATTCAATGGAACAAAATTACGGAGATCACGAATAACAAAACATTGTTTCGACATTTTACTCAAAATATAATCAATGTGCTTGTTCCAAGAGAGTTGAGCATCAATGTTCAAACCTAAAAATTTTACAGATGAGGTTTGTTGTATCAACTTGCCATTTATTTTGACCA
Organism: Leptinotarsa decemlineata; assembly: GCF_000500325.1. Classification (NCBI taxonomy): domain Eukaryota; kingdom Metazoa; phylum Arthropoda; class Insecta; order Coleoptera; family Chrysomelidae; genus Leptinotarsa; species Leptinotarsa decemlineata. The sequence continues at coordinate 104,776 of NW_019289711.1, forward strand.
GAACACTGCGATCATTCTCATGTAATGAAAAGATGATTGTATTAGTTTTTGAGGTGTTCAGAATGGGACCATTTTGAGAACAATATTTTTGCATATTAGCAACTGCTTGATTGGCCTGACTCGACAATCCCACATAATCTGAAGACTTCAGAGTGAACGAAGAATCGTCGGTAAATTGCACTGTACAATGTTGACGATTACTGTTGTTGAAGTCATGTACGAATAAAAGAAAGGAAATAGGTCCTAGGACGCTACCCTGGGGAACACCGATGGGAACGACACAGGTTCTAGAGTGGAAGGACCCAGCATCCAATTTAACCCTCACAGTTTGCGTTCTGCAATCCAGATATGATCGCAACCAATCCAGAGATTAGCCACGAATTCCTAAACAAAACAACTGGCTCAAAAGTAAATCGTGATCAATAGTGCCGAAGGCTCGTGACAAGTCGAATAGAACAGTTATCGTTTTTTCACCTCTGTCGAGATTAGAAATGACTTCATTGACTGAATTCATGGTGGCATCCTGAGTGGATTTGCCAATTTGGAAGCCATATTGACAGTCTGGGATGATTTTATACTCCTTACAAAAAGAGAGGAGTCTTCTTTGATAAGTTTTCTCGAATTTTTTGGAGAATGCAGATAGTAACGCATTTCCTCTGTAATTGGAAACCGAGTGCTTGTCATTTTTCTCATGGATAGGCACTTTTATTACATGTTTGAGTCGAGTAGGGAATATACCTTCAACTAAGGAGATACTGATGAAGTACTTATAAAAGTGGTTCGATCAAATTTTCAACCACCTTGAACAAGAGGTTGTAGATGATATATTATAAGGAAGAAGAAGTTCATGTTGAGAATGAACAAAATCTCGACTTTTAGAAATAACGAACAACAAGATGAATATAAATATATCTCAGTTCCATACCACCAACTTTGGAAACCCGTTTTCGAGATAAGACAAAAGGTAATAACAAAAATTGTATTTGTAACACACCTTGTTCTTGTGGCGATTACATATATCGAAATCACATACAAATGACTACTGACAGAAACAAAATTGTCATCTATCCTAACATGTTTCTGCGCTATAACAAGAAGAAAAAAGTTACTTGTTATATTGAGTAATGGATCAATCTATACTCTATGTATTTTCTAATAACTTCCGACTTTGATAGAATATGATACATACATACATAATACATAAAATGAAAAAGAACGTTATTTCAGAAATATATTTCTCAGATCTTTTCATAGATAATAAATGGTTTGTTGCTATTAAAATGGTTCAGATACTTCATACACAGTAATAATCACGACAAAACTATTTCGAAAGAGATTTGTATTGATCATTTCATGTAACATGTAATTCCGTGTGACTCTTTGCTTTGACAGTATTTTCAAATCAGTTTGATAGGTGATTATTCAGTAAAAAGGAAAGTATTACCTCCTTAAATCCTTCTTCGACACTACAAAATTAAACTGCCATTGTAATCTTGCCTAGTGCGATCCTATAAATCAGCCTGGCAATCCTTTACACTGTGGAAACAGTGATGTATTAAGGTTCGTGTCAAATGTCTTAAGAGGGAACGGCTACCTTAAATATCGCATCATTTGATGCGACAGCAATTTCATGAACGTTCAGAAATTTGGGAGTTGGCAAAGGAAACGAAGAGTTTCCTACTCAGACGAATTTACCGACCACAAGTAAATGACTGAAGTGAGTCTACAGAAGCCGATAGTATTAAACACCGGTTGACATGATTATGTATACAGCAATGATGGATGACTTCAGATTTAGACAGCGGCAGCGTTAGACCCGCGTTTTTCGAAAGGTTCTCCATCATTACTTTCTCTCGCAGGGATGAAATTTTGTTTCGTTTGAAGTCTTTCGATGTTTTATAACATGCTTGATAGATTGTGAATTCGACAGGTGAATTGAAATGAAAACAAAAGATTCATCTTTTATCGAATAGAAAATTACATTTGTGCAATCATGCAAAACATGTAACAATTTGAAAATAACATCAAACCAGCAAAATACACTATGAGGGTTAGATTGCATCGTGGTTTTGGCCTGCACCCGTACATACACTGATTGAGTTAGGGTTATATTATACTCATCAAGCCTAATCGGTCCCAAAATCTCTTTATATTTGCAGAAAAAAGAATAATTCGAAAAGCAAGAATTTAAATTGGCCGCGTGTCTGTTGACCAATAAAATTGATCGTGTCTAGAGCGGAGTTCCAAGTGTATTGGTTTTTGATATCCAATCACAGATTTGATGATCCAATTTGACAAACGCCACTCGGTGTGAATACAACTGTTACAATTTAAGAACGTTTTTTTGTAAAAGGTAGGTTTCGGCAGGTCCCTATTTTGCTGCATATTCCGTGTCATTAGTTTACATTCCGAAAAATATTTTTTCAGGTTATTTTTGAATTGATATGTTCTGGAGTAATTCTACATTTCACTATACATAGTTTTGCTTCTCTTTTCAGTCATCATACTGCTCCTTGGCCGAGATAAAATAAAAATCAAATCAAAACTTTCCATCCCTCTATAAAAGACAAAGTCTGAAATGGATGTCATATAAATAAACAAGACCTACTAAATATACCACCTAACGTTTCAATTTTTCATGTTCCATTTCGGTACCGAAGTATTGAAAATTTTTCAAGCAAAATTCATCGATACTTTCAAAATCGATTCTTGGTAATTTGTCGAGAGTCAGCTTTAACAAAACTAGGTTCAACATTCATTTTGAAATTATTTTAACAAAAATACGAAGTTTGTGGAAACCATTGACATTAGAAAGAGTACATTGTCGCATACACTACAGAGGGCGCTGGCTTACTGGATGACAATATGGCTAATATACCAGCAACGTCGAATTTCTTATTTTTGGTGGGTGGCATGAATGCATAATTGATTTATTTTATTAGGGTTCATGGTATTGTTACGTCAGAAGCTTAAGCTACAATCAATTGTGTCTATACTTCACCTCATTCAACCTTCCTCTCAAATTTTGGAAGATTAAACAGATTACCCAAGTAAGCCTATAACGCTTGAATTTAGTTGCTATATCAGAAAGGAGTATGTATGTAGGATTTGTTTCTTTCTATAATGAATTGCAGTTGTATAGATTGAGTATTATAGAATAAATTGAATATTTGAAATTATCCTTCAATCCAGTTTGCTATATTTCTCATTTTCATAACTATATAAATATCAAATAATACATAAAATCATAGTTTAGGTAAATATTTTGTGATCTATCGACTTTGTGTAATGATTGACCTTTACAAGCTTGGCAATATATTAGATGTAAAACAAATATTTCATTCAACACTTGCTGTTGACCAGAAACAAAATCGGAGCAAAATATTTCCAGATTATTCCTTCTCCACAAGGTCAAAAAAATTTAACATTTCAGTTCCACATGTGACTAAAACTATATCCCAGAGATCTAGCATGTTTCTTGGGCCAAAGATATACAACGATCTACCAAATGAACTGAAACAACTAAACTCATTATCTCTGTTCAAGAAGAAGCTGAAATTATGGCTGACTTCAAAATCAAGAATTTCAACACATCGATTAGTCGATATAAAAAATACATACTATGATTAATATTAAGTCAAGGCTATTCAAAATAATTTCTTTCACACACTCGTTCTGTCAGATTTTTCTGTGGAAATCTGAGGCATGCCATTATCATTTTGATTATCGCGCTTGTCCCATATTTCATGATTAATTTATGACGTAAATATAAAGTATAAAACGATTCTCTTGTACTAATTATCCTTATTTCACAACAAATTATAGTAACAATTCATATATTCTGTGAATACTCTCAATCTTATCGTTATGATGTCCTGAATAGTAATTTTATTTTTATGAAATTTAAAAAAGACACTGTTTGGTGTGGATCTTGGGCTGGCGACGTCATCGATCCATATTTCTTTTGAGAAAGACGTCGGTCAAGTCATCACTGTCAACGGCGAGCACTATACCAACTTCTTTTGGCGTGAATTGGATGATTTGGTCACCAACGACATGTGGTTCAAACAAGAACACTACGTGCTACACAGCTCATGCCATATTATATATTCTGCACAAGCGATCTGAGGGCATGATCATCTAACGTGGAGGTAATGTGAACTGGGCGATTTGATCCTCGATATTTCTGAGCAGTCTTAAGTAGTATTCCAAATGGATCATAAGCAGTTTGCAGTCTATTTGAAGTCCACATTGTTTATTTTGAAGACCTGAAGTATCCCAGATCTGTGAAAATAAAAACTTTTGTTCCATCTTCACAAGTTTTCTTTTATTTCATTTTCATTTTTCTCTTTGTGTATTTGTCTATTGATGATTTTCTCTTTATTTTCAATGCAATCCTATATTATAAATAGATAAATAGATACAAAACTTAGGAACTATTTTTGGGTGATCAGCAGAACGTAAGTGTGCTCTTATAACACAAGTTATTCCAATATTTCGATAAAATGTATTATCATCTTCAGGGAAAAGCTACAAATTTTGTATGATGGTGATACACTATAAAAATTCTTGATATGGAAGGTCAACTTACTGTTAGTGAGGTTGGCCGTGTCGAAAAGAATGTTACATTTAAAAAATGGAAACATATCAATACAATAAACAAGTCACTAAGTAAAAGAGGTTGACTCCTCACAAGATACAAAGAAGAATATTACATTAAAATTTTACTAAAAATCGTTAATTGTTTCAAAATTATGGACTACCGGTAAAAGCCATGAGGTTGAAACCCTACAGGAATCTCTAGAATTTTCATTGAAAAGTACTCGTACCACTCTTTTTTGACACAGAAAAACTACATAATTCATTACTTGAACCCCAAACTGATATTCCAAGCCTCATGATTGAGTAGAAATTTGCATAATATACAGTTAATAATACTTCGAGCTCAACATATTTTTTAAGTACTCTTATCTCATATATTACTGAAGACAATCTACTGCATATATTGTCTATCTGAATTGTCCAACTCGATGCTGATTCTCAGAAACTTTACTGGAGTATTGCAAATAGGTGTTTCACTATCAAGTGTTAAGTGATGTGGCGTTTCTAAACTGTTGTTGGTTTTGAATATGAGGTAGTCAGTTTTTCCTTCATTTAGAATTAACTTGTTCTCAAAAAAGTATTCTTTGCATTGTTTGATTACGTCACATCCATTCTTGATTATATCTGGTGAAGTGTTACCAGTTAGCAGGAGATTGGTGTCATCAGCATAGTTGATAAGGTAAGCAGACTTTACATTTTTTGTAGCCTCGATGATGTCATTGATAAAAATAATGAATAGTATTGGGCCCAGAATATTACCCTGCGGGGCTCCTATTGATGTAGCCATCGAAGCGAAGCAAAATATTGTCATCTATACAATCGAAGGAATTGGATAAATCTAGGGAAAACCCGCAGGCTAGATCTCCCCTTTCCATTGATTCTATGATTTCATTGTTAAAATGAACCAGAGCTGTTTCGATAGACTAATTTTTCAAATATCCATGTTGGTGGTTGGAAAACATGTTGAACTTCGTTAAAAAGGAAACTAGTCGTTTAGCCATAGCTAATTCAAAAAATTTTGATACACAAGTCAGTAAATTGATAGGTTATACTGCAGTTATACTACAGTCTTTTTATCTAATGAAGCTACAACTCGACAAAACATTTTTTTTGTGATCATGATGTCTCCCAAACAATATAAAATGAAAACTGAAAACTGAATCCTCACACCCTACACGAACTATGACGTTATTTATAAAGGGTTACCCACCCTGAATGTCATCTGATTCACAAATTCAGTTTCGAAAGTGAAGTAATTTGCTTCGCGAAGTCTGGGAACTTATGACATATCATGAAATCGGCAGTGTCATAATGAAAGTGCCGTTGAAACGGAAAGTTTCCACACTTATGTTGTTCATTTGCTGCAGGGCTTTTGCTGAAACCAGTTATAAATACTCACTGTCGGAAATTACTTGTGAGTTAACTTCAGCCAAGTAGAAACAAGAATTCATCGAATTATTTATTCAAAATGAACAATTCCCTCGTTCATTCTGTCTCTCAAATATTAATTATTGAACCAAGCTGAAGTTGACTTTCGCATATAATTAAATTTTCGAAAACTCTCACGCTGCGATGTTTGGTGGTTGAAATATAAAACGATCTCTGAATACTTGCCGTTCATTGACAAAATGATAGAAATGAGAGAAATAATGTTTGAGCATGGACTCAACTGTCCTCAAAGACGAGCCTGACTAAGTAGATCGACGACAACTTGCCTTACGAAGTCGTCATTTATGAGATCACTGCCGCTTTCACTGAAAATAACTGGGTGCAGCAAGATGAATTTTGTGACTCAAAAGTATTTGTGCCGATTAAGGGAACAGTTATAGTTCTAGGAAATAATAAAATTGATTTAGAATAGAGGGCTTTAACGCACATGATATTCATTCAAACAAACTTTATTGAAACGGTATTCAACAAAGAGTGAGGTACAAATATTATAAACCCAAGTAATATCACGAACAAAACAAACTTCCGGTATACATATTAATTCCAATCAACAGTCTTCAGTGCATGGCGCCCGAATCCATGATTCTAAGTTTTCAATGACATTGTATGTTTGCTGCTCACTTTCATCCGATTCTGGGATGTCTACGGCGTTCTCATCGAGCCATTCATAGGTCTAACTTTGACATCAGTGAAAGCTAGTGTTTACTTTTTTATGGATCTTCTCGATGTGACGATTTAGCGACTTGGCGGAAGCATAATTAAGACCACACGTTTTACATGTTCGACTTGATAGCTTCAATTTCACCGTCGGACAAAAATAATCGTACGGCATTCGCAGGAAAACTTTGAGCGTAGAGCTCAATTAACTGGAAACTGCTCTCCATCATCCAAAACCAAGTCATCAACTGTTTTGATATTTTATAATCTGAAAAACGTTTTGGCTTTCACGCACATGTATTGTATACCACTTAATGTCTGGGGAATCAGGAAGATCTCGTTCGCATGGCCCAACATATTTTCCAGTTGCATGATAGCCGTCAATTTTCATTGAACTCCATACTTCAGCTAACACATTTCCCTAAAACTAAAAATTAGATCTTTCTAAATGCTCATCAATTGTAACGCCACGTTCATCCAAATGAGACCCAAAACGGTCATGAGGCAATATGAAACCATCCAGTTTCCTACTAAGATGAGTCATTCTGCGCTCTACTCTGTTAGGCCGGCCGCAGGTTGAGACGCAGGTCCGTGAGGTGACGCAGGGTGAGTCACGTTGAATTTCTGCGAACCATACAAATGATAGGAACCCCGCAAGTTCCGACGCAGGGTGACGTGACGCAGTTTCCACGGTCCATGACCCTGCGTTACGCAGTCCTCCTTCCGCAGATTTCTTCAGTGAGTCACGGCGTGTCAAGTGAAATGGAGGAAAAATTAATAGAGACAGTTAGAAATCGTTGCGTTTTGTACGACACTAGCCATGAGGACTATTTGCGAACAAAATTGAACAGTTCAATATGGAAGGAAGTGGCAAAGGAAAGCGATATGAAGCTAGCAGAAATGATTGATGCAACCTCCTCATCATTTTCTGACTCAGATTCGGAGCTGATATCAATTGAAAGTTCATAAACCAAATCCATTTGAAAATCGAAAGGCAAGAGACACGTCACCTAAGAACTGTAGGCTCAAACTGCGTTTCAACTTGCGGGCATCCACCCACCCACATTTTTTTCTCACCGTGACTCACCATGCGTCACCTCACGACCTGCGTCTCAACTTGCGGCCGGCTTTATAAGCACTTCTACCAGGAGCATTGGTAGCTAAAAACAATGCATCGAGAACATGTGGCTTGAAGTGTTGTATAGCAAATCCTATAACTTTTTGATAACACAGATTTTCATGTGGCCATCCATTAACCGTCATGATTACCACTGGTTTTACCAATCTGTGGTCAGTTTGTAACGGTTCAAATTTCTGAATTTAGAAGAATTAGTAGTGCCGCACTGTAGGTTCGTTATTTTATCAGCATATTGCTGGGATGGTGGGTTTTCTAGTAAGCAGGAATGAATAGAACCGAGGAGATTTTCAAGGTCAGGATTTAAAAACGATTCAGATTAGTATCTATCGTAAAGCCGACACGAAATCAAGGCTCTAGCTAGGGACCGTCCGAAACTTAAAAACATCTAAGGTCAGTCAAATTAATCAATTCAATATTTTCATTTCCTATTCTTGAAATATCGGTAGAGAATTCCATGCGTTCGAGAGAGTCGAGTCAACATGTGCTCTCGAAACATTACTTACAAATGTTGTAATTCCAAACAATTTATTCACTATGTATGTGCAAACTATACCAGCATCTTTCACCGCAGTTGCATACCTAGATTTAGAAGTGGAATTCAATTTATTGAAGGAAATAAAATAGTTTGTTGTGAAAGTGACAAAAGTGCATCAGATGAAAAACAGGTGAGCTTATTAGAACAAACTATATCCGAGCTTTCTAACGACGGACTCATGAAAGACAACTTCATGGCGGAACTTTGATCTTGGGAAAAACCTCTTTAAATGATAAATTACATTTTACCAACATCACCAAATTTGATTATATACTACAAGAAAAAGCATCCGAATTTTCCATAAGTTTCAGTTAGAAAATCAATTTGTACATATTATGTATTTACAGGTCGCCGTTATCAGACCCTCATATTCTTATAAATGAATTGGAGTCAATGTTGAACGATCTCCCTATGAAATGCAAAATAATATTAACAGGTGATTTCAATATCTGGATAAAGTAAGATTCAGACAGTTACTTTTAAATGCTCATTTGTTCCCTCATTTTCAATTTACGTAAAGGTATATCTCTGTCAGTTCAATACTCGAATCGTTTGATTCGATATTGTTCAGAAGTAAGAGTTCTCCAGTAGTAATATCTTGATCAAAACGGCCAATAGCGGCGTATCAATATCTTTACTGTGAACGTTTTTTTGTATTGAGTATTGGTTCTTTGAACTTGATGCATATATATTTTCCTGTTTTTTACATCAGTTCGTTGCAAATAACATATGAATATCAATTTTTGAGTTATTACACAGTTGGTAGTGAAATTTGTAAATATTTTTTTCCATATATCAATTTGATATAAATTTCAAGCTTGGAGCTTCGTTGTTGACTTTTTGGTTATTTCTCCAACCCTTTTCTGTTGAATCCGTTCAACTGGCGCCCCAGGCTTACTTTTTTCCATCTATTGCTACTGTGAAAAAGGAACATATTTTCCTTACCCACGTCCAGCCCCGACAATAATCGACTAGCCTGGGCCGAACTACCTTTTGGTAATTACATAAATACCAATGTAGGTTATAAGTTTTCGCTAATGCTTGAAACTCTCCAAGTTAGAGAAGCGTCTAGAAAATAACTAATGCTGACTCAATCACTATCTAGACCCCCCGCCCCCCATGTCATCATAAATAAGCAAAGCAAAGACCCCCTCGCTTACGTAATACCTTGTTCTTATGAAAAATAGGGAACTGTTTTGGAACAAACTACTTTGTTTTCCAAATATTAGCCTTTGAGGGATACATTTTTGCATGTATGTGGTAAAAGCGTTTCTTGAAACTATATTTTCACTTTGTTATTTCAAAAACTTGGTTTCAAATGGCTTCAACAGCTCCTTGAGATGACGAAAATTGAGAAGAATGTGTCATCAATTTGATGTTTTTCCCTTGTCGTTCGTAAGACAACTGATTTGAAAAATATCGTTTCTTCGTCAACTATGTTCAATTTTTTTCCAACACTTACTAATAGCTGCAGCTGATTTCTATACTGATCCCATAAGGGAACAAATTTTGTACCTTTTAAGCTGATCAACATCATCATTTCAACAATATCGCCTTTTGAAATTCTATTTATTTGGGCCCTGGTTCAGTTTCGCCTGAAAACTTCGAAATTTACAAGTTTTCGACATTCATATCGACATCGATCAAATCTTGCCCACTTAAGCACTTGAACTATTTCAACGATTTGGTCTATTGTATTCGATGGATTGCAGCTTGGCCGAAACGTAATTTTGGTAAAAGAGAAATACAGAACAGCTTTGAGAGACTACAGTTTTTATTAGTCTTCCGACGTTCATTCCGAACAACAAAAAGCACAAACATATATCAAAATCTATTTTCGTTCGCGAGTAAAACATGTTTGTGATACCTAGCAGGGGATTTCTTTTCAGTTGATGTACCAGCTGCTAACATAACAATGAATAGGCTTGTTTTTTATTGTGTGAATACACTTTTTCCTAATACATTCTCGTTGCAAATGATAATAGCATTTATGGCACTAAGGAAATTCCCAAGGCCCGCCCCAAAGATTAACATGTTCCATTTTCGCTAATGACACTTTTCCTTTTGAAAAGCCTTCTCCCTTTCAGCAATTCGCAATAAAATATATCGGGAAATGTGAATGGAAAAGAAGCAGGATAGGAACATCTGATAGAATACTTTTGGCGGAGATGCACAGACATGTATGTGGGGATAATATCTTCAATCTCACTACGGGGGTATCTCCACAACTTCAACAACAGAAATCTCAAACAAAGGAAAAACAGATAATCTCATTCGGGATGTTAACATCCAGATAGGACAACTCGTATTTAGAGAGACAATCGGTGGATCTCCACAAGTCTGATGGATGGTCAGATGTTTGAATTTTCAATCTTCTGTTAGAAATTTCAATATATAAATGGAAAACGCTATTTTGCAGTATTCAGTATCATTGTCCCAAATCTACTTTTGAATAATGAAGAAAAGAGAATCGGAACTTTCTATGTGTTTTACCACTTTATTTGTAACTAACGTTACTGCAGTTTCGTCCTATACGGACATTTTCAAACTTGTACATTAAACTAACAATGATTTATTACATAAGGCTCTATATAATAATAATGATAAACGACTTTATTGCTTACATACATAGAACAATACACATATGAAATGAATTTGGTCTAAAGCAAAAGGCGAAGTTCAGTTTATAATATGATATAAAATCAGCTCATAAACTGTTCTTCCACTTAACCTTAAGTACATCGCTAGGTGTGTTGAACTTAACAATATAACAGAATTGAAAAAGAAAAAAAAAGAAAGTTAAATAATTAAAGATATTTCTAATATAATTTCCATCGTACGATATCAGGACTGCATTGAAAACAAGTGTTTCTTGTAGGCCTTCTTGAATCTTTGCAAACTGTAAGATTTGAACATGGTAGGGACCTGATTGTATATTGAACATATTTGATAAGTATAACTACGCCTGAATATTTCTAATCTGAATATTGGCGGTGAAAGGGTTCCTTTATATCGGATATTTAGATTATGTGTATCGGATCGATAGGTGATTTTTCTGTGCAAATATGAGGGTGTTTTATCGAAAATAATTTTTTGAAAAAGAACAGCAGCATGTAATCTCCTTCTATTACTCATATTTAGCCAACCTTTATCTTTTAATTTGTGTGAAATATGTTCTCTTCTGCGGATACCAAATAATAATCGTAAGCATGAGTTCTGTACTTTTTGTATTTTCAATTGATATTGGCTGGACAAGAATGGACCGTAGAGTACATCTGCATAATTAAATACGGACAGTATTAATGACTCACACAAATTTGATTTAATTTGAAAAGGAAGGAAATATCTGTTGCCATATATAGTTTTAAGAGTGAAGTATGTACGTTGAATAAGCTGATTTATGTATTTTTCAAATTTTAAATTGGGAGTCCAATATTATACCTAAACTTTTGGCTTCACTCACGTTACGTTACGTTACGCTTCACTTACGTTATAGCACCTCTGTAGGTGATAATACAGGTACTTGGCTTTACTGAGTACCTGAATTTACAATTTACAATGCAGATTTGCTTACTTGAAAACCGGTGAGTAAACTAAATCGATTTGATCATTTAACATGTTTCACCCGCAATGTCAATGCTTGTGAAATTCCAAGGATTCTAAATAATTGAGTTTGTAACCTTTCCTTGAATAGTGCGAAATTTCCGTATCGTTTAGATTCGGGAACTTGTGGTTGGAAATTTCGACCACATTGTCCCACATAAACACTATCACACTCCGGACACTTGAGCTTATAAACTCCAGATTTTTCCAACTCGTCCACTTTATCTTTGGCTTCGAAAAGAAATTCATATAACCTGGCATGTGGTTTGAATGCTACTTCCACATTGTTTTTCCTGAAGCAACCCGCAATTATCTCTGTTCTTTTTCCAAAATATGTTGAAGTTACCCATTTCTTGATTTCTGGTTGTTCAACCTGAGGGTATATTAATCTGTAAGTGAATCAACGGCTTTGTTTTCTAACTAACTCCTGGATAGTATCTGCATTGAAACCATTACTATGTGTGTAATTATATCAATTTCCCTAGCTAGATTGTTAGCAGACAAAGGCAGTGAGAATCCTCTGTACAACATTGAATTGTAGGCTGCTAATTTATGACTGTCTGGATGGAAAGAATCGCTTGGGATGGTGATGTCTGTATAGCTAGGTTTTTTGAAAACATTGAACTCGAATTTATTCTGATTATGTATAATGGTCAGATCTGAGAAATTTATCTATATCTCTATCTATGATTCGAGTGTGAACTGAATGTTGCCATTGAGATTATTCATGAATGTCATAAATTGGTTCAGATGTCGTGTAGTACCTCTGAGACAGGCGAGAATATCATCTACATATCTGTACCAAAAATGAATATTTTTTTACCCAGGTCGAAATTTACTATAGTGGTCTCCAAGTTGTTAATAAATATGTCTGCTGAAACTGGACTAAGGAGTGAGCCTGTTGGTAAACCTGAATACTGTTTATAAAATTCATTGTTGAACTGCAGGTAGCTCTGATTTAAGCACACCTCGAAAGCTGTTGAATAATATTTAACACCAGGGCTGAAACGTTTCGTGCCTAAAAAGAAAACGCGTTCTTTTTTGTTCAAAATTGGCTTTATACATCGACGTAACCTCTTTTAAGAGCCAAACAATCATTCCACATCCATATTGTAGACATATTTGATAAAAATGTTGAATGAAATAGGTCCAAGAATCGTTCCTTGGGAAACTCCACACTCAAAGACTTGATCTGAATTGAATGAACTATTGATTTCAACTCTCTGTTTTCTGTTCGATAAGTCACTAGTGAGCAGTTTCAATGGTCCACCTCAGAAATCTATATTTTCTAATACTCTTAATAATTTGTGGTGACACATTGTGTTGAATGCCTTCGCCAAATCGTCGAATGCCTCCGCCAAATCAACGAAGACACAATGAGGTTTCTCCTATGTTAGGGGTGGCCAACCGGTCGATCGCGATCGACCGGTCGATCGCGACCAATAGTCCAGCCGATCGTGGAAAGGCAAAAAATATAAATAAATAGACCAGGCTGCGCAACGTGATTTAGACTGGCAATGTGATTTAGCTTTCTTGGCCGATTTTATTAGAAAACTAAGTACATTAAATCTGAATCTACGAAGCAAGAATAAAACATTTACAGAAATGATGAGTTCTATTGCAGCATTTCAAAGTCAAACAGCGTCTAGATAGTTGACTTTGAGAAGACACAATTTGTAAACATCAAGGGTCATATGGAAAAACATCCTACCTACAATTTCATTTCTGAGAAGTACACGACAGAAATTAGGGCAGTGATAGCAGACTTCAAAATTCGCTTCAGTGATTTCAAAAAAATTGAGAAATTGGTTCAATTCATCAGTTATCCGTTTAATGATTCCATTGATCATAGTGATATCTATGAATTGGCTACAAAATTCGCAGATATAATTCAAATGGAGCACATTATGTTATAAAACGAAATTATTACTATGCGCTGCGACATATTTCTAAAAGCAAGATCATTCTCAGGTCAAGATTTCTGGGCATTGGTCTTCAATGAAAAATATCCAAATTTGAAGAAATGTGTCAAACAACTTCATTCGTGTTTTGGTTCAACATATTTATGTGAGTCAGCATTTTCCTACTTAAAACAAACAAAAAGTAAACACCGTTCTCGCTTGACAGACGCTCATACATTGGATTCTTTAAGGTTGGCAATTTCCAACTACAAACCAGATTATGCTAAACTAGTGGAAGATACTACGACGCAATGCTCATACTGATATATAGATAGGAACTATAAATGTTGATTAAACAGACATGGGTTATTAAAGAAACTGGCCTGTAATAAGTTTGTTTTGCTTTTATCTCCAGATGTACATAAAGGTTTTATAGCTGTGTGTTTGAGGGTATCCGTAAATATTCCTTCACAAATTGATACGTTTATGATGATTGTTATCGGTTTTACTATGTAGTCTACAAATTTCAGTTAAGTTTCGGATTTGATATTATCTATTCCGTTGGGTTTTTTTTATTTTGAGTTCAAGAATCGCCCCACTCACTTCGCTGTTGATGCAATCTTTCAGATAAATTGAGTTCAATAATTTTTTTGTCTGAAATTATTATGTCTTTTTGTATTTTTAGCATTTGTCAAATTTTTGTCAATATTAGTAAAATAATGGACAAACTGTTCCGCAATTCCTTGGTCATTTGTAGTAATAGTCATCCATTGTTCCCAATTTCATTGTTTGATTTTGTTTTCTATTTTTTTGGTTTCGATAGTTTTCAAAGAGTTCCAGTTTTTAGGTTTATCTATTTCATTCTTGTAAAATAATAGTTTTGCCGCCCTATTCATCATTTCATTGAGTTTATTCCGGTATCTTTTGTATTTGTAGTTTCTATAGGCGTATATATTAACATGATTTGCTGTGATCAATCACAAAAAGTCCTCCAACTGATCCACTCGCGGGGAATATCGAAATACACAACCTTCGAATGCAAACTGTTGTCGCTACTCGTGATTGAACTTTCTCCGCCCGTTAATGGCATAACCGTATATGTTAATATGAGTTCTAATCAATCATTCTGATCTCCGACTGCGACGTTTTCCCAAATATATTCAATTCACTCGAAATTTAGAGGGGATTCCATTTCCCCTGTCACAAAGAACGTTTGAGTTACGTGGCAAGGAGGGATCCCATATTTACCACAGAATAGATGTGAGTATGGGGAACCAGTACACTCACATTCAAATTGACGAAAATCGATACCGAAATAACAACTAATATTGTTGAAGCATGGGCACTTCCACTTCGAATTGAGTTAGGCGCATATTTTCATTGTACAGGATGAGCGGTGTGAAGAGCACTGTTTCATTCGCGATTGTGAAAATATTAAATAGTTTCCACAGGTACGGAACTGGCCACAGTTCTTTGTCATTTGTTGTCTTGGAAATTTGAAACTCAAAATTTCAACCTTGATCTGGAAATGTAGACTTCAATTTCGGCGTGATATCCGAGAAACGATTGATATAAAAAGAACGTAATCAAGTCTGAAGTAAAAACAAAAAATTGTATTTATAAAATACCTTGTTCTTGTGGTAAAAGTTACATTGGTGAAACCTCAAGACCATTGAAAGTGCGTGAGAATGAACATCGAGATTATATAAAAAATAGACAACTGACAGGATCAAAATTATCAGAACACATTTTAAAATCAGACGGTGAACATCGGGTGGAATGGAATAGGACAAGAAAGACTACCAATGAGCCTCATTCTAAGAGACGTAAGCTGAAAGAATCAGCGTATATTCTCATGTCTGGAGAGAATTGTATCTCGAATAGCTCCTTGGAAATAGACCGTACTTGGCTACCTATCTTGAAGAAAACTTTGGATAGTGGCGAAATGGCAACAAACTGATATCGGAGAGTACCTTGTATTACATCGAATATTTNATTTATTCAATTGTTCTATTTTTACTTGTATTTTATTTCACTATTATTTCATTTCAGGTTCATTTTGGTTAATATAACTGTTATTTTCAGCTATTCATTTTCAATTCTTCGTCTTTAGTTGTTTCAGGGATATCAAATCATTTTATATAGTAGACAATGGAAGTCCGAACTAGTGAAATTCATCATGAAACATTGTCAATCATCTTCAAACAAAGATTAGTTTTTATTATATTTGCATCCTCTTGTTGATAAAAAAGTTAAAAATTTTTCACTTTCCTCAGTTACCAACTATAAATTTTCATGACCGCAAATTTTCAACTTCAATATCACAAAAACTATCTGCTCAACAATTTTGCTACTTATTCATAAATTAAATACATCTTCACTTAGAAGGTTAACCTCACTGTTGTCTAAATGTAAAAATTTTTCATAAGCATGATCTGATGTCCGTAACAAGGGAAATGGTTTACAACAATAAAATTTAAACTTTTCATCATTCATCATTCATAATGTCTCCTTCAATTTTATTCAACAGATATCATTTTGTTTTCATTTGACCCATAGAGTTCCTGAAGGAGACCCGATAAATCCTCGAAAGCTTGAACAAAAAAAGAAAGATTAAGTCTTGATCCCATAGATGAGGTGTTCGAATTTTTACAAATCTGGGAAAATGTTGTAATGTTGCTGGTGAGTTAACTTCGTTTTGAAGTAATATCGAACTAGAATCTCCCAATAATCCATCTACTGGAACTTATTTGCGGCTAGAAATTAATGGTACTCATGACGATTTCACGATATTCACTGTAAATCACTTCACCAGTCATTCGACCTCAGGGCATCGCTCATTACGTTCGTGTTAAGTAACACCTAATTATCGGATACGAATATTCCCACCGTTTGGGCATTTGGATTATTGACCAATTGATTTCAGTGGTGTTGGAAGCAATGCAGCTCTGATGTATGAGATGGTTTTATAATGAACGATTTTATCTAATCATATCATCCCAACTAACAAGAGCCAAAGGAATTTTCCGAACAAAATCAGATCAACGAGTGAAGTTGCACATTCCAAACAACAAATCAGCATCATCTGACTTGTTGAAATTGACTAATGACATCATGAACTCACTTTTAGAATAACAGTCAGAACATAAATGAATTCCTGATTCACTACTTAGAAAAAATGTATAACTGTGAAAAAGTCATATACCTGTAGTCAAAAGTCATATACCTGTATACGTCAAATGACGAAAATCATATCAGGTTTGCTAAGGCTCGCATCAGATGCCTATCAAGAGTAAACGTGCAACTTGAGAATCAGGAATACTTGCTACTCGAAATAGTTTTAGATGTTTCTGGTCAGAGACTACAACTCCCATCAAGTTCACAATGATGAGACTAACACTGGTGGATGATTCAATAGCAACTATGGCGACAGACAAAGAGAATTATCTTGCCAAATCATTTTCATCCCATTTAATTTTCAGAGAAAGAGTACCACCCAATATTCTTCCTATACACAATGCCGAAGATTTCTTTCCGACAGCATCTGAAGCGAATCGACCCAACATCAATGAAGTTTCCAGTTCTGATGAAGTAGGTACCTGTTATCTCACAAAAACTAAGGTCAATGACTACTTGCATCAGTGACCCTCCAAGTTGTTCTGTTGGTGAATTCAAATGTGCAAAGTAACTTCACCACCTCTCGTGGGAGTATCTATAAAAGAGAGACAAATCTCCAACTTTTCTTCGATGTTCCAGACTATCAAGGTTGCAAGTGACGTTCATGTTTCCAATCAAATCAATCAAATCAATTTTATTTCTTAAGGACAATATTAAATTCTATAAGAACAGTCAGGTAGATAAGATACAATGGAATATATAGGTACATATGTTCAATACAGAGTCAGGTTAAAAATGATATATAAAGAGTATATATAGTTGAATAATGGTATATATACAAATATAAGAGAATATAAATTATCACACATAAGATGACTAATCAGGTACATGGTTGGTTAGTTGTTTGGAGTATGAACATTTTTCAAGTAAATAAAGTTTTAAATATTTTTTTTAATGTATTCTCACGTTCTAGACCTTTAAGGGTAACAGGTAATTTATTAAAAATTTTCACTCCGATTCTACTTGGAGCTTTATATGTAACATTAACCTTAGACAGTGGCAGTCGCAGATCATTGTTACGACGGGTTGCATAAAAAAGAATGCTTATTTTTGAAAACGAATACACACATTTCAAATACATACAGACCCGTACAGGTAAGAATGTTGTGATTTTTGAAGAGATTTCGACATGAGTAGTCACTTTTGACACCAGCTATACATCTGGTGTCATGAATTTTTTTTTGAGAAATATAAGCTTTCTGCGAGTGAGAAGAGTCTCCCCACAAACACGTTACATACCTGAGCCGGCCTTCCACTTGTGCATAATATAAATTTATCAGTTGCTGTAGAGTCAATACGTGTTTGAGATTTTTAAACATATAGTAGATCGATGAGAGCTTAGAGCACAAAANCGTTGTTCATTATGAGTAACATATCTCGTTCTCTACAATATTTCAATTATTTTCTCCAAAGGTTTATTTGTCAACTTCCAATGCACATTTTTTTCATCTCGCTCAAGTTTAATCAAGATTTTTTCAGTTCAGTTTCCATAAAAAGAGTAACGAAAGGTAATTAACTTGTGCCCAAAAAGGATATTCATTAAAAATATCTAAAAAAACACTACAATATCCTGTCAGGTATTCGCTAACTCTTTTATTCAGATTCTTGTGAAATTTTATTTCGCTTTGCTGACTGTATCACACAAATAAATACCGTTTCGCTTCTCCAGATCGCATCAAGCTTTCAATTTTTATAATTCGGTATGGAAATATTTCTGTCCCACTTCATGAAAGGATTTCATTCACTAAGGTGATTTACGAGAAAGGGCAAAAAACTTTGAACCGATACCGATTCAAGGTGTGGAGGATGGAATTTTGAAATGATATTTTTTGTGCTTGGCTTCAGATAGAGAACACGTAATGGTGATTCAAGTAAAATTGTTTAAAAAATGTTTTGATATTTGAATATAAATTCGAGATATAACATATAGTTATGTGTGAGTTTCCAATAGATGATATTCTGTCAATTTGATTGAGTAATGATAATATGTTAGAACTGGTTCAAAAAATATATTGTACAGATCTATCGAACCATTAAAACTAGTTTCAAAGAACATTCAGCTTATAGCCTTGGAAAAGTGCCGAAATCGTTCCGTTCTCTGTTTAAATTTGTGGGAACTGTCACGAAAAACTCCTCAGTATCTAGTTTTATCCATCTCCTGAAGATGCTTACTTGGTTGGTGAAACGCGCGTCGAAAAGAGTAACGCATTTCTGATGTTCGAGAGAAGTGCATGGTTTTCGATTTAATCAGAATTAGATAGATAGAGAGATCTGTCTGTCTGTCTGTTTTTCCGTTAATCAGCTGTCGCCCTCATACGAACGATAACTTTCAGAAGTCTAGAAACTTGTGCGAGCTAAGGATTAACGAGGTATTACCTTTCAACGTATGATTCCTAACACATTTGCAGAATCACTCCACCTTCAAACAGATAAACTTTATCGAGAAAAATATCTGGTAGAGGCAGGAATCGAACCCACGACCTTCCGATCGTGAGACAGATTGTGAGACGGGCGCACTACCACCGCGGCCAATTCCACAACTACATAGATAGATAGATAGATTCATTCAACTACGTTAATGTTTGTAGTATTCCCTTCTTATATATTATATTTATATACAAATCCGTTTCATCTGCCTCAGAAAGAATATATGGTAGGATATCTTTCAACATAGATTCTCTTCATGACTGGACCAATTTATCGAGTCGTCTAGTTGGATTCCCATAAGATTTACAGAGCTTCCAGTTCGTATATTATTTCGACTGGGACGATGATGGCTCGAGTTTTATTCTGTTTAGTCTGAACTTATTGTTATTGTACCCTTTTTGCGCTTCATCTTCAATTTGGTTGATGTTGGTATGTAGATTATCAAATTTTTGTGATGAGAAATAGGTAGCATCATCCGCATATGACACCATATCATGAGGGTATATGTAAAAGAGAAGGTCAATAATATATATGATGAATGAGAGTGGTTCCAAGACAGACCCCTGTGGGATACCATGTGAGTTTTGCTGTAGTTCCGATTTGCCGCTCTTTGCTGAGATGTGAATGTTCAATTATTATATATCTGAGACTTTTCTCTACTCAACTGATTTTCCTTTATTTCCAGTGTTTCAATATTGAATTTTACAAAAAGCATTCGAAGCTTTATATCTTCTATTGATTATCTGCGAGTGCTTTCGACAGTTGGTAGTACTGTCATCTTCTAGGCACTCCTCAAACTGCGTAAACGCAGTTGTCGGTTGATTGGTCAAACCACCAACACTGACACAAAAACTTGTCAAGTTGACTTGGGTGTCACACCAATAGGTGGTTCCACTTATGTTTCGCTTGCGTTTACGCAGCTATTTTTATCAAGTACTCTTCTGGTTTTTCACATTTTGTCTTCAATCGAAGACCGCCTGCCCGGTACTGACGATGCTCAATAGGCTGAAACAGCTGTCTACCGGTGGATCTTGAATTGAAATCAATATGGAAATGATCAAAGAGTACTTGATTCTACTAGATTCATTGACGACACCTTCATAGTATGGCACCATAAGAATATAAAACTAGTCTAACGCCACTTTTCCTCAATGGTGTGGTCATTCCATTTAGAACGGAGGTGAAATATCTTGGCATTATCCTTGATAAAAGACTCACCTGGAACGCTCACTTGGAAAAAGTTTTACACAAACCCAGACTGTCTCTATGGACATGTTGTGTGCGAAGAGATTGGATAAATCCAACCTCACTCACAAGTCAATAAAAATATTCTCGGACAGTCAAGCGGCGTTGGAAGCTCTTGGCTCCCACCGTGTAACGTCTTAATTGGTAGCAAACTGCCAAAAAAGACTGTCCTCGATAGAAAGACTAAACAGATTGTCTCTGGTCTGGATTCCTGGCCATACTGGCCTGGAAGGCAATGAGGCTGCTGACTCTCTTGCAAAGTAGGGTACTGCAAGAGGCTTCAGTGGATCAGAACCTGTCATTGGCATCGCTTTGGGCTTTGCCAAACAAACACCCAACACCTGGATGGCAAGAAGAGTTATGGACTTCTGGCAGAATCTTCCAGGATTTTCTCACTCCAAGGTGCTTATCCACCCTTCGAAGCTTGACTCCAAACAGTTGTTGGACTGCAGTAGGGATGAACTACGGTGTCTAACAGGCCTTCTTACAGGTCACTGTCATTTGAATCATGTGTGTGTCGCCTCTGTCTGGAAAATGATGGAACTGCAGAGCATATACTTTGTGCCTGCCCCGCTGGGGACCGAATCAGGTTCTTTGAGTTCGGCAGATCCATACTCTCACCATCTGACCTGAAAGACCACTCACCATACAAACGGGTTGGCTTTATTTGTGTGAACCAGAAAGTTTTGTGGCGTAGACAAGTGTTTATCTTCCCTTCACTTTGGTTTTCTCCCAGATTTTTAATGCGTTTTCAGTTCATTTGTCTTCATTCGTAGGTTTCGTCATTGAGAACTTCTAATTAGAAAGACTGCCGGTGTTTTCGTCTCCGCGACTTCTACAAAGGGATCATTTACGAAGGGATTTTTTTCGGCTAATGGGGGTGAGAAGCCTTTGTGTGATGGAAGTTGATACTTAAGTGATTGTTCTGGGTGTCAATAGGTATTTACATTCACATTACGCTTGGGAGGATAAAGACGAAACAATAATACTGTATCTCACCTGCGTATTACGACGAATGAAAACAAATTGGAAATGTAGGAGAAACAAGTAGATTGGTTTCCATATCGTGCTTCACCATGTCATTGAACAGCTTTCATGTTGATGTTCACATATTTAGTCATCTGTTGCTATTCATCTTCTACTTTCTCTTCGTTTATCCTGATACTTGAAAGATACACAACCTTTTTTGAAGTGCTTGAAAAAATTTTCATTTTCTCCATCACGGTAGCATCCATGTAGCATCGAAAGTAAAACAGTTATAATGGAAATAATGTTTATATGATGTAATTGCCCGATACTTGATGAAAAACTATAACGTATTCAAAAAACACTTTATTGTGAGATTTTCACTAAGCGATTTTAGAAAAACGCAACACGTGTTTCGCCATACAATGGCGTCTTCGGGCGTGTCTTGAATATTGTTGAATTTCATCAGTTTAGACTAATATGATTCTGATATGATTCATATGGACTACCCTGTATAGACTAGTCAAAATCCACAAGAAGGGTTTTACGCTCAGACCGATCATCAGTTCCAGAGTTTCAGCTACTCATAATGATGATGATGGAGTAAAGGTTTTCACTCTATCATGAATGATTCAAGGAATTTTGTCGAATTACTAGAGACAATAGAAGTAACAGAGCAAGGTTAATTGATCAGTTTCGATGTGGGAAGCTTTCACACCAACGTTCCTGTCGAAGAAGCACCTCAAATCATACAGAGGAGACTATTCACTTTTCTCTACTCAACTGATTTTCCTTTATTTCCAGTGTTTCAATATTGAATTTTACAAAAAGCATTCGAAGCTTTATATCTTCTATTGATTATCTGCGAGTGCTTTCGACAGTTGGTAGTACTGTCATCTTCTAGGCACTCCTCAAACTGCGTAAACGCAGTTGTCGGTTGATTGGTCAAACCACCAACACTGACACAAAAACTTGTCAAGTTGACTTGGGTGTCACACCAATAGGTGGTTCCACTTATGTTTCGCTTGCGTTTACGCAGCTATTTTTATCAAGTACTCTTCTGGTTTTTCACATTTTGTCTTCAATCGAAGACCGCCTGCCCGGTACTGACGATGCTCAATAGGCTGAAACAGCTGTCTACCGGTGGATCTTGAATTGAAATCAATATGGAAATGATCAAAGAGTACTTGATTCTACTAGATTCATTGACGACACCTTCATAGTATGGCACCATAAGAATATAAAACTAGTCTAACGCCACTTTTCCTCAATGGTGTGGTCATTCCATTTAGAACGGAGGTGAAATATCTTGGCATTATCCTTGATAAAAGACTCACCTGGAACGCTCACTTGGAAAAAGTTTTACACAAACCCAGACTGTCTCTATGGACATGTTGTGTGCGAAGAGATTGGATAAATCCAACCTCACTCACAAGTCAATAAAAATATTCTCGGACAGTCAAGCGGCGTTGGAAGCTCTTGGCTCCCACCGTGTAACGTCTTAATTGGTAGCAAACTGCCAAAAAAGACTGTCCTCGATAGAAAGACTAAACAGATTGTCTCTGGTCTGGATTCCTGGCCATACTGGCCTGGAAGGCAATGAGGCTGCTGACTCTCTTGCAAAGTAGGGTACTGCAAGAGGCTTCAGTGGATCAGAACCTGTCATTGGCATCGCTTTGGGCTTTGCCAAACAAACACCCAACACCTGGATGGCAAGAAGAGTTATGGACTTCTGGCAGAATCTTCCAGGATTTTCTCACTCCAAGGTGCTTATCCACCCTTCGAAGCTTGACTCCAAACAGTTGTTGGACTGCAGTAGGGATGAACTACGGTGTCTAACAGGCCTTCTTACAGGTCACTGTCATTTGAATCATGTGTGTGTCGCCTCTGTCTGGAAAATGATGGAACTGCAGAGCATATACTTTGTGCCTGCCCCGCTGGGGACCGAATCAGGTTCTTTGAGTTCGGCAGATCCATACTCTCACCATCTGACCTGAAAGACCACTCACCATACAAACTAATTGGCTTCCTTAAGAAGCTGGGTTTATTTGGCTGAGTGTGAATAGGTGTGAGCCACAGTAAACCCTTATGGAGGGTCGAATAGACCCACTCACTTTAGACCTACCTACCTACCTACCCTATGTGAACTTCCTGAAAACCTTTTTCCACATGGATTTAATATCAAGCGATTCAGGCACTGCTCTTAGAGCGCCTTAAAGATTTTCTTGTAGTGCTTTTGTTGTGTCCTTCGGAAAAAACACCCCTTGAAGCAAACTTGACGTGCTTAGATATTTGAAAAAAGTTTCGTGTTAGCTTTGTCTTTCAGTACCTACTCGATGTGACACTCTGTATATCTGAATACTTTGTATATTCACATTACTCGAGATCAAAGTAGTCTTAGCTTCAGAGCTTGGTGCCATCTGTTATCCCAATTACGGAAAAAGATACAACATACGGTTGACTGTTCTGCGAAAGCGAGCGAAAAAAGATGTTTTTCTCGGAAAAACAAGTATGATAAAGCACAAGAGAGATATTAATTCGAATTTGGGAAGGAACGTGGGCGTGAATCTGATAGTCCACACGTATTAGTGTTAGTCCACACGTTAGTGTCAGACAGGTTCAGGATATATTTCTCCTGTGCATTCCATTATATTCGCAACTCACAACGAAATATTTGTGAAAAGTTCGGTTCCGGAATTGAACGAAACATTCTCAATTTGATGATATCCATCTTCTTTGAAAGCATGAACCCACGAAAGACTCAATTCCCAATGATTTGTTCAGAAATATCAATCCTGGTTCATTTGTGCGTATTTTAATTCACTCATTTGAAAGTCAAATTTCCGGTGGAATTGATCTGGATAATAAAAGAGCTTTATTTATTCTCACACCACAGATTGAACGTTGTAGCTCTTTAGTTAGCTGATAGGAAATTGTCAGTTAGCTGATGTGAAATTGACAATTGGATAGTATATGAACCTCAGTCGACACCACATTGGCGTTGACGAATCTGTTTTCAGCAGTGGTTAGACGATATATTCATTCCATTGAGGAGGTATTTCGTTGAGTTGAAAAAAACTAATTAAGACAGTTTATTATATGATTTTCACTATAAAGGGTTTTTCAAAAACCTCGACTCATGTTTCGCTATACAATAGCTTCCTCAAGTTTATGCTTGAGGAAGCTATTGTATAGCGAAACACGTGTAGCGGTTTTTGTAAAACCCTCTGTAGTGAAAATCATAGAATAAACTGCATTTATTAGTTTTTTAAATATGAATTTTGATCAAGTATCAGCCAGTTCGGTTCAATTTCATTGAGTGTTATGGAAATAGTTGTACTCGTATTTGTTCGATAATTGACTTCCAGGTTTGTTGACCGTGATCTGCAGGTTTTCATGGCTGATAAGTTGTCTACGACTGAGGTTAACATTATCAAATGCGATACTGCAACGAGCGAGAGCATTCAAATACAGCTAACCAAATTTCATCACTGTCAATTCTTTGTTTCATTGTGAATTGAGTTTTTGCGTTGCTGTCATGACACAAACGTGTCATCAACGTAAACACAAGCACTACAGAAAAATCCTTAGGGCACTCTGAGAGCGATGCCTGTGCGAAAGTAGTGATTCATAAGGATTTGCATCGCTGGAGAATGAATCCATTTGGAAAAACGTTCTCAGGATGTTCATTCAACATAAACGCAGTTCTCACAATGAAAAAGTTCATAAACAGTGAAGGTCGAGGTGTGGCTGAGCAGCCACAGTCCGTCGCGTATTTCTGATATGTACCGCTCTTGGTGGAATCAAATGTGCCATGTCTTTTGAACACTTTCCGTGGAAGTATCTATAAAAGAGAGACAAATCTCCAACCTTTCTTCGATGTTCTAGACTATCAAGGTTGCATGTGATGTTTGCGTCTCCAATCAGGCGGATGGCTCTTTTCTGAATCAAGCAGCTTCAGGGTATGCTCCATACATGGGAACAATACTCCAAAAAAGTTCTGTTCTGAGCCTTATGAAGCATCATAAGTCGCTGAGGTTTGTACTGGTTTCTAGTTCGGAACAGTGTTCCAAGCTTTTGAGAAGCAGCCTTTGCAATTCCAGCGACATGATTGTGCGAAGACATATTTTGGTGTCCATTTTAACCCCCAAGAAACTTATCAGAGTAGAAAGTGGAATTGTCTGTCCAGACATAATTATAAACGGTTAGGAAACATTTATCTTTTTGGAAAAAAGCGCTGCCTGGGGTTTTGTGGCCCTAAAAATTGAACCTGGTTACATTTTCACCAATTCACTTCTAGATCCTCTTCGAGATATGCAATGAGGATTCCAATGTTCTGGAAATCAAATGAAATGTCGAGACAAGTGTGATGGATTCTTATCTTATTTTTCAGTAAATCGTTATTATACAATAAAAAATGGTTGGAGACAATATGGATTCCTGGGGAACACTAGCGTCGATGACGAAATATTCGAGATATATCTATCGACGGTCAGGAAATGTTCTTTCAGGAAGTTGTAGAGCCAGACAAAAAAATGATCCAACAAGCCATAGCATCAAAGTTTGGCCAGCAAACCCTCATGCGACACACGGTCAAAAGACTTATAATAGGGGAGCCCAAGCGGGGATTTCGGGATTTACTAAAGCGCGGCAGATTAATATACAGGGGGATACCTTGTACCCGGTTAAGTACCTCCACCAAATATGAGCCCCATATATAAGGCCGCCTGTGAGGGATAAAGGATCAGATTAGTAAAAAAAATTGATCATCAGAAATTCTCGAGCGCGTCAGATTAAGGTAGGGTGAGTTAATTACCTGCTAAAAAGTGTAAATTCCAGTAATCTGATAATTTGAGATTGACGTAAAGAAAGGGGGGGGCAGCAAAGTTGGGAAAAAATAACGTCATTTCGACACTCTCGAGCATAGTAATTTTTTTTTTGAAGGAAATAAATCAAATATATAATATGACGATATATGCAAGCTGAAATAACAAAAATTCGTCGATAAAGTTCAATGCGTGCAGCTGTGTGATACCTATATTTCCCTCTCCGAGTTTCTATTCCTCGTTTCTCTATTCACTTTTCCTATCACTATCTATCACTCTCTTCTATCACTCTCTTACTCCGTCCCCACTCTGAATTCTGTTGCCATTACAGCTGATCACAGAGACTCGTTCGTGATGAAGATGAAGATGATGATTGATTAATCAATTAATTGATGGATGTAGCCGTTGCTACGTGGTATGAAATCATAATGAAGAAAAAGTGAATAAAACTTTCTGTTTTTTTACCACTCAAATGGATTTCGCTTTGAAAAAATGACCATTTTTCGAAAGAAATGCTCATTTAAGAAAAACTATTGAACTTAGCCATAGGGAATACTTAATGAAAGTAAATCCCCATTTTGCATCGTGGGCTCCCCTGCTATTAGAAATATCAAGCGCAACAGCTCTTGATTCACCATGTTTATCGATTGCGTTGTTCCAAATATGGGTGACACACGATAGAAGGTAGTCTGTTGATCTTTGTTTTCGATAGGGCCCCCTTTTGAAATTTCAAGAACAATTCAGAATCTATGGAAGTGTTGAAAAACACCACAACATTCCAAAACATCCCAACATATTCTGGATTGTGGTAGAACGTTCGAGAAAAATATAGGACGTCTGGGAACATTGAGAATATACCAGAACATTGTGGAATGATGAAGAGTGAGTTTTATGTTGTGGTATCTCTCTATCCCTCGTTCACGTAAATGGGTCCGGTTTTTTCTGGGAAATGTGCCTTTGATGATATGACAACTAGAATGTTTGCCTTCCAGAAATTTCTAAAACAGTGCAGAACATCTGGTATCCAAGAGCATTCCACAAAATTCCAGAATATCTTTAAGGTTCGAAAACATCCTTGAACATTACATATCATTGTTGAACCATGAAGAAAGTTATATGGTGGGGTAGCCCTCTATCACCCACTAACCAAGAAGGAATTCCAGGTTTCACCCAAAAGGCGTGCTTTTGAAAATATAGGTGCTGAAAGTTTCGCCCCATATAAATTTCAACAATAGTCTAGAGCAACTGAGAGTAGTCGAGAGCATTCAGCAACATCCCAGAATATACCTGAACATTGTGGAATGTTCGAGAATAGAATCGATTTAACGTTCACAATACCTACTCAATATTACTGGAGTATTATCTCAATGACAAACCGTTATTTTAACACTTCAACAGGTGTTTCGATCACCAAGTGATCATTTTCAAGAGGAAGACTGATCTTTTGTTCAAAATTGGCTTTATTTATGAATTCAATCTCAGTAGCCGCTGGCGTCTTATTGACGCAAAGACAGTAGTCGCTGGGAGCCAAATCTGGCGAATACGGTGGATATGGGAGCAATTCGAAGCTAAATTCATATAGTTTTGCCATTGTCTTGATGGAACACAAGTTTTTTCTTCACCATATGCGGTAGTTTCTTTGCAATTCAAACTTCAAACACTCCAAGAACGCTATATAATGGTGATGGCAATAGAGTAGCTCCATCTATGTGTTACAATACAATACAATACTTTATTTTTCTCGAGACTTTTTTACAAGCATGGAAATCGTCACATACACAGTAAAGATCGGAGTTGAAAAATATCAAGTGATGAAATATCGAATATACATAAAAAAAATTAAATCAATAGCAGATGTAGGAGATAATTATGTGAAACAATAAAAAACCATTGAATAAACATTAGAATAGTAAACAAGCAAACAATCGTGATGTCAAGCAGTCATATCAGTTTGAAAATATTCATCACGTGAATAGAAGGCATTTCTGTAGAGAATATTTTTAAAGCTATTTTTGAAATTCATGGGATTTGAAATTTTCTTAATGAATGTTGAAAGTTTATTAAATATTTTCATAGACATAACATGAAGTCCGTTTGATACAGATGTTAATTTGTGTACAGGAACTATCAGATCATAACTTTGCCTGAGAGTATAACCAGCAGCTATGCGGATAGTATCCCTTTGCTGAAACTCATAGTATCGATTCTTATTGTGACACAATTTGAAATAAACATGGATATCACAGTTGAAATTTTCAACTCAGTAAATAACTGCTTACAAGAATCACCATATTTTTCAAAACACATGGTTCTTAGCAATCAAGAGATCATTCAATTTGCTGCAGTTACCGTAGCACACTAAGCAATAATTTAGACTTGAGTGAACATTGGCATAGTAGTAGCTTAATATAATATTAATGGGGACAGAATTTCCGACATTCCAAATAACGAAACAATGCTTGGATAATTTAATAGAAATAGAGTCAATATGATCATTCCAGGATAATTGAGTCAATGTTCAACCCTAAGAATTTGACTGATTTTTTCTGCAAATTAGATTTAATATTAGCTCTAACCAATGTATTACAGTCCATTCCTCTGAGCGAGAAAACAATGGTATTAGATTTATCCCTATTCAGTACGAGGCCGTTTCTGGCGCAGTAATTAAGCATATTAGCAACTGCTAATGGTAAGATAACCCTTCACAAGAAGAAGAACTCAATAAGAAGGACATGTCATCAGCAAACTGTTCGGGACAATGTTGTTGATTGATATTAGAGATATCGTTGACGAATAAGAGAAAGAGAGTAGGACCCAGGACACCTTGGGGAACCCCTGTTAAGATGTTTCGATTTTCAGTATGATATATTCCAGATTTGAGCCTAACCTCAACAGATTGTGATCTACCAGTAAGATAAGTCTTAATCCATTTTGGACTTTGGCAGCGAACTCCGAGGTCCGAGACTTCCCAGTCCAGGTAGTATATCTCAATCATAGATCAAATGAAATTTATGTGGTATTTTGTACGTTTCCATAATTGAAAAAAAACAGTTGTGTGCGAGAAATTGAGTGAGTTGAAATTCTGCTCAGTTCATTCTTAGACTTGTTGAACAACTCCTCAACAACAATTCCCGAAAGAAATGTGCAACGCACATGTTTCATAGTTCTATGACATTTTGACGCGAATCCACCTTCAGACAATTTTAGCAACACTCTTGATTTCATACACATCCAAAGGACCTATTCTTGAGTCCTCGCATTGTAAATAAGAACCTTTATTTGAACTTCTTTGTTAATAAACAATAACATCGCTCAGAATGTGACAATAACTACGACGTTCTGCATAGCAGAGTGTCAATGAAATATCGTTAATAACTCACTCAATGAAGGTATCATTAGTGAAATCAAAAATCAAATATTCAATACTGGTTCATATCCAGCGTGTGAGTAATTTTCTACTGTTTTCAATGCTTGATTCCAATAACTAAAACCGCATTCTCATTCCATTGTCAAAAACAGTCAGTCTCCTACAGAAATCGAACAATTGAGTTTTGTTTAGGCTACGTGTTTGTGATATGTACTCGTGTGTATGTGTGTATGAATATGTATATGTTTGCATCGAGTGACTAAACCGAACCAAATCGGTAATCCACAAGTGTTTCACCGAGAGTTCGAGTATACCTGGATATTCGTATTCATCTCACTGCATGAATGAATGAACATAAATTTAATTATTTGCCGGAATATACTATGTCCACCCAAGACCCAATAAAAAAACTAACCCAGCAAATTTATTCATGTTTGGATGAATCGAAACCTTCTATTGCTGTTTTCGTAGACCTTAGGAAAGCTTTAGACACCGTCGACCACTCTACCTTACTGAATCTTCTGAACGATATGGGAACTAGAGGTAGAGCGAGTAATCTTTTCAAATCTTCACAACAGAGAGCAAAGGGTTAAAGTGAGCAATCATATAAGTGGAGAGGAAATTATTACATGTGGTGTGCCCCAGGGGACGGTGTTAGGACCAATCCTATTCAATACTTACTTGAACAACCTTTTCCTACAAGACATCAACTCAACATTCTGAGTTTCGCCGATGATACTGTGCTGTTTTGCGAAGACGAAAACTGGTTTAATTCGAAACATAAATTAAATTGTGATTCGACCACAGGCTCTTATCTATTAACTTTGAGAAAACCTATTACGTACCACTCAGTAGTTATGATAACTCTCTACCAGAGTATTACATCAAAATCTCCAATATGAAAGTCATCAAACCCACAAAGAAAATAAAATATCTTGGAATAATTTTAGACAGAAATCTCAGATGGAACCAGCACATAGACCACATAGTTGAAAAATTACGTTGCATACTTTACAAATTCAAACGGATAGCAAACATACTCAATCAAAAACAAAAAATGATGTTATATAAGAGTTTAGTAGAGCCCCATCTGAAAAATGGTATAATTGGTTGGGGTGGAGTGTCGAAAACTCATCTACATTCCCTTGAGGTTATGCAGAAGAGATTTATCCTACGGAAAGGTTACGACTACCCTAGCGATCTTTATTCATAATCTGGAATATATGATCTCAGACAGCTGTTTCTTATAAATATAACTGTTGTACAGCATGAAAATGAAAAAGAATCAACTACTCATCACCATAAATATGCTACACGTCGGAATCATAGTATCGTCATACCATTAATGCTCAAATCAGTTGGGCAGAAATCCTTCCGGTATTTAGGACCAAAACTCTACAGTTTTCTTTTTGAAAATTCAAGATTCGAATTGAATATCGAAAAATTCATGACAACTATTGAATTATTTGTCAAGAATATACCACGAGCAGAGATACATATGTGTCCAGTGACAGTTGATATTTCAAAATTACTGTAGTGCACATTTTTGGTACTGAATTGTCGTCTGCAAACAAGTCGAAAACAATATCATGACCAATACATTATGCAAAAATCAACGAGTAACTTCACATTCTCCTCAATATGAGATAAACTTCAAAAATATTGATACCGCCTCATTTGGAAGTTGATTCAACATGTTCAATTTCAGAGCATATTAACAAGTCATGACAATATTCCAAGAATACTTCAAGGCATCACCGAAAGCAGAGCATTTCTGAAAGAGAATTTTCAATGGGTATATACATAATTTTTTTCGTTATAATCATTCCGAGTTCGGGGATGAAATATAGAGATGTCGTGGATTAGAGTATTATGCAAAAATGAAAGTTCATAAAAACGAATGTACTTTCATAAGTTCGATAGGCTGTGAGTTGAAAGTTTGAGACAAAGCGGAGACAAAAATGAGCTTAAGAAGTTGGAATCTTCGGCCTCAGGAAGACTATTGTTCCGTACTTCTTCTCCAAGTCTCCTTCAATTGTCTTAACCTCTTTTCTCGTATCAAGCAATTACGCAATATTAACATCCGAACGACCATTACATTAGCATATTCAAAGCTATATACCAAGAAAATTCTGTGCTGAGGAAACCACTAGTATCGGCTATCCGGCATGGAATAGATACATTATTGTCGATAGTATGTAGGCCAGGTAATATATTGATCTAACGAAAAGAGAAATAAAAATTTCTATGTATGGGAAAATGAAAATGATGCAGTGTATTGGAAACTGGAATATGCTACAGAATCTAGATAAAATACGCGGTACACTGAATAGCATTTGAGACAATAGAGGCGAGCAACCTATCTGTCCATGAATTATCTTATTTGCAAAAGTCATATCTTGGCTTCACCTGAATTTTTTTAAAGATATCATTTGGAAATCGTCCAACAAAGAGTCATAGCTATAACCCCTCTCGGGATAAGCAACATGTTGTATGAGATATGCATATTCCAAAAATTTTTTTGAAAATTTACCAAACTAGTTATATGTTTCATGTGGGACGGATTCCAAACGACACTGCAGTACTCTAATTTACCCCTGATCAGTGTTAGGTAATCTGTTTTCAAAGAATGAAAGGTCTCAAATTCCTTGCAGTTGCGTATCGAGAAACCCAGATTTCCCATTGAAGTTGATATTACATTCTGAAAATGATTGGAAAACGTGAGTTTTTGATCAAACAAAACTATCTTGCACTGATGAGTGGCTAATAAGCCGGAAACCGGTCTGCAAGTGTGCCCGTTCCATAATTGAAGGTCGACTCTTTCAGTTGTATTGCCAATTGCATATGCAGGAAATTTTCTGTGAAGATTCCTGCACTGACGCCTGTCGGATATAATCCAACGCTCTTCGTGGTATTAGCCAGGGGAGTAGTTGTTTTCTGATAGGCGTCAGTCCATTAAACCTACTGTGTAGGTATATAGAGACTGGCTTGAACGTTTGAAGTTCAGTTGCTTCAGATCAAAGAATTTATGTCCTCCTGCAAAGTGAAACAGGCTGCTTCATGTTGGATTTCATGATATATTTTCATGTCATCTGCAAATAGCAATTTGTGAGAAGTGATATCATGGGCAATGTCATTTATAAATAGTGTGAATAATAACGGTCCTAGATTAGACCCTTGTGAGACACCCGAACTCGCTACAAATACCCTATTCTCTTCAGTTACGAACTGAATAGAGACCCTCTTGAAAGAACATGAAAATAAAATACCTAGGAATTACATATAATAATACATTATCATTCAGGACTCACCTAAGAAATATTGCAAGAAATACGAATAAAAAATTAGGGCAAACTAGAAATTTTAGCAGTATTCATTCGATCAAAATACTGTACTATAAATTGGTTAGAAGTAAATTGGAATTTGGATCAAATGTATGGTTTGGCGAGTATCACTCCAAATTATATGAACTGGAAAAAATTCAGAACAAATTTTTAGGATATCTTTACTTCAAAAAATAGCACGTATGGCCACTATTGTTTAATTAGAACATCTCATTTCAGGAATGAATTCAAGATACAGTCTCTACAAAATAGGCGCAATATCATTTCTCCACCGGTTGCTTAATAATAGACTAAACTCACCTGATTTATTATCGTTAGTTGATTTTGACGTTCCAACCAGAAGAACAAGATCAAATACGATGTTTTATATTCTGAACTGAACTGAATCTTATAATCGATATAGATTGGACAGATTCTCTAGCAAATTTAAGGAAGAAATTTATTATACAGCTAGTGGCAATGTCGTTGAAGGATCATCACACTTATTAGTCGACCCAGTTAGTAACTGCCTTATTTTGTTATTTGTTATAGCTCGCACAAGTTCTCAACTTCTGAGAATTGTCGTTCGTATGGGGGCGACAGCTGATTAACGGAAAAACAGATTTTAACCAGCCCCCGCATCTGCCTCATTACCCTCTGAAATCATAAATACTAGTGAACATGTAGCTCAACAGACAGATGTTGCTGATACTTAGAGGTAAACCATTAGTCCTCGCATTCAACGCACATACCACTGATGCCGTTTGCCGTAGTAGCGGATGAAACTTTTGACAGTTCAGATTCCATTCGAGCACGGCCTACTAGCCTGGATTTTGTTTTCTTTAATTGTGAATCCGACCGTGGAAACATATGTTCTCATGTTCTCGTTGTGAAGAGTGTATTTTGAACTTGGAAGTTGGATTGATAAACTAGAAAACTAAAAATGATCCTTCTTCAGTGTACATTATGCCATGTTCCGTATCAAATAAGATATCGTTTTCGTTTATTATCCATCTTGATCATCGATTATACCCATTCACTATGAAATAATTTAACGTAATGCCCCAAGGAAACTGAAAACGAAATTAGACAAAGGGTTCTAGTTTATTAGGCGATAATTTCATTCAGTTGGTCCCATGGATTAGAAATGGATCGAAACTTCTTAACAGCCCCTTGATTACTCCTCGAATTCTGTCTCAATTTCTTAGCTTAGTATAAAGGGCCTTTATAATTTAGAACGTTCTAAATAGTTGTTGTAAGGCACAAATATATATGAATTCATATTATTGAGGTTAGGGACATCCGCTCAGTTCCTTATTAGTTTAATTAAATATCTTGAAGGGTTACTTTAATTACTACATCAGACCGCCTAGCTTTAGACAGGTACCGCAATAACACAGCCTTTTACGGTGTCCTCGAAAACGGGATTCGAATGATTATGTAAAAGCTTTCGCAACTAATCCCTTTCCACTTTGGTAATTTCCTCTTTATCTTCATTCGCGAGATTCAATCGCTAAGCTTTTCAAGTTTTTCAGCAAAAGATAATCTGAGCCTCTAGGTGACTTTTCCCTTTCGACGGGACTATAATGAATTATTTTTTCATGTAAAATAACATACTGACGAAGAAACCTCACAACTTCAAAACTACGAGTCGATTTACCATATAGTAAGATGAACCTAAGATAAGTTCACTGTGACTTACCTACTATTATTTGAACTTCAAACTCAAACCAGGGATCCATATTGTTTCCAGCTCTCTTTTATTGTATATCAACGACTTATTGGAGAAAAATCAAGAATTCAATATATTGCTTGCTAACGACAGTTCACTTGTCTCGTCATTCCATTTGGACTCGAGGTAGCAGCAGTAGGTTGCATATCTAAATGAGAATCTAGAGGTAATTTCGAATTGGGGTGAAAATAACGAGGTCCAATTCAATGCTACAAAAACTCAGGATTCGGTTTTCTCCAAGGAGATGAATGTATCCGAACGGGATATAATAATGTCAGGTCAGACAATTCCGCTTTCTGCTTCGAAAAGTTTATAGGGGATTGAAATGGACACCAATATGTCTTGGCACAACCATGTCACTGGAATTGCAAAAGCCGCATCTCAAAAGCTTGGAACACTGTTCCGAACCAGAAAACTGTACACACCTCAGCAACTTTTGATGCTTTATAAAGCTCAGAACAGACCTTCTTTGGAGTATTGTTCACATGCATGGAGCTCTGCCCACAAACATACTCTGAAATTGTTGGATTCCATCCAGAAAAGAGCCATCCGCCCGATTGGAGACGTGAACATCACGTGCAACGTGAATAGCCCGGATCATGAAAGAAAGGTTGGGGATTTGTCTCTGTTCTATAAATACTTTCACGGGAGGTGTTCTAGTGACTTGGCACATTTGGTGCCACCAAGAGCGATACATATCAAAAATACGTTGCTCATCGTTTTGAGGTTCAACTCAGTACACCTCCAACTTCACAGTTTGAGAACTCTTTCATTTGGAGAACGGCGTGTATGTGGAATAAACTTCCTGAGAGCGTTTCTCCAAATGAATTTAATCTTCAGCAGAGTGCAACAGACTGCTGATTGACATTGGAAGTCACAGCATTCTGGAAATGACCGCTAACTTTATGCCTTCATTGTCAACTACAAACTGCCTTATAAAGTACTATTCTCGAGTGGAGAAGACTGAATCCTCCGTGAGAAGGAAATATTAAGAGCAGATAGTTGTTGGTTCCCAGATGGATCAAAAATACCTTCCGGATCTGGTGCAGGTGTTTTTAGTCGCAGACCCAGGACAGAGTTATCTACCTGACTAGGAACGTATGGGAATGTATTTCAAGCAAAAAGTTACGCTATTGAATTGTGTGCGGAGAGATTGGATAAATCCCACCTCACTCACAAGTCAATAAAAATATTCTCGGGCAGTCAAGTGGCTCTTGGTTCCTACCGAGCAACGTCTGAATTGGTAGCAAATTGCCAAAAAGACCCTTCCCGATAGGAATACTCAACAGATTATCTCTGGTCTAGATTCCTGGTCATACTGGCCTGGAATGCAATGGAGCTGCTGACTCTCTTGCAAAGGAGGGTGCTGCAAGCGGCTTCATCGGACCAGAACCTGTCATTGGCATCGGTTCGGGCTTTGCCAAACAAACACTGAACACTTGGCTCACTCCAAGGCGTTTATTCACCCTTTGAAGCTTGATTCCAAACAGTTGTTGGACTACAGTAGGGATGAACTACGATGTCTAACAGGCCTTCTCACAGGTCACTGTCATTTGAATCATCACATGCAGAGACTTGGACTGTCGGAAGACAGTGTGTGTTGCCTCTGTTTATCAAATGATGAAACAGCAGAGCACATACTTCGTGCCTGCCCCGCTGGGGACCGAATCAGGTTCTTAGAGTTCGGCAAATCCGTACTCTCACCATCTGACCTGAAAAACCACTCACCATACAAACTAATCGGCTTCGTTAAGAAACTGGGTTTATTTGGCCGAGTGTGGATAGGTGTGAGCCACAATAAACCCTAGTGGGTTGTGGTGGAGGGTCGAATAGACCCACTCACTTTGGACCTAGGAGACAAAATAGAAATCGATGAATAAATAAATATTATTTGAGAATAATGAACATAAGGGCCGTATCGCATTCTCATTTCAGTATACAGATAGATTCCTTATTCATATTTCCTTTCAGATAAATGAAATGAGAGATCATTTCAAATTCAAGGATAAATTGAAGAAATATTCTGTCAGTAACACACCTACTAATATGTACCATAACATAATATAATGAGAAAACTATCAACGTAGAAAATAATGAAGCATATCAGGGTGAACAGTTGACTGTAACGATAACAAAGTGGTGGAAACGTAGGAGCCACAGTATTGGAAATTGATTAATAATTACTTGAACGAGGAAATAAAATACCTTTCAAGCTCACAAGTTACTTTGTGGCGAACAATCAATATTCTTTCACGGCTTGGGAACAAAGGGGAACCAAGAAACAGTTCAATTTTGTCTTCAATAATGACAAGCATGCAAAATAGGGTGTAGGGTTATACATCTGCTTATAGCATGTCTTTTCTTACGTCTTCGTATTTGCATTATCCTAAACATCACTTCAAAAATTCACAGCCATTTCCCTCTGTAGTATAATTTTCAATATATCCATATTAGCTCTACTTTCAATATCATGCCGATGAGAAAATAAAGTTGCAGCATTTTCATTGTCTAGGAAATATCTTAGAGAGAAATAATGTAGGAACGGTATTGTGCGAGCAGAAAAACACATCGATTAGGGGTCTGAAGTGGTTTCAAAAGTCTAAAAATGTTTCGCGATAAATCATTATGTCGATAAATACTTCTAAAGGTTCTTTCAGATAAACGAGGATGGTATTCTGAAGATCCGTAATATGATCAATAAGAAAGTACATTGTCTAGAAATATTTCGTCGTCTTTTCGTTTCAAATAGTAACTTAATCCGGCCACCATCGTTTATCTTTATTAATCATCGCACATTTCTCATACAAGCTTGGAATTTATTATACATACTCCAAATAACCTAATTGTAGTAATATAATGGAATGCTCTAGAATACCATCAAGTGTTATGGACTATTTCTAGATGTCGAAACTTCCAGTCAGAAGCACGCTTCCAGATAAAAATGGGAACTCCCTGGATCGTTCTACAAGGATCTGGGATGGGATACCAGGCTTCGCACAGAAAGATTATTTCCAAATATTCGACAACATTCTAGAATGTTTCAAATTGTTCTGGAATGTCATGAAATGCTCTTCATCACTTCCGAATCTTCTGGACGAATCCAGACATTTTTAGAAGGCTAAACTTCCAGGGAAAATAAATTTCACTGACTGGAATAATTTTTGCAGAATAAGTAATGAATTTTGCCAATTCCCATCTGCCAAAATTTTTTGAAAAACGGGTCTTGGAGGTTCAAATTACTTTTTACCCCTCTGACTATGAGAAGATACCAGAATTATTTAATGAAAAAAAGTTATTGCACCCCTTCACACCCCCTTTACTGTTATCATTTCCTGATAATTTTTGTGAAATGGGTATTGAGTATTCACAATTATTTACAGAAAATGCAAATTCTCATTATGAAATGATCACACAGGTATTTCAGGAAAAGATATGAAATTTTCAAATTATCCTCTGAAAATGCAAATTCTGACCTTGAGATGATCATTCAATTTGCTGCAGT
>NW_019289711.1:143352-158369 GCF_000500325.1 Leptinotarsa decemlineata
ATCAAATACGAGATGGTTATTGGAATATTTGAAAAAGGATGAATTCATGAAAGATATCAATACTAGTATTTCTAGTATGAAGGGTGCTTTAATAAAATCGTTTGCAGAAGTCATCAAGGAGTTGTGGTCAGAAGATTCATTTGATAAAGTAGTAAATACAGCCTCCTTAAAAAATCAGATTCAAAGTTTTGCTCCTCGATTCATGGGCAATTCTCATCAAGACGCCCAGGAGTTTCTCCGTTATCTTTTAGAAGGATTACATGGAGAGGTTAATATGATTAATGAGAAACCTAAACCAATCTAACGGAGATTGACGAAAAATTGAGCGACAGCGGAAATGCACAAGAGTCATGGCTCACATATTTGAGGATGCATAAAAGATTGTACATAATTTCGTTGGCCAATTGAAATCCACGATGAAATGCACACATTGTGGATACTCATCAGTAACATTTGATCCTTTCTGGGATTTGTCTCTCTCCATACCACAAAGAACCGATCAATTGAGTTTGTGGCAATGGTTGTATTCTTTTACAAGAGAAGAAACTTTGGATGGAAATGAAAATCCGACGTGTACGAAATGCAACGAAAGGAGGATATGCATAAAGTCCTCATCAATCCACAAGTTTCCCTATATTTTAGTAATACATTCAAAAAGATTCTCTCCAACGGAAAGTAGAGGCAAATTGAATGAAGTTATCGAATTTCCTCTAGAAGGATTGGATATGGACAATTTTGCAGAAGAAAATGTGGCTACTTGTTATAATCTATATGCACTTTTAAATCACAGTGGGACTACTAACAGAGGACATTATACAGCATACTGCAGACACCCGTATACTAGCGCGTGGCACAAATACAACGATTCACACGTGTCACCAATTTCACCAAAGTCGCTTGTGAGTGGAGAAGCATACGTCCTCTTTTATGTAAAGGATGGAACAAAATCGCACCTTCAAGATAACCGAGGGAAAGTTTCTTTGTGCAATTATTATTTATTTTTTGTTAATTTCAAATAAGTATTTTATTGATTTGATTCAATTATAAATTTGTTTATGACAATTTTTTTTATATAAACAATTAAAAAAAGAATTCTATACGTGTTTCGCAAAAACCGTAGTTTCATGGAGAGTAATGTGGAGTTAATTTCATTACCGATGACGCTACGGTGTCAGCGAAACGCGTCTAGAATAAAAGAAAGGAAACTTATTGAATTATTATCATGGATAGAACGCTTCTTCATAAATGGGCGATGGAAGCAACCACACTTTTGATTATCAATTATCGACTTATTTGTTTCTAAATTGACACGTTGAACAATAAATTTGGGATTTCTCCAGAAAAAATCTGAAGGAGTTAAATCCGGTTATTTGGAAGGTCATTCGGTGGCTTTCTTTCTGCCGATCCATTTATCTAAAAATATTTGATTTAATCAATGTTCATTAAAAAACACAATAAGGTGGAAACACCGTTCATCTTGACTCTTGTATGTTAATTACTTTTGACATGTTAATCACGACAAGCCCTTATCAATATTGGAAACAGTACATGAATGGATCTCATCATTTTTGAAGTCTCGAAAACAAATAGTCACCTTACAATTTATACTCGGTGGAAGAACTGAAATTATCTAATCTGAACTGGGAGTTAGACTAGAGGTGTGCCAAAAAACTCAATATTGGGGCCCATACTATTTATGTTGTATGTGAATCATCTGAATCACATTATTGAAACAGAGCATTATACTGCATACACAGATGATTTCTCATTAATCGTTTCCGATTCAGATACGAAAATATAGAAAAAATGTAACGATACCATAAATGAAGCAGCAAGACTCTTCAATAGACGTGGACTTTTTTCAATATTGACAAAGCACAAATTATAAGGATTCACATTCGTCAAAAAAATGTAGAATACCTGCAGATTCTCATAGAAGACACAGTT
The DNA here is from genome assembly GCF_000500325.1 of Leptinotarsa decemlineata. Classification (NCBI taxonomy): domain Eukaryota; kingdom Metazoa; phylum Arthropoda; class Insecta; order Coleoptera; family Chrysomelidae; genus Leptinotarsa; species Leptinotarsa decemlineata. The sequence goes on from NW_019289711.1 coordinate 145,300, forward strand.
CTGACTAATTCTCACGAACCAGCAAAAATTTCAGGAATTCATCTAGATGAATTCTTAAACTTGAAACCTCAATGTGAACAATTGATTAAAAAATTGTACTCATTGAAACATATGTTTGCCAACCTTCGTACTGTTTTGGATACGCATCAGCTACTAAATTTGTACTATGCCCAAATTGAATCCCAGTTGAAATGTGGCATTTGTTTCTGGGGCAATTTAACTCATGCATGCGATATTTTCAAAAACGAATTGTGATGTGTATTTTCGAAATTCCGCGGATGAATTCATGCAAAAACATTTATAAAAGATTCAATATACTGACAGTTTATACATATATGAATTATGTTTGTACGTTTTCCGGAACACACATGAATTTCTGCACAATATGGATAAACACGAACATTGCACGAGACAAAAAAGTAACATCAGAAGAAAAAATACGAGGCTGAATATTTCCTCGGTTCAACGTGGGTGTTTTGTTCAGTCAGTCGATAGTTCAAGCCGCAGGATGTACGCTCGATTTTCACTTGCTATCGTAAAGCCCATGTTAGGAATCACACGTTGAAACGTAAGACCTCGTTAGTCCTTAGCTCGCATAAGTTTCAACTTCTAAGAGTTGTTGTTCGTAGGGGTTCGACAGGGGTCTGACCCCTCTGGACCTGTACATTGAGGAGGTTGCGTTAATGGCCATGTTACGATTGCGCTCGGCTGGTATAAACCTCGACGTAGGAATGGGTCAATTGAGGCTGAGCTTATGGAGAGGAGCATACTGCGCAACCTCTGCTGCAGGCAACCAGTGATGCAATTAAACTCAGGTTTGTGTTCAATAAACCCTACAAAATTCAAATTAAACAGAACACAGAGGCAGATGATACAAATGCAATACGGATTTATACAGACGGCTCAAAAACCAAAGAAGGATCAGGGTGTGGAGTGTAATCCGGATCACTAAGCATGTTCCAAACAGAATTGGCTGGTGTCTCAATCTTCACAAAAGAAATAACCAGGAAAGGAATTTCTGACAAAAACATAACAATCTGCACTGACAGCAGACAAGCCCTATCAGCCTTGAACAGACAACGTGTTACCTCAGGGCTAGTACTAGAGTGCCAAGATTTAGCCACAATAACATTATCCTGAGGTGGATAAAAGGACATGACAGGAGTAAAGGTAATCGCAAGGAAGCGGCTGGGCTAAGAAGTTTAGGAGCCAGTGGCACCTACGACCTGATGACTTCAACAATTGCAGAACTAGCCAACTGTCACACCCATGCTCAATCTCTAAAGAGATGGGATGGAATCAAAGGATGCAGTCTTGCCAAGATCACCATGGGCGACCCTGGAAAGCTGGCACCGAAAAAATATCAGGCGATGACCTGGAAAAATCTACTCTTAACAGTAGGATTTCTGACTGGCCACTGTCAACCAAGGAAATACCTCCATAATATGGGGCTAGTGAACACACCTGTATGCAGGATGTGTGAACAGGAAGATGAGACTATCAGGCATGTCATATGCGAGTGCCCGGAGTTATCGTCAATAAGAGAGTGTGTATTTGGCTAGTCTTGGCCCACACCTGCCGATATAAAGAAGATGTCTCCTAGTGACCTGTCTACCTTCCTGGAAAGGACAGAATGGGCGATGACCTAGGAGGATGGGTCACATGTGGCCTAAGTGCGTGGGCTTACACTCACCCTCCCTACTCTACAGATACAGATGCAGGGGTTCGACAGCTAGTTAACGAAAAAAAACATAGTTTAAACACACATAGACTAACAACAATATATTTTGTGACTTGGAAAAAAAATTGGTATGGTTTCTTTGTGAAAATGAGTGAAACTCGCAAGAAGCTTTTATATCATATGAGTTTTTATAGTAATGATATGAAGTTTACTTTCTCCTTTTGGAATTTCGAAAATGTATTTTTACTATGGAATTATTTATTTTCTGTCACTGAACTCTATTTGGAAAACACTGTTACCAAATCAATGAGATATCTGTAATTTACATCACGATGTGAAAATAATAATTTTGAGATGAAACTGTGCCCCTTGAAAATGAAACTTTCTCTTCCATTTTAATTTTATTTGGAGGAAGAAAGTTCTCAAATTGACACCATACTTATTTTCTGTGAAACTCTCGTGAATAAACCCCTTATTCATGAAAATGTCGTGCCAACATAATTTCCGTCACTGGTGCTGTTTCATTTCATATTTTGTTCTCATTTGCAATGTCTGTACATCGGGAAATTGAGAGTTTCTCATTATTCTTATTTCAACCAAGTGGAGTTCTTTCCACCTTCATTACTTTTTGAGAATTTTCTAATTTACGAAATGAAAGAATCGCATACGACCTCTCACATTAAAACTGAGTTCCTTTCAGATAAATCTGAATTTTTTCCACAACCATCAAATAGAAGTGAACGCAATTGAAGTGACTGGTTCTAGAACGCTAAAAAGAACTTGAATAAATAATGAAAGGTCCCCTGGAGACGGGTTGACCTATTTTTCGGTGTCGGTACACATTACATCCCCAAATCGCATTAGGGTAAACTGTACAACAAAGGGCAACTTAGGCGGGACATATTAATTTCCCTTGACAAAGTTCTAATTTCATAACCTTTGAATTAGAGAAACTCCATTTGCGAGGAATATTCAGCAGCATTACACAACTTACGCCTCCATTGGAAATCATTAAAGGAATCGTAGTGTGTGGGTATTTGTCATTTCGAATTATTTCAGCAGATAACAATGATACAAAAATATAATTATTAGCAAAATCTGCAAAATTTCCAATATCTTCCACTACCAGAAGTAAGTTCAAAATCATCTATATGAAACAAATGTGTGACTTTATGCCTCTCGACGAGAAGTAAGTCATTATAACAAAATTATTTGTTCTATCATCGTGGGAACTTCAACTCTTGTAATGACCAATCCAATCTCTCCATTTTTATTCGATTATTAGCTGGTATCAACCAACCGACTGGTTGAATAAATGAACGTCCAAGCCAACCAACAAATACTCAATAATTCATTACTTCTTTACCACTTTCATTACTTGTAACGACATGTTCCATACACTATACACAAGTATAGGGGATCAATAAACATTTATTACTTCATTCATATATATTTATTTAATAATGAAAAAATGTGTTGATTACAGACGATAACAATTGAATCTTCAAATGATTAAGTAACATCGACTTTATTAGTTTCGTAGGGTGACACACAGATGGCGCTACCAGGGATAGAACATTCTGAGTGGAGCAACTTTTGTTAGTTTGAAGAAAATGGAAAAGGAGAAATTTCGTGTGTTGATAAAGCATTGCCTTTTGGTGAAAAAAAACTGTTGAAGCCGAAAGTTGGCTTGATAAACATGATTCGGACTTTGTACCATGAAAATCAACCATTGAAGAGTGGTTGTCTAAGTTCAAATGTAGTGAAATAACCACTAAGGATTGTGCACGCCGTGAACGACCATGAAAAACCAAAATTCTTGCGTTAATATATGATAATGGATAAAACATGACTCCATCATTTTCACCAGAGCTAAAACAATCGTCATCTGAGTGGACTCCACGTGGTGAACCGACTCCAAAGCGCGCAAAGACGCAACAATCGGCTAGCAAAGTTATGATATCAGTATTTTGGAATACGCATGGTATATCGACTATTCCGACCAAGGAAAAACCATCAACAGCAGCTATTACATGAAGAACAAAACAAATTATTGAAGTTTTTTCAAGGATAAATGGGAGGTGTTCGAAATTTTTTGGATGTTTTTACCTTCTACAGACCAGAAGATAAATTTAAATTTTCACTGACTACATACTATTTTTTGAAATTTCCGCCTGGATAAAATTCTCCATCAGAAATTTGGGGAACAGCTTATTCATCAATGATGAATTCTCTCAAGAGACTGCAGAGGAAATGATAAAATGTTAATTTAAATCACCATATCATGGACCTACGTCGAATTTATATATACCACGTGATCTTTGAGACATTCAGTCCATGTTTCAATTGAAAATTAGTTGTTTCATTCATTCTGTTGAAAATAACACGAGTATTCGAACTTCGATTTGAATCAAATGAATACCATTCATGATTATTATAGAAAACAAGCCATAACAATATTAGTTGAATCATATCGCTCAATATTTGGGGAGAAATCAATCTTTCATACAGGAGTGAAAATATATAATAGGTAATCATTCAGAGAAACTAAAATTGAATCAAAAAACAAAATTCAAATCGGAATTAAGAAAATTTCTGCTGCTTTGTTTTTAAGTAGTATTATAATTCAATCATGTTCATATTTGTATGTGTTTATGTATTCATGTGTATATGTGCTGTACATTTAATTGATGTGTTGGTATTGAAATTATTTATTCATTTATTATTCAAAATTTATCCCTGTTATAAATATGCTTGTTACTTGGGATTAATGAATATTATTATTATTATCTAATATCACTCGAATACGTATTTCCATCCATCAGAACGATATAAAATAACCCTGTGATCAGTGAAGCCGATTATAATGATTATATTACTCGAAGCCAAGTTCAAACATATCTTTGACATAACGTTGAATATATTTGGGCCCAATACTGTTCCTAGTGAAACTCCGTACTCAATAATCTAATTCGCTAATTTGGAGATCATAATGAAAAGAGAAATGAAAATTTCTATGTTTTTTACCACTTTTAATTGTTTCTTCTCTGAACCCTAAATTATCCATAGTTTCAATAAGTTTCTAGTGGGAGACAGTGTCAAATTCCTTGGTCAGGTGAATAGAAACACAAAGATCTGGTTTTTCTTCATCCATAATATCGAATATGTTTTTGTTAGATTTATTTTAGCATCTTATGTTGACCTGACCTGGCGGAATCCATATGGAAATACTGTAAATAGTGTAACTTCTTCACATCATTATGAAAACACTAGATACGCCCGGTATTCGATGGAAATATCAACACTATCCATTATAATAAGAATGCAATCTTCATAATAAATTGTATTTGAGGAGTTACCAGAGTAGAAGTTTTGTACTGAAGAAAACCATCATTGCACCTGCTAGAATCTCTGCAAATCAATGAAACGGCCAACAAGAAGTTATCCATTCATCATTATTGAACTTGTTTCCATTAAATGTCATATGTATAAATTATCTGTTTTCCTAAAATAAAATTTATTAATGTACTGGTTTTGCCAGTATTTTGTTCATCTAATTAAGTTTTGACATCAAAATGATTGAGCACTTTAATAAAATCGGTATGATTATTAAAGAAAAACTCTCAGATTACGTTAATAGAAAAAATCTTATAACCTCCGTTCAGTCCGGATTTCGTCCTCTTTATAGCACTACTACGGCTCTGAGTCTCGTCACTGACGACATATTCAAATCACTTGATGAAAGAAATTTCACATGTCTCTTAATGCTTGATTACAGTAAAGCATTCGATACCTTGGATCCTTCTTTATTGTCCATAAAACACTTGAGTGCTTTGGTTTCACCCATAATGCAGTGTCACTTATGATAAGCTACCTCTCCGGAAGGACCCAATCAACTTACCTTGATGGTAACTAATCAACAATAATATAAAAAAAATTGGTGTACCGCAAGGTTCAGTCCTGGGACCGCTCCTTTTTGCAATTTATATCAGTGACTTCCATGAATTTGTTAGTTTTGGTAAAATACATCACTACGCCGATGATACTCAATTGTATAGTTCATTCAGATTCAAAGATATTACACCTGCTGATGAAAATATCAACAGAAACCTCTGTATCCTGTGCACATAATCTTACTATCAATCCGAATGAATCTCAGGTTATGTTATTTGGTCGCAAAAGTAAAAGAAATATTGTGTGTGAGTCATTGTCGATCCTTGTCAACAATTACATAATACCTTTTGTGAATGAATGTAAAAATCTAGTCTTGTGGTTAGATACAGACATGAGATTCACGAAGCATGTAAGTCATCTGTGAAAAACGTCATTCAATGTATTAAGACAACTTTATCCAAGTAGCGCCTTTTATCAAAAAGTCTGAAGTTGAGTCTCTGTGTAACACTTATTTTTTCAAGATTAGTTTACTGCGATTGTATATACGGACCCGCCTTACAACAATTAGATGTAATGCGACTCCAGCGTATACCAAATAGTTGTGTCAGATTTTCCTACGGTGTCCGAAAGTATGATCACATAGGTCCGTCATTTCGAGATTCTGGCTGGCCTTCACTCAAATATCTAAGAGCAATCCATTTGCTTAGTTTCACGCATAGAATTCTTGTTTCGGGATATCCGCCTTACTTACGTGAAAGACTGGTTGCACTGTCACGCAGTGGCACTTCTCTTAATAGGCATACTTTGCTCATTTCTAGGCATTCCACAACAATATTTACTCGAAGTTTCTCCTACAATGCGGCAAAGTTGTATAACACCATCCCTACAGACTTTAAAGAAAGTTCATTGAGAAACGTTAAGAAAAGGTTGAAAGACATGTTTCTTACACGACAGTGATAGGGCACGACATATGCAAAAAGATTTTGGCAATTTCTCACATATCCGAATATTATGAAAAATAATAAAAATACATACCAATCGAGGTTGGGTTTAAAAGCAGCTCTCATAGCTGAACTCCGCCTATTCATCATTTCTTTGAATTTTATTTTATTTGTATTTCTTATTGTGATGAATAAAGACATATTGTTATTATTATTATTATTCGTGAATTTTTTCCTGAAATTCATTGTGAAAACTGTATATTCAATATCATAGATAGTATTCTACACGATATTCTTTCCTCAGGCATAGCATTCGAGTTTCTGATCCTTTTCAAATCTGTTTTTCCGGTAACTTACCATCACATCCCTACAAATGACAACTCTGAGAAGTCGAAACTTATGCGAGCTGAGGATTAACGAGGTCTTGCGTACTAACGTACAATTCCTACCATATTATTCGATAAATTCACAGAGATTGAGAAGCTTGGTTCACTATTCCACAACACGTAAGGAAGATTTTGAGTGGGATTTCAATGTAAACAATTATTACTGCATGGTTTTCCTAACTTTCATGGGATATCTTGAGGCGAACTTTTTTATAATTTCAGCAACGATCAGCATCGAAACCCTGATCCCAACGATCCATAACACTCGAATGGAATAGTTCTCAAAGTGAACGATGGAAATTAAAGAGTGAAGAGGAAAAGAATTCACGGAAAAACCCGTGAGTATGCAATCAGTGTGAACATGAAAATTCGAGAGCTTCAGTTGGAAAATTGCAGCGTGACAATGGTTCGTTTTTATCTTATCGACACTGAAAGGCACTCGAATATATTCGAGAAAGGGTATTTCTCCTTAATTGCATGTTTAACTTTGTAAATAAAACGAGCAGGTATTCTATGAGAACTCACATAGAGATGAGATTGCCGAAACTCCAACAAGAAACTGAACTTTCAAAATTGGATTAACTCCAACATATTTTAGAGTCGTGCAGCAGTGGTGACTCGTCAATACGTGATAAGTGTGTGTGTGGAGGGGGATGAATTGATTTTTTTTCACGTAGTTTCAGCAGCTGGTTAATCCATAACAGTCAATTTCGAAATACATCAAATTCACCTGTTCATATGATTTGGTAGAAGCTTTGTGTAAATAAGTACAAGTAAATAAGCCGCTATAGCAGCCATCCTTAGGATATACACTTTTAACAGAGCAGAAAATCATGTTCCAGTGTTTGTCAAGCAGCTGGATTTTTTTGGTTGAGTTTGACCAGGTGTGAGCCACAATAAACAATTGCGAGTTGCAATGAAAGATCCAAAAGACTCACTCACTGTCTCACAAAAGACTCACTGACTCCTACCTATCGCATCTAGAAAAGAAGTAATACAACCACCAAAAAAATGGAGTATGATCAGATATATCAATTTTTCCCGAAGAAGTGTCACTTTTTTTGCTCAAGACTGTGATATCACAAACGTGACAAGATTTCCAGCAGAAACACCCAAAATAACTACGGAGTGATTTGCTATCCTATCCAGAATACAAATTAAAATTAACCTCTTTTCATAATGGTAATCGTCACGCTATCTCAGATAGCGAAAGCGTTTCAAGGGCCTGAAATATACAACATAAAAATGCACCAGTGAATTGTAATCTGATTCTGCTCCGGAAATGAGCAACTAAAACACTTTTTGTAATGGCCATGTTCACGACAGCCCCAACGCAAAAGATGATATATCAGACCCTACGATCAAACCCATAACTTCAAAATTCTGTAATGATTATTATGAGAAAGTGGCAACACTTTTTTTTTGTGAAGTTGAGTCATTCAGTACAAAACATATGATTTATTGGACCTGTTGATGGGATAGAAACTGAGCCATTCAATTGGATGGTTATTGCCATTGATTACATCCTTGAATAGTTTTGAACAATCTAATTTTATATGGTTCCAAATGAACAGAAGTTGATATGGAAAATATACAGTAGATTACACAGAGGATGTCTAATGAGTCCTGAGAAACTAGTTTTGAACAACACGGATGATGTGAATCTACTATTACCAAAGTATCCGCATTTAGTAACTTTGGTACGGATGGGATATAAAATGGCTATCAAATAAATGTTATATACACTGACTTGGCCAAAGCATTCGACACAGATAACTACGAGTTTTTGATCCTTAAATTGAAAGTATTCGGTTTCAAAAACAATACAGTTCGTACAGTTCAACGACGTATCCTCGTTCGAGTTCACCGCTACTTCGCGAGTTCCGCAAGGGTCGATTTTGGGACCTCTCCTCCTCGTATTATTTGTTAATGATGTTTCTTGGTATATTAGGCATTCTCAATTTCTCAATTTCTTCTATATGCCGATAAACTCAAGCTTTTCAGAAGAATCGGAAGCGAAAAAGATTATGTTACGCTTCATTATGATCTCATTAATCTATCTGATTACTTTTCAGTATCTGACCCATCTGTTAACGAAGATGAATGCAAAATAATGAGTTTTACATGAAAGAAGTCACCCACTATCAAGGACTATTTCATTAATCACACCAATTTACAGAGAATCAATGAGATGAAATATTTCTGGATCATTTTCGTTGGTGTGTTCAGTTTCTTTCGGCACATCGAATACCTAGTGTCTGAATGTTATAGAAAAATGAGCTTTGTCTTAAGATTTATCCGTGAATTCAATCATGATACTTGTTTGTTACTCTTTAATTCCATTGTTCGTTCTAAGCTGGCATATGGTTGGGTCATTTGGAATCCAAAAACCCTTTTATATTCTGATACTATAGAAAAAGTCCAGAAACGATTATTAAGAACACACTTCTTCAGAAAACACAAGGTCTGACCTTTATTTATATCGTATTCCAGCCCATTACAAGAATTTAATATGCAACCATTGAAGGACCGCCGTGAGTCCTCCGAAGTCATTTTTGTTTTTAAAATCCTTAGAAAACTGAAAATACCTGTTGATTTTATTGTACCTGACATAAGATTGAGAAGAAGAGACAATGTATTTCGGGTCTCGAATAATAATTTGTCTCGTCTTCAACAATGTCTCTAAACCATTAACAAAATGGTGAGAAACTATGAACTGGATATATTCAGTATTACAGAGGGACAACTCTTTCGAATGCACGAATGTGTCTCAGTTTTTTAAACTGCTATATTTCATATCGATGTTAAATGTATCATTCTACTCAATGAATATTAATTGGTAAGGAACTTATTTCTATTCTATTCTATTTTTAGGTCGCCTTTACTTCTCATTATTTCACGGTGATTGACATATGGAGGTTAGAGTGCTTTGTCGAACAGTGTACAGCGTCGAACAGAGTAAAATGAAGTGAAGATAATGGGAGTTGGCTCTGTACTTCTCTATATTTATTTAAAAAATGGATGATTCTCAACAAATGCATTTGTGAGGCATATAACGGGAAACATAACAGTAGGTACTCAAGCCTTAAGGAAATTAGTCCTTTGCAGCGATCATATCCAACACTGTCAAAGCTATTCCCTGGTTTTTCTAACCGTGGTCTGCAGGTTTCATGCTTGATGTTTCGTCTACTGCTGCGGTAGACAGGAGTTTGAACAACATACAAAGGGCCCGGGCTATAGCAGATACTACATATTTGAAAAATGCCTTTGGTAATATTCACGTAAGTAGGTATGTTTCTGCTCATGTGTGTTTTGAACGGAATCAAAACTAAGTGTCTACTTCATGCATCACGAATCTTATTCAAAATATTGAACATAGTTGTTTGTTTTTTCTTCTTAAAAAAATTCAAGGTATGACTTCCACCCAGAGAAGGACTTGATTGATGTTTCGGATAGTGAAATCACTTCTATACACACAATAAAGTGATCAGCACAAAGTGGTGAGCATAAAACAATAACGACAAATGTCAATATACAAGTTGGTCATATCAGATGAATGACAGTCAAAGTTATAAGCCAATTTATAAAGAATGGAAAAACTGGACTTTTTGCGTTTTCCAAAATGGCTTTGAAAAGAAGTTCTGTTTGGGATAATATCAAAATAAAACAATCCATTTCCGAAATTTGGAATCAGCAGAAATGCGACTTTTGTATTGTTTGACAAAATACACATTTCCATCAGCGCAAAAAATGTTATGGAATGTGTGATAGATCCATGATGTTTACTTTCTTACTGAATATTTCAAACATGGAAAAATGTACATATGTCATACCAAAACCGACATCTTTCACATGACATCATAAATATAAAATGTGTTGGTCGTTTCATGAGGAAATCGATATAAATCGGTCTTTCATACATTTTTGAAATTATCTCTTCAATATGTACTTAAACTGATAACTCCAATCTGGAATGATCCCATATTCTTAACTGCTGATGAAATGAAAATATGATAGCAGCAGAAATATAGATTTTCATTGATCACAAAATGATCTAATAATAACACTGATGATATTCAAACAAGACTCAACCTCTAACGGAAGCAAGAAACTCTTTGGAAGGTTCGAAATAGATGAACATTTCAAACTAGCAAACCACTGTTATAATATTCATGCAGTCATTGTTCACTGTGGTTCTGGCGTTGAATAAAAAACACTAGAATAATACGAGTTACTATTCTATTTTCCCCAATCACAATCTATCGTAATTAATACATTGCAACCCATTGTCTACAGAACAAACTGGGTTAGCGCCTTGTAGAAAAAAAGTGCCGCGATTTGTTTGTCCAGTCAAACAGAAACAAACTACGAACGATGAATTTTCCGCAATTTTCCTCGAACTTACCGTCACATGGATGAACGATTTTCCTCTAGTCCAATTTATTGCGGAAGATTTTTCAACCTCAAAATGGTGGCAATAAAGCAAAAATAATTGGCAGCTGGAATTTTTGATGCAAGCAAACTAAGCGAGTAACAATAGTCTTGGGCATACTCCCGAATTTTCGAATAAATTTGTTACGGCTTGTGCACCGCTAAAACCCCTAACTGTTCCATGAAATATGTTAGGCCGTTTTCACGATGGAGAATCTTTAATTGTTCAAGTAAAATTCCGTTCAAGTTTGTTGGTGAGTTTCCCACCGAATAATATATTCCGAAATTTATTCGGTACTTTATCTACGCTCATTTAAATAGGGAGAAGTTTCAGTTGATTCTTGAAAATATTTATAAGGAGAAAGCTTCATTATATGATCCGCTTATGATAGATATACGTGTGAGTTTCTGTGTTGTATTTGATGAACTCAAAAATCGATTCAAATTATTTTCTGCACAATCATATTTTTCACATGTATAATTAGAATGTTTCTTATTCAAGAAACACTTCATTGTGAGATTTCCAACAAGTAATTTTACATAAACCCAACACGTGTTTCGTTATGCAATAGCTTTCTAAGGCGTGTCTATGGGCGCGTCTAACAATTATCGATATAAATATTTCACTTCCTGTTAACTAATCCGAAATATTACCTTTGAAATATATGGAAATCTGATCAGCAATGAAAAAATCAATACACAGGCACCCAAGTAAGTCTCTTAGGCCGAAACGCCTAAAATCCAAAATGCTTGAAACATTCTCTGGGATAGTTTGGTGTTAAGTCACATCAACTTCTGTAACATTTATTGAACTCATTTATATTTCTGATGAAAAATGAATACTGAACGTTCAAGTTTTTTTTGCCATCTATTTCACATAATTCGTAGGTAAAATTTTATTTCTGAAGCCTCAAAAATGTTTGTTTCCTCAATATGAAAAACCATATGACTCATCATTTAGGTTCCTTTGAGTTTGTATACAAATGCAGACCCATGTAATTAATTTCGAGTATTACTTTAATTTATTTGTTGAAACAATTAATTTATTATTATCTCCTCAACGTTTCTCCAAAAATAATAAACTGCCCCTCATTCTCCCATGTTTATAGAATGAACATATCTAACTGTTTTGTTTAATAATAAAGTTATTCTGCTAATCGAGTTCCATTAAACTGATATCAATCTCAATTTATCAAAGAGTGAACATCTTTAACTCTTTTGTCTGGCTTTGAGCCGGTAACAGAAAATATAATTTGTATTTTAGAAATAAATACAAGTGTCATAGGTCCAGAAGAAATTAATATAGATATACTACTTCTTTGCTGTCCTACAATAGTACCATATCTCACTAATATAATAAATTCATGTTTGCAAAATAATATATTTCCTGAAATGTGGAAGATTTCTAAAATACTGGCTACTTGTTTGAAAGTGTTGGAAAAATATTAAAGGAATTAAAATACTATTTTAATTCCTTTAATATTTTACCAATCAACCAGTCAGGATTTCGTAAAGAACACAGCTGTACAACTGCTCTCTTGAAAATAACTGATGATATTTTCGAAGCTGCAGACAAAGGTAACACGACTGCTTTGATACTTATAGACTTCTCCAAAGCTTTTGATACTATTAGTTATCCAATTTTATTTGCAATTTTGAACTTCATCGGGTTCTCTGAACCTGCTTTGAATTTAATTAAAAGCTATGTTAAAGATCGTTCACAGTTTGTAGAAACTT
>NW_019289711.1:158400-211628 GCF_000500325.1 Leptinotarsa decemlineata
TCCATTCAAAATTTTCCTGAATAGATTGAAAATTCATTGTATTTATATGTAATAAGGAACTATGAATAATTATTATTATTATTCAGCTTATCTAGTTGGGGTTTAAACGTCTAATAAACTGCCCCGGTCTTCAATTTCTATAGGGGTAACATCTTCAGTTATTTTGTTTTCTGAACATCAAAGCAGAAAAACTTGAAAATCATGTTTTCTAAATATCGAATTCGAAATAATCTATCTATTAATGACATTACCGAATCATCAGAGTGCAATTAGGCAAAAATCATCGAAATCGTAATCACGTTATATTTTTTCACATTTGTTTACCAACATTTTATCAGTGCGAAATCGGGTTTGATTCATTTGACATTTGTTCTAGTAATCGAATGATATTTTAAACGCTTGGTACCGCAATACCTCATATGGAGCACTCCAGATTTATTCAGTTTTGAATAAATTGACAGAAACAGGATTTCAAAAATGTATCACCAACGATATTTCAAAATAATGGAACTGACTGATTCGTTACGAGTTGATTTGATAGTATCCATCCATAGTATTCATAGCATAAAGGAAGAACAGTAACCAGGTACATTTTGCGATACTGACCATTGAGAACAGCAATTCTTGTTGAAGAAATCAGTGTTGATTATGATTACAACGAACACATCGATGACGATATTCAGTTAGTACTGACCTTCAAAAGGAAGCTGTTGAAATTTCATGATATTCCACTCATTAGTTTGTGACTTATTGTGTTAAGAGTGACGGTACTTTTGTTATTAAAAAAAATGTAATGTAATCAAAAACAATCCCGTGTTTTAATTTTATACTGCTTCTTCATGGGTAAAAATACCGTTCAAGCAGAGTAATGAATTGAAAAGTGCTATAAGGACTCCGTTCCATCACAAACAACAATTGAAGTTTAGTTTGCTGACTTCAAAAGTACTCATAGAGAAAAGAAGTGGATGTCCAAATGAGGCAGTAACACCAGAAAGCACAAATAAAACCTACCAAATCGTTTCGAATGATCGAAAAGTGAAGTTGCGTGGGTTAGCCGACATTTTAAAGATATGAAAAAACGCGTCAGCTGTATATTGCATGAGTATTCGCCTATGATAAAGCTCTGTTTAGAATGAGGGCTGCACGAGCTCACTGTTAATCAAAAAGAAGAACGTTTTGATGATTCTGAGCAGTGTTTGACTATTTAAGTAAAGCAAACCAGGCGTTTTGCATCGATATGTGACGACGGATGGAACCTAGATCAATGCCTTCATTCTGGAATCAAAACGATCGTCATCTGAGTGTAGAGCCACTGGTGAATCTCGTCCAAAGCGCCCAAAAGCACGACAATCGGCTGGAAAGATTATGTCCTCATTATTTTGGAATGTGGGTGGTGTAATATTCATCGAAAATCTTGAGAAGGAAAATACCAACAACAGTAAATATTATATAGCGTTATTGAAGTGTTTGAATGCCAGAATTGCGGAAAAACAACCCCATTTGGAAAAAAAAGGAAGTGCTGCATCAAAACAATGAACAGTATCATAAATAATCGGAAACGATGGCAAAATTGCATGAAATGGGCATCTGATTACTCCGCATAAACCATATGCGCCAGATTTGGTTCCAAGCGACTACTCGCTGGTCACAGACCTCAAAAAAATGCTCATCGATGAGAAATTCCGCTCGAATGAAGAGGTTATTGCTGGAACTGACACCTATTTTTAGGCAAAAGATGAATCGTTCTACAATAATAACTCACGAATTCACAACAGACATGCACATTTTGGCTAATTAGAAGATTTTTTGTTGATGAAATCATAACGACAGTAATATATTACAAACACACCATTTTTGATTCAAATCATCGATGAGAAATTCCGCTCGAATGAAGAGGTAAACCACAGTGAACAATGACTGCATGAATATTATAACAGTGGTCTGCTAGGTTGAAATGTTCATCTATTTCGAACCTTCCAAAGAGTTTCTTGCTTCCGTTAGAGGTTGAGTCTTGTTTGAAAATCATCAGTGTTATTATAAGATTGACTGGTGCCTCAGCTATACCTGTTTCCTTATAACAGTCAGTTAGTATGGCGCATGTTTGACAATACAGTCGATCATCACCTGTTAAAAATTCCATTATAGAAATGAACTGAAAATGCATGATAATTCTCTTTCAAAACTTTCAACTGTTTCTATTTCAAAATTTTGTAACTGAATTTTGGAAAACTGATATTTTGAAAACAAAGCTTAAAAAATATGTATGATGCGCCAAGCTTGTTAAAATAAATCAAGAACTGACCCATGACTGATAATGAGTAGCTATGTGTGCATGTGACCTTGAAATATATTCAATCCAGATTCTTGCCAAGAATGTTAAGTAGACTTGAGAAGAAGTTCACTAGAAGTTATCTGGCCAATTTCATCGAAAATTGTTCACGCTTCGATGATGTTGACGTCAATGTGATATAAATTCTTCTGTATCAAACAAAAGCGTCACACGGTTGGTCACGAAGCATCATTGTGAAATATTATCTGAGGCTGTATACCGACAATAAGTAGGCCAGAGTTATTGTATTCGATAATAATTTGCTTGAACTCGAAAACCGTGAGATTTTTAGGTCTAAGAATAGTGTACATATGAAGTTAGAAGGTTTGGACCGTATAGTTAAGAAGAGGAAAATATATCTATCAGAGTTTATTGTAACTAATTGAACATGTAATACTGGAAAAAAACAAATTGGATCAAATCTCAAACTTATTCTCAACAACTTCAGTTGTCATCAATTCAAACTGTGTCTGCTTTATAGAAATCAAAAAGCTTGCAGTATCAAAAGTAACCCTTATATTTTTCTCTTCTCCATTCCCTTTACGTGAACATACATATTGAAACGGGAGAAAAGGGAATCTGGGAATGATTGTGAATAAATAAGTTGTTACTGAAAGCATTACACAGCGTATAAACGTAATATGAAGGAAATATAACCACGCTGGAATAAGGTTTCAGTTGCGGGAGATACGAAGACAATTGCACCCGAAAATAATAGTAACCACATTAAAGTGTTTTTGCGGTTGAGGTCTTAGTTATGTGCACCAAATGAAAGCAATGTATTCAGACAAATGTTTTGTCACCGTTTCGGGATTATGATTAACAAATCTTGTAGAATCCGACCATTGCCGTGCTTTGCTTTGTTCCTTCCGAGATAAATGTAGTATAGTTCCTTCGCGATAATATTTCACACGCAAGGCACACTTAATAACGAGTATAGGTGAACATATCTCATTCACTATGACATATTTTGGTAGCTAGTTTATGAAACTATAAAAGCCAGGATCGTATCCAGGATGTACGGTAAGATTGAGGTTTTGGAATTCATTTGTGTGTTGTATTCATTGATGATAGTTCGATGTACTTCTTTGTGCATTTGAATTTATTCTGGTTAGGAACAGAAAGTACAAAATGATATTTTGAAGTTTCGGTTTTCACCTTTTTTAGGAAAGTACTGTATGAATTCTGGAATTAATTTGCTGAGACTTAGGGATTATCAGGCAGATGCCAGATACACTGACAACCAATGATAATAATAATAATAATATCGTCTTTATTATCTTCTAATACATTTAAAGCAAATTAATCATGTACAGTTCATTTATCATGAGAAGATAAAAGGCGAAGTTCAATTTACATGATGACAAGTCATCATACAATTGCTCTTCCACTTAACTTCGAAAATGTCGCCTAGTACGCAAAGGAATAAACAAAAAGAATTTTTAAATATCTTAAAATATTATGACTAGTTATAGATTTATAATAGGTAGGTAGCTATTGGGTCATTAATAGTTTGAAGATGATAAGAATCGTTTGAAATTGATATTAAAATGATCGAAGTCATCTAGTTTCATGGGCTCGGGAATGTCATTATAAATTGCACAGATCTGGTAGCTGAAACTCCTTCTAGAGAACTCTGTGCGAAAGGATGGCGGAGTTAGTCGGCCTTTATACCTTACATTAATATGTAAGCGTAAACTAACGTAGAATACCTGCTATAACTATCACGAAATTTCACTCTGTGCGTGGTTTCTGCGTTGGACATGAACAAGTATCAATAATATTGCCCTGTCAAAACAACGGTCTCCTGTATTCCACATGGAGGTCGTTGCGAAATGAGAAGAAATTCGAATTTGAGGAATGAATTTTTCGGTAAACAGAATAGAGCCTAGCAACCACAAGAAACTATAATTTGTCATTTATTTCTTCTGCATCTCTGTCATTCAGAATAATAAGCCTAAACTCACCGTCGATGTTCTATACTACCTCCTATCTAGACACTGGAGTACCTCTGGGTTCTATCCTAGGACCCCTCATATTTCAACCATTATTTATCAATGATTCACCTATCTGAGTACACAATAGGTATGACAAAATGGTTTAGACTTTCACGGCTGAGGTTTTCAGTGTCATTCCTTTTCGAGTTGCAAAGCCGTGGATTTTAGGAATTTCTTCCTGACGTTTCGCTGGCGCGAGTAGCTAGCTTCTTCAGAGGTTTAACCATCAAGGCTTGCTATCCGATAACTACCTTTTAGGCTTCGTAAAGCGTATTTATGCCTTGTCAGGTAATCAGTTGAATTTGTACCTGTATTCGTACCTGCACTTGACCCTGGAACATTAACAATCTTGCTGCCTGATGTCCTGTTCGTTATTCTCGAATTCCTCGAAATGGGGTTCCATATTTGATTTAGGTTCACCGCTTCTTCTTTTCTGTTAAAATTATCCGTGTGTTTGTGGATCTCTATTGCCTCCCGTACCAGTCGGCTATGGTATCCCTGGTTGGGGGCAATTAGTTTTGTGTTTTCAAACAAAATTCTGTGGTCTCCTCCACTCAGTGCGTGTTCTGCCACAGCTGACTTGTCTGTTTGGCCTAGTCTGCAGTTCCTTTTATGCTTTTTAGTCTCGTTCCCATGGATCGTTTGGTGGTTCCGATATATACCTTTCCACATACAACAAAGCCTCAGGTCGTGTGCCTTATTTGATTTGTTTTGTTTTATTTTACTTCTAACTAAAAGCAGCAGGTACCCAGGATTCGAAACCAGGACGGCAATTAAAGCCTGCCGTACTGGCTACAGTTGATTTAGTCATTACCAAAGAGACCCCTGGTGTATTCCTTCTTCACTGACGCTGCCCGGAGCACGTGGAGCACACCACGCCGAAAGCTGGCGCCAAGGCAACCCGTGATCTGAACTCGGCGTCAAAATGACCCGTAACGCGTAAAGAGCGTTACACAACGTCGAACAAGGTCCCGAAACTGATGTTTTTGCAGTAAGCAGTGAATTTACTCAGATTATAAATGAGCCAAACATGATTCCTGACCGTGATGGAGAATACGGTAGTCTCCTGGATCTATATCTAACAATCAATCCAGAAATTCATATAGTTATATAGTCATCCCAAGGTCTCCATTGGGATCTTCTGACCAAAAACTCATTTCAGTATGTAGTGAATTACCGATAAATGTTGGGGAACAATCTGAGCCGCGCAAAGTTTGGCATTACAGATGTCTGAGTAGGAGGATCTTCAAACCATTTCCGAAATTTTTCATGGCTAGATGTTTGTTTCAGCTCTATGTATCATCCACGGATGAATATATTCGTTTTTCAATAGAACGAAACGCTAACCTTGAACCTTGATCCAACAAAGATTGCGAGCAAGCTGTCGCCTCAAAAATCTTGCCTACCGGCAGTGACGCAAAAATCCCAGTGCTAAAAACCGAACTAGGTTTGTTAATGCTCGCAACAGCTGGAAAATCAGAATAAATAAAAGCAAACAACTTCATGATCAGAGAATTAGGGTAAAGTGCTTGCTTCCAATGGGTCTAGATTATTCTGATCGGTAGCTGAAGCTGTTAATCAGAATTTTACAAAATCCACAATTCCACCACTAACACAAGCGGATGGTCCAACTGCAACAACAGCCATAGAAAAAGCCAGTCTGCCAGCTGAACAATTTGCGTCCAACTCCACAGTCGATTTTCTAGGGAAAGCACCACCCACTAATCCCACACTAGAATCCACAATCCACAACATCTAGTCAGGCGAGTTTTGAAACATCTCAATACCAACACGGTTTCTCGTCCTGATGATGTACCTGTCATCGTACTTGAAAAGTGCGCTAATGAACTCGCACCAGTATTTTGCAGATTTTTCAATATGTCTTACAACAAAGGGGTTTCTCCTTCTAGTTGGTAAATTTCTCGCTTTTAGCCTATTTTCAAAACAAGCAAGAAAAATCTTTCAAATATCTCTAGACCAGTCGCTTTGCTATCAGTGATATAAAAAAAAAGCGGTAAACCACCATATTCTAGAATAGGCTAGAAAGGCTCTAACATCTTGAGCGATCATCAATACGGAAACTAAGATCAACAGTCGTCCTTTCATCGTTTGTCACCTATATTTGGAATAACGCAATCGAGAAACATGGAGTGCCAAAAGCTGTTGCGCTTGATATTTCTAAGGCCCTTGACTGTGTGTGGCATTAGGCTTTGCTGGCCAGACTTCGATGCTATGACTTGTCCCGAAAGAACGTTTCCTGCAAGGGGCCAACGATGGTGTTCTCCAGGGATCCATATTGTCGTCAACCCTCTTTTAATTTTATATCAACCACTTATTGGAAAAATCAAGAATCAAATATATTGCTTTGCCAGGACATCGGCTGCGGATGCACATCTTCACAGGCAGTGGAAGGTTGCATATCTCCATGAGGATCTAGAGGTAGCTTCAAATTGGGGTGAAAGTAACCAGGTTCAATTCAGTGCCACGAAAAAGTGTGTTGGGGGAAAAATGACACAAATATGTCATGGCACAATCATTTCGCTGAAATTGCAAATGATACTTCTAAAAAGCTGTTACGAACCAGAAAACTGTACGCACTTCAGCAATTTTCAATGTTTTATAAAGCTCAGAGCAGACCTTCTTTGGAGTATTGTTCTCAAATATGGAGCTCCGCCCCTAAGCATAGCCTGAGGCAGCTGGATTCTATCCAGAAAAGAGCCATCCGCCTAATTGAAGACATCACTTGCAACCTTGATAGTTTGGAATATCGAAGAAAGGTTGGAGATTTGTTTTTTTTTTTAGATACTTTCACGAAGGGTGCTCAAGTGACTTGTCAGGTACATATCAGAAATATGCGACGGCCTATCGTTTTGAGGTTCAACTCAGTACACCTCGAACTTCACTGTTTGAGAACTATTTCCTTTGGAGAACTACGTTTTTGTGGAATAAACTTTCTGAGAAAGTTTTCCTAAATGAATTTAATCTCCAGCGATTCAAATCCAACGTGAATCACTAATTTTGCACAGGCACCGCTCTCAGAGCGCCGTAAGAATTCTCCTGTATTGCTTGTGTTTTCTCCTTAAAGAAAGTCGTTACATGAAATTGATTCAATTACCAAGACAGTTTGAATAGCATAATGTGCTAAAGTTAACGGAGAATTTGAGAATTTGAAATAATTAACGAACATGTTATGGAAAGATTGAACAACAAATTGTATGTAAGCAAACTGATTAGAGCACAATAACTTGTCCTTGCAATATCTTCCAATTACATCATATTAATTAACCACGAATTCTATGCCTGAATTTTTGTTGTAAGTGTTGTAGTTTTTGAATGGAACCTCAAACTAAGGGAAACAGGGGGTGGTTGAAATTGGTGTGAGACCCACTGTTAATGAGAACTCATTCATCATTCATGAAGTTTTTCAGTTTTATTGTCATTTCCCCAAAAATGTTATATCACGATGACGAAATGTTTTCATGAAAAGTGATTAACGGTGAAAACATACTGTACTATGGATTATTCACTTGTATACATTTTCATTTAATCGATTGAATAATTAATATATTCAATTTACGAATAAAATATTCTCTCCATTCAAAATTTTCCTGAAGTGAAACACATGATTTAGAGAAATTTCAATGTCAATGTTCGGTAATCCTCTCAAATATTCCAATCAATTGAAACTTATTCAAAGTATTCGATGAAATAACTGATGAATATCAATACTTCAAAGAAATCTTTTGAATTTATATTCCTTTCATTTCTCGAATCAAGAACATTTTTAAGAAAGAACTTGATAATCTGTCTCGTTCAAATGGCGTGGAAAATATATTTTCCATTGAAGTCCTGAATCTCCAAAAGAAAACAAGCCAAAAATAACTTTTGTTGCAACATAATTATTCCAAGTGGAATGCTTTCCATTTACAGATTTACTCCGGGGGATTCTACGTTTAGTGATCGATAATTTTTTATAGAAGGATTATTTAGGTAACAACATCAATTTTATTGGAAAAAAAAATTGATTCCTTGCCTATGCTGCTGATTTATTATATACTTTGGGTTAGAATCTCAACAGCAGACGCAAGAAAACCATTGGTTTTTTTCAAAGATCGATCCTGTTATCCTATTGAAGAATTATTGAATCACTGAACCAGGTTATTTTCTATATATTTTTTGTTGAAATCTTGATGGCAGAGAGGAGAAAACATTTGTTTTTTGCAAAGAAAATTGATCCAGTTACCCAAATAACCTATGATAAATTATTGGATCACTAAACCAGTTTATTTATAATTTTTAAACTCCATTGGGAGGTATCAACTCTTGCTAGTATCATTTCAAGACATTATTTATGGTTGTATTCATTGTCAGTTTCTGTTGAATTTTTGGTGAAGTTATTTATTTATTTATTTATTCACCCTAACAGACCACATAGGTCTAATTACAAGGATGACCTTATCACATACAATATAATAGATACAATATAATACACTGAAAATAAAAAGAATTAAAAATTATAAATCAATTACTGACGGGGTCGATTAATAAGTGTGATGATCCTACAAAGACATGGCCACCAGCTGTATAATGATTTTTGTCCTTTAATTTGTTAGGGAATCTGTCCAATCTACATCAATTATTACTTTCAGTTCATTTGCGAGACGCAACATACCTGTAAGTGGGGTACCTATTGAGTAGAAATGTTATGTATGTAAACTTTTGATACCATTAGTTAACAAATTTTATTTGCAATTTTGAACTTCATCGGGTTTTCTGCGCCTGCTATAAATTTGAATAAAAGCTATTTTAAAGATCGTTCACTGTAGAAACCTCGAAGGAAAAATCTAGCAGTGAATTTATTAAATTTTGACTGCCTCAGGGATCTATACTTAGACCCTTATTATTTTGTGTATACACTTGTGATCTAGTTTCTGTTTTGAGACATTGTAATTCACATATGTATGCGGATGACACACCTATATCTATCATTTCAATTCAAACAAAAGTAATCTGCTTGTTTCTGGTACTAATCGTAGCTTGGTGAAAATAAATATTAATATTGTTATTGGTGATACAGTAATATGCCCCACGAACGTGGCAAAAAATTTAGGTATCGAAATGGACGTGAATTTGATTTTCAAAACATGTCACAAAATGTTTTCAAAGAAGTTATATGAGTTTGAAAATGCTTTATCCTCATCGTCATTTATTATCAAAAAGTTTGGAAACAAAATCAACAAATGTGCTTGTGTTGAATCATTTGGCATATTGTGATGTTGTGTATCTGTTCAAAATCTGTTTTTCCGTTAATCAGCTGTCGCCCCCATACGAACGACAACTCTCAGAAGTTGAAAAACTTATGCGAGCTAAGGACTAACGAGGTCTTACCTTTTAACGTGTGATTCCTAACATGGAATGGTTCATGCCTGGATAAAAAAGACATTTTTAGAATCGAAAGAAAAGTTTTCCTAAGTATGATATAGCATTTGCGATCAACAAGATGTTGGTTCTGAATACGACCCTGGCCAATTCTTGGGATTTTCAATATCACTTGCGTGGGGCATGTCAATGTTTACATCCACTCTATCTTGGATTTAAATTTGCTTTAGTTCCATACAATAATACAGTCTACTTTCCAAAGCGTTCCTCACATTACTGAAGATGTCCGGAGTCAGAAATCGGCAATCCCGAGCGGTCACACACACGTCTACTTCAATAATCATGAAAACACATAATTTCACTATGAAAAAAAAATAGTTTGCATCTTTGTATCTGCGTGAGGTATTTTCCTGAAGGAGGTGTTTCAGTCACACTCCCAATCACTCTTATCGCTACTGTGACGACAAATTGATTGCATATATCATTAGTTTTGAGTACACATCAACATAATCTAAACGAGACCAGATCTAACATTAATGTCAAACTCATAGCTCACGGGCTCCAAATTGCACTTACTGCAATGAAAATGCTTTATTAACACCAATAAATCTAGTTCATTTCGGAGATAAGTATTGTTACAATGCCGTTGACAAAGTTGTAGCTTGCTTGCGTTGATACAACCGAAACAATATACACTTCAAAATAAACACGATTATCACAACAACATAATGATAATAATAATGATAATACTTTATTTTCTATGTAGACAATATACATTGTATAGGAATAGTCAATAAAAGAAGTNATTATTTTCATATAATTTCACTTATTAAATAATGCATTTTCATCTATTTCGTT
Organism: Leptinotarsa decemlineata; assembly: GCF_000500325.1. Taxonomy (NCBI): domain Eukaryota; kingdom Metazoa; phylum Arthropoda; class Insecta; order Coleoptera; family Chrysomelidae; genus Leptinotarsa; species Leptinotarsa decemlineata. Next base: position 168,964 of record NW_019289711.1, read on the forward strand.
AGGTGTCGTATCTGTTTCAAATCCGTAAGGAATATTCGAAGTAAAAACTGGAAAGGAAACAGTATTCGAAACCATTTTTATCTGGAAGAAGCCTTTGTACATGATCTAAAAACCTTAAAAGCATATTTTCGGACTAATTGCTTTCACCTTTTCTTCGCAAGTCTTCCAAATTTTTCTGCATAAAGATGGGGAAGTAGAAAGTCAAAAAGCTTTCATTTTCAAAAACTAATTTCTCTCCAGTTGGTACCCTGGGGCTTTTCATAAGATGATTATGAAATACAATTTCGTAAAAACTGAATGAAAAAATTGAGCCAAAACCTATCCTGCTATTAATTCGAGTAACTGTATGCTTAATTATCAAATTACCTATCTCTTACAGATTATAACGGCGCCGAGGTTAGTTTGCGTGTTCCGTTTGATAATGGGATCTGAAAAATAATTACTTTTTCCCCATTTGATAGCAATTTCAGAGCAGGCCTTTCGCGGAGAATTTATTCATAAAGACTGTTTCATGAAATTTTCAACCATAAAAAGTATCGTTAAGAATATAAGATAACGCGCTTGAATGTATTTTTATTAAAAAATCTTAACTTAAGTGAAACAGTCCAAATTAACCTTCCTTGAAAACTCACTTTCACTGGATAAATGAGAAATAAAACAGTGGTACCGAATATTTTCTCCAAATATTTTTTTTAACGAATGTTATTTTGAATCAAGTGAAGAACTACTGGCAAATATATTTACAAAATAAATAATTTATGTCTGAGTCTCCGAAACACAATTTTTTTGTTTTTTTGAGAAGACATTCAATCAATACTCAAAACTGCTACTGCCTTAAAAACAAGTTGCTACGTGTCGATAAAAAAACCAATTGCCAACGTATTAATGGACAAAATACCCAACTCTCAATATAGAAGTACATCCGTAGAGGCAAATATAATAGGCTTCAATATGATTCTCTCTATGCGAAAGAAGAACCACTTCTTTTGATTGTACTTTCATTATATAAATAACCATTCAACTGTTAATCAAGAAACAAAAAGCGCAAAACTGCTTGGATTAGTGCTGGACCGCAGACTGAACTGACAGACACATACTGATCAATTAGTTAAAAAACTATCTAATTCCTTATTCATTTTACGACAATTGAAAACAATAACTAATTTTACAACTCTCAAAACCACGTATTTTTCACTGTTTCACTCGCACATTAGCTATGGCATTACTCTCTGGGGTAATTCCACCCATGTGATAACAATTTTTAAAATGCAGAAGAAGGCAATAAGGGTACTTGCCGGAATTGGTTTCAGAGATAATTGTCAAGAGTTTTTTAAAAAATTGAAAATTATGCCTTTACCATGTTTGTTTTTATTTCACACTTTAATTGAAATTCATAGAAGTCAGTCGGTGTTGCCGAGAAATTCGGATGTACACAGCTACAACACTCGCGATGCTCACCTTATCCGAAGCAGCCGTTTTCGACTGAATATTTCACAGTCGAACTCACTGAACTATGAGCTTTTTAACACATTGCCATCAAATGTAAAAAAATTGAGTATTAATGCCTTTAAAAAATACTTGAGAAAGTATCTCCTGAAATATTGTGTTTACACTGTTGAGGATTACATTGCGCATTGCTGAGTCAAACGCATTGGCGCATCTCTGCTGTTTTAGTTTATTAACATATTGTAACTCAATTCTTAAATTCCTGTTTTTACTGTATTTGCTGTCAAATTTTATGTAAAAAAAATTTGTATTGGAATTTCTTTTTTGACGTTCTACAAACAAACATATTGTAAAGTAGTTAAATAAAATCTATCTATCTATCTATCTATATTTTCCCTCTAGAGCAAAGGTTTCAGTTCTACGATTCAGATTCCCTTCACCACAAAAACATACCATCATATTGTATAGCCTTTTGATAGAAATATACGCCAGATAGTTTTTTTATTTTAGTCAGTGAGCTATGCTTGAAGACTGGCAGTAAACAACTCTAAAGAAATGAACTTTGAACGTTCCAGCTAGTCTCGAATATACCTACACTAATAAGAAAGTTGTTCTCCCTTATTCAGAGGAATCGGACACATTTCGGATATGCAGTTGGTTAGTACCTCGTCCACTAGATGGAGTGACATTTTGTTGTTCGCTCCAACTCAGAAAGAGGAATGAAATAGTCTGAAAGAAGTCCGATTTTCAATTATGGAATATCATTGACTTATGGTCGATGATGGCCACTATATTGCACTGATGAGTGGCTAATAAGCCCTAAACCGGTCTACAAGTGTGTCCGTTCCAAAATTGAAGGTCGACTCTTCCAGTTGTATTGCCAATTGCATATGCAGGAAATTTTATGTGAAGATTCTTGCACTGACGCCTGTCGGATATAATACAACGCCCTTCGTGGTATTAGTCAGCGGAGTAGTTGTTTGCTGATAGGCGTTAGTCCCTTAAACCTACTGTGTTGGTATATTTGAGACTGGCTTGAACGTTTGAAATTTCTTCAGATACGCCACATAGAATTCACTTTTTTCTCCTCCTCTCAGTTCTTGAAACACATTAGCAAAAATTGCTACGTCCACCAGCTAAATCAGAATATTCTAGAATCCCACTGAGTGACCTAAATGAAAATAGGGCAATTGGTTTCCAGAATTGATTTAGAATGGATTTCTCATTCAGCGTGAGCTTGAAAAAATTAATTTTTGCTCAGGTTAACTTCATCTATGATTCCTTTCGTTTCTACATTGTGTATTTGTCTTCATTCATTGATCATCTTTTCAATATTGCTGCTCACTTGAGAACTTTGGAACCATTTGGAACCATGAAAAAGCCAAGTCGTTCCTGTTTCAGACAAAAAACCAAATCTGAATTTTTCCATCCAACCATTCAGGTTTGTGTCCTCTAGTTTTTATCATTTCGTATCAGATTATTCACTAATGCAGTGGATTTTGAAATCTGACTTTTAGACCTTACGAACCTCTTCAGTTTCTAGCCATGAATAACATTTGCGTACAAATCTTTTTGAATTGGCCAATGAACGGGATCTGAATTCAATATCAGATTTTGATGAGGCGTACCTGTCTGGTTGAACATTCTTCTAGAACAGTGTCCTCTGTACCTACTCATATTGCTTTTGGAAATCACAAAAATGTTGAAAAAAAAATATGTGGAACAGAGGTCACGTTTCACTGCAATATACAGAAGAAAGTGGTCAAGATGAGAAATGGAGAGCAAGATATGCGAAACGTAATGAAGTAGATAACTGGAACCTGGTGGTTCAAAAAATGCTCGGAAATCTTTGGAAATATATCATCGCAGGTTACAGTTCCAATAATATCAATTAGTATCAACAAATTGGATGCTCTCAAACAATCAGAGTAGTTGTTTCTTAAAAGACAATTTCATTTCGTTCAACTCCATAATTGTATTTTATCACAGGTGAGGTCAGGAGCCAGTGGATTATTCGAAGGAAAATAATATTGAATGATCTCTAATTTCTCGGAATTATAAAACAACAATGAAAATTAATTGGCGACTTCATTGATTCCAGTGGCGCATTTGCTTTTTCAGCTGCAGGAAAAGCCGGAAAAACCTACAGCACCACATCATCTGAAGATCTTGATCTGCCAATGTTCTCTCTCTCATGAAACAAAATGTAGGGTTTCTTCAGAGACTCCAGAAAAAATTACAAATATATATTTGCAGTTGCCATAGAAATTTCGGAAGGGGGACCTACGTTCCATATTTTCTTCCAGACGAACCTATGTTTCTTGAATTCCAGTCGAAGTTAACGTATATAATTTTGTTGTCATAAATATGTAGCATTTTTTGAGAACGAAGCGTAGTCAGTTTCCAATTGATAAAAAAATCATACTCCGTTCACTACCCACACACCAATTTCTCTTCCAGTATCCTGAACAGAATTATTTTCCTAGAAATTGGAATTCAATTGGAAAACACTCCCTCAAGTCCGAGTGTTCAGTCGGTAGTCGAAAATACTGTATTTCTTTATTGGAATACTTTTGTGTCTCTTCACGATATCTCTATCAGTCCAGACATGATAACCCTGTGTGCTTATCAAAGTTGTCACTCGATATACAACGAAATAGCTATGAGTTCTATTCAGCTGTCAGATATTCACCGTGATGCCCAATTTTTCATTCACTCCGCCTTTCATTAATATATTCTTGAATTCTATTCAAATAAGGGAATTCACCCCTGATGGAATTGATCAATAAACCTATTACTGAGGCGAATAGATATAATTTCCAGTGAAGCGTTATTTGACAGTTGTTTCGATTCATATGGAATCAATTGTTGGTTGCTTATAACGAAGGAAAATACAGATGAACTGATAAGGAACTTTTTTCAAGGATGTGTGTCCGAATTTGACTTCAATTCCTCTAAATCCAATGTTCCAATTCCGGAAAATAAATTCGAATGATTCCTGTCCGTTATCATTCATTCAACCCTTCAATTGGAAATATCAATTTTCATTCCCGATCAATTACTTGCATGTTTGCGTGGATGAAGTATCATTTATATTGTAGTCCAGATCCAAAAATATTTCTTGGAAAGTTACTACAAGCTCTTAGTATCCTCACTGGTAAATGGGCTGGCGTTGGCAATGAGAGTCCAGATGGAGAAATCTGTAACACTCGTATCCCAAGATCTTATACTGAAACGAATTTGGATATCTTCTGATATCTTCTTCACTTACTGCCATCAGCAACTTTCAAACTGGTGATAATAATTCTGAAACAGCACAACATAAATAAATCTTTCAGTCCAGATGATACACATTATTCCAATGGACCTGAATCAGTATTTTGTGTTTTCTAACCTTCCTTTAAAAGCAGGTTTTCTTCTTTTTTTTTCAGAGACTGATCGAGTTCATCCTATACCTTCACCAAACTGGATACAAATTTTTCGAGGACTAGAGATCAGTTGCTTTATTATTGTATCATTTATATTTTAAATCTTATCTGCATGTGTCACTATTTTTATGGTTTGGAGGCCGTCGATTTCAGGAACTTGTGTATCAGAGCATCTCGAGAAAGAACTGGAACTTCTCCAAGTGACCTTCAGATCGATTGAATACAGTGTATCCGAAATCAACAAAGCCATGAAACTGAAGAGTTCCACGGTTCAAAACGGGAAGAAGGCTCAGATTGTTGCATGTGCGTATCTACCATCGTTTACAGAGAGAATTGGAAAACTCTTGGGGAAACACAACATCAATACGGTATTCAAACCCACCAAGAAGAAACAATAAAGTCCAGGTCAGCTGAAGACAAGAGAGACCCACTATCAGCAGCGGGGTATATCCCATACCGTGCACTTGCAGGAAGGTATTTAGTTGAACAAACACACAAGTCACAGAAGTGACTTGTGCGTGATAACATAAATATGACAGAAAATAACAATATAAATAATAACACGTAAATAATAATAAAAATTGAAATATTACATTTTCACGATGACATGTTGAAATATCTCAATCATAAAATAAATAGTATTGAAATATCAATCAATCAGTTTTTAATAACCTAATTTGATGGACAAGGTGTAATTAGATCTAAACTAAAACTTTCACAAATGAATCAACAGCTGAACCGGGGTACATAGAAAATATTCTATATATTTTTGTCCTAATTTTGCTGTGAGATGTTATTTTTCAATTTTTTCAATTATTTGGTAAATCGCTCTCCGGTTCCTCTGATATACATATGTTTTCAACTCTCTTTTGAATTTTGATATCGATTGTTGAATTTTTATTTCATCAGGAAGAGTGTTGAAAGCCCTTGGACCCAAAAATTGATGACTTTTCTGGCACACTGACTTGCTCATTAGCGGTTGGACAAATTTGTTTTTTCCTCTGGTAAGATACGTATATATGATCCAGATTGAGAAGGAATTTTTTTTTGGAATACTGCAATATTCAGCTGTTCAAAATATATTTGTCTCAGAACAAACGTTTTCGTCTCTTTATATACTTGAACACTGGAGTATCTACTATTTTTATTCAGGATGATTTTCAAGAATCTTCTTTGGTATACTTCTAATGCATCAAGGTTTTCTTGACACCCCGCCCCATCCGAGAATACCGTATTTCAAGTGTGGTTCGACAAGACTTTTGTACAAAATGATTATTTGATCTTTGTCCAAGTGCTCCATCACAAACTTGAATCTATATAAAATGCATCGCAATTTTTTCAATAGATAGCTAATATGCTGATCCCACCGAAAATGTGAATCTATGATGATTCCTAAATATTTAATTCTTTCTTTTGGTTCTATTGTACATTTTGTTAAATTATTATCAAACGTAGGCATCTTGACAGTTAAATGGTAGGTAGTGTGTTTTTTCGAAATTTATTGATGAGAGGTTATAGTCGAACCACATTTTCAATTTATTGAGATCTGTTTGAATTTTATTTTTCAGGTCATTCCAGTTGTTATCTGTATAAAAAAAAGACAGTATCACCAGCAAAGCTTGTAATTTTTCCACTTTTTTCCACACATAGGAACATGAGAAGGAGCATGAGAAAACTGCAGACTCGTTTTTGATATAAGGTTTGATTGTATTTAATAATAATGATGAAGGAACGCTTTCATGGAAAGATCACTCAGTACAAGAGATATTAACCTAACAAATGGCGAAATTCAAACATCTGCATATGATGATTCAAGGCAGATATTGCTTCTTCGTCCAATCAGCATTTTCACATACGCATGTATTTCTGGACGTGTTTCCGATTCTAGCCCACTTGACATAAAGAACGCAAATATCAGATGATTTAATGAGCTGAGATCTTCAATGTTGTACAAGACTTCCAGCATCTGTTCATCTCTATGTAGCTGCAGAAGTAAAATAATGTCTGCGGCTTTGTTGTTGATTTTTTTTTGATAAGGTTGCAACTCGGTGACAGAGTTGTGGTCACTTCGTTCAGTAACGAAAGCTAAACCGAGTTTCTCATATAGTACGGGGACATAGTTGAAGACTGGCTGTATCGCCTACAGCATATGCAGCATACTTCTATGAACAATTCTGCACTGACACCTGTAGGACATAATCCGACACCCTTTGTGGAATTAGCCATGGGTCTAGTTGTTGCTATGTGTCAGTTCATTAACCTACAGTGTAGGTGAGTTGAGACTGGCCTGAACGAATTGTTCTTTTAGCTGATTCGATTTACAGCTAGTTTTCAAGTATGCCCACTTACTATATATGTAGTTTTTTCCTCATACGAGGAATTGGGTTGATTTGAATATGCGATTGGTTACCTCAGTCACGGGCAGATGGGGCGATGACAAATATGTTGTTGGTCGTTCGCTTAAGCCTAGTTTAGAAAATGATACTCTGAATGGAATTCGATGTTTGACTATGGAATCATCGATGATATACACTGTTTTGCACTGACGAGTGGCCAAACAGCCCGAAACCGGTCTGCAAGTGTGATATATATAAATTTGACGTAGGTTCAATACATGGTAATTTGAATATAAATTTCATTATTTTATTTTGCAGTCTCTTGAGGGGATTTATTATTGATAAATTAGCTATTCCCAAACTGAAATTGAATATTGTAGATTTGAATATATATACCAAACAGAAATTTATACATTTGAGACATTTTAATCGTATGAAATTTCTAACCCTAGAAAATATTCCTAAAAGTGGTCCGATTTTATTTTTTATTATCTCAATATGACTCCAACAGAGACCTTCATCAATGAATAATCCTAAAAATTTTGTATTTTGACAATATTTAATCATTTTGTTGTTAAAAGCCAAATTCTTTTTGTTTGTGATTTTGTTGTTAGTTATGAACATTAGAGAAGACTTTTCATAATTCAAACTTAATTCATGATAATTTAACCAAGAGGTCAGCCATATAATGTTATTATTCATGTTATTGTAAACTTCTTTGGTATCACTAGAAAAATAAAGTAATGTTGTGTCATCCGCGTATAACTCAATATTTCCTTTCAACAATTATTTTGAAACAAAATTTATGTGAATCAAAAATGAACCTGGACCCAAAATAGTTTCTTGTGGAACACCACAAGTGATAGTTTTCCTAGACACACAAACTGTTTTCTGTTGAATAAATAATTTTCAAACCATCTATGAATAATCCCTCGATTACTAATACTATTCAATTTTTTTAGTAAAATATTATGATTAACTGTGTCGAATGCCTGAACGAATTGTTCTTTCAGATGATTCAAACCGAGTACATCAGCCGCTTGGACAGTTGCCCTGAAGAGAAATGTCCCAATTCCTGCCATTCCAGATATATTTTCACTTTCATGAAAGTAGCTAATAATTGGGACAATTTGAATTCACGGTCACTGAGAACTGATATCGAACATCTTCTGTCGGAATACCACAGCAAATTACATGTCTCTGATGTATCTTTGATGCAAAGTTCGTTTTTTATTTTCATACATCTCGTGAATTCACTAGTTATCCCAGAAGTTATTCAAATTTGAATTTCCCATACAGTTCACTCGCATTGTTGCCCAGTTGCGGTTGTTGCCGTATTTACACCTCGAGATTCATGCTGAAAGGAATGTCATACATGATCGACCCGTATCAAATTTGCACGGTATGTAACATCAGGTAGTCTGAAACTATTTTGCATGTGTACTTTTTGGCTGTCCATTTCACAGAATTATGAAAGCCAAGTGTATGTTTCCTGGAATCCTTCAGTAGGTATACTTTCATTCTCAATGAATTTGTTTGTATTTATATGTATTTGTGTTCATTTATCTCTACTTATATAGGTAAGTCAGAAACGGACTTGTAATTGAAAATTTGAAAGAACACCTCAATTTTCCTTTCTAGGGAAACTAATTCTGATATGAAAATCATACTCGAAACTTCGCCCTCCTGTGGTCAGCAGGAGGGTGAATGATATGGGGGATAGAGTGATACATTATTTGTCCCTCTATTACCTCTGTGATTTTTATCGAAATTGATTTATTCGTTATTGAGAAATTGAATGTTGAACATTTTATTGAGGAAATCAACAAAAGTTATATCGATGGCAACACAATCAACGGATAAAGTGTTCAAAATGACCTCCATCTGAAGTCTATCCAAATCCAAGATAGAGTAAAACAAAACAAAACCGAAGCGTGATGTTCACGTGATCGCCCAGTGTCAGATGGAAAGGACAGCGTTCATTAGTGAATTCGCCTTCTTGGTACGAGTTCGGTACCAGCACAGGGTTGTAATCAGTCATTTGCGTGTTTGTGTGTAGCGTGCGTTATAGTATATTGTACAGACACTGCTGATGACACTGTGAGCTATCCTCTGAGTCCAGCCAGGAAACGATCCAAAAAACACATTTGAGTGTTGAGATGTAAGAAGTGATTTTGAATGTGTTCAAGAAAAAGATGGAAGAAATTGAAACATTGACTGTCGACGAAGTCGTATCGAAAGTTTCCGATAAAATTGGAGTATGTTGCGCTCCGATTCACAATGTTTTACGGAAATATAAACAAAATCATACATTTTACAAACCGAATACAAATGAGAATCGTTAAACCATTATAAAATCAATAGATGATGCTGATAAACATGCAATCAGGAGGAAAGTGCATAAGTACATTTTCAGAAATGAAATACCCACGATAGACAAAGTACTCACAGAAATAAATGGAGATGTTCCAAACGCAATAGTTTATTATTGGATAGAGAGGAAATTGTGTTATGGAGGAGAGAGTATTTGACCAAAATTAAATATTATAGGGAACAACAGAGAACAATTTATTATATGGATGAAACCTGGGTTAATGCTGGTCATACTACCCCTAAAGTAAGGGTCGATGAAACTGTGACCTCATCTAGGAGGGCCTTTCTAGATGAACTATCCACCGGATTAACAAATCCATCAGGTAAACTTATATTCATATCAAGACCTGCCTCAATCTCAATATATAAAAAGTAACCCTCGTATTTGTTTCATTCACTTACATACCTCTTCACAATTTCAGGTAAAGGAAAACGGCTTATTATTTGTCACATCGACAATGAGAATGGGTTTGTTGCTGAAGGGCTGTGGTGTTTCAAGTCGAAGACAACTGGATATTATCACGAAGAGATGAACGCTGAATCTTTCGAACAGTGGTTTTCCAAAGTTCTACCCCATCTGGAGGATAATGCTGTGATTGTAATGGACAATGCACCTTATCATTCGCGACGGTTAGAGAAGATTCCGACAACGTCTTCAAAGAAGATTGAAATCCAAAATTGGCTGCGATNAACACCTTAAAACTAAAATAATACCCTACTTATCTAATCTAAAAAATTCATTCAATGAATAAAAACATTGTTCAATTAGAAAACTCTTTAAATTTCTCTTAAACATCACATAATTATGTTCTTCCCTTAAATGATCGGGCAGTTTGTCGAATATTTTTATTCCAATGTATTCTGGTGCAAATGAAGTTATTCTTAGTCTTGCATATGGCACATGAAATCTATTTTTTGTTCTAGGGTCATGGTGATTAACATTTTTATTCATTTTGAAACGTGTTTTGTTTTTGAATATGTAAATGCATATTTCAAATATATAAACTGATATAAGTGTCAAGATGTGATAGTTTTTGAAAGTTTGTCTGCAAGATTCTCTCCTTGAGACATTTGCGATACACCGTATAAGGCGTTTTTGAGCAATGAATACATTATGAGTCATGGATGACCCACCCAGAAGCAGACACCATACCTCAGTCTTGAATCAACTTGAGCATAATAAATGCTCATTAGTTGAGTGGTAGTTAAAACTGTCCGCAGATTCATGAATGAAAATTTCATTGAGTTAAGCTTAGAAATTAAATGTTTTCGTCAAGAAGAATACCCAGGAATTCAACACTTTCATTCGATTTTGAGTATGTCGCATTATCAGCGCACTGAAACTGAAGTCTGCCATCCTATTTTGTTTATTATGAAAACCAATAATATTAGTTTTATCCGAATTCGAAAATGAATCATGATAATTGAAAAAATCTGATATTTGTTCAACTGCAGAAGCACATTTGTCTTTCAATATTTCGTCATCTGGTGCTGAGATGATCATAGAAATGTCGTCAGCATAAGCTGTGTAATAAACTTCAGAAACAACAGAGTCTATATTGTTTATATATAAGAAAAAAAAGGATTGGGCCCAGAATGGGTCCTTGAGGTACACCCATATCTACGCTTGAAGGCACAGAATTTATACTCTGGTTTTCATTATTGACCGTACACTGGAGATATACATATTGACTCCTACCTTCAAGGAATGAGGATATACAGTTGAGAAAGGCACCTCTTAGCCCATACTTTTCCAATTTCCGTAAAAGTTTTTGGTGATTGACGCAGTCGAATGCCCGACTCAAATCACAGAATATCGCCGCCCGGCATTCACCTGCCTCAATATATCTAATTACCTCATGACAGTGAAAAAATGGCAGTATTAGTTGATTTTTCTGCACGAAATCCATGCTGCATGTTAGTTAATATTTTGTGTAAATTCAAATATGAAGTAAGTCGGTACAAAAATGCATATTCGAATATCTTTGATAGTCCATATGGTACTGTTACTGGACGATAATTTTCCATTAAGTTCGGGTTGGTTTTCTTGAAAATAGGAGTTTTTTTTCCGATTTTCGTTTCTTGCGGAAAGACACCTTTTACAAATGACAGATTAATCAGATATGTTAATGGTTTCATTATCGTTAGAAATTAAAAAGAGGAAGATTAAAACTAAAACAGTTTCAATCTTCCTCTTTGAAGATGATCACTTGGTGATCGAAACACGTGTCGAGGTGTTAAAAATAACGATTTGGGAAAAAACTCCAGTAATATTCATTATGATACAATTCAGAATTAAAATCCCCACAAAGGATGATATTATTGTTAGGTTTGTATAAAAAATCAAGAACTTCTGAAATCTCATCAAAAAACATATTGACAGATCAACACGGAGATCTGTAACAATTCAAAACAATGGTTTTACATTTGGTCGTTTTAAAAGATGCAGCGCATATTTCAAAGTGCTGTTCAATGCAAATTTTGGATAGTTTGTTAAATGTTCGATCTCATCTTTCTTCGTAATAGTTCTACTGGCAGAATATTTTCTGTTGTTCATCCATGAAGAAGGTTTTCGTTTGAACTTGAAGGAAATGCTTCTGGAAAAGTGTTGGAAGTTTCGTCCTCTATAGAGTTCTGGAACAGTCCAGAATATTTGAGTGTGTTCAAAAGTATTCCACGACCTTCCAGAACATCTTAGAACATTCTGGAATACCAAAGCATTTGTGATACTTTCAAAGTACTTCTTTGAAAACTTTCTGACTTGTCTATTCCACCCAAGCTTCCGACTGGTGAGAATCGCTGTATCTGCCTGAATAGCCATTATATGCGATCATCATTTTGAACATTGAATTACTTATAGTGAACTATCCTTTGAAGATAGACATATGCCATCCCGTACTATCTTGCACATCTTCAAAAAGAAGAACAAGTGAATCATTACGTTATAATTTGAAGGAATTAGGCAGTGTCCCGATAAAAAAAACAGTAATAATTGATTTCATTGCCTCAAACTACATCATACTACAATCGAATAGAGTACAGAATAATAGACCTACGTTTGTCAAATTAGTTGTCATTATTTCAGTCTTTATTGCCAAATCACCATGGACGGATATAGCATTCCACAACACGTGCAAATAAAGAAATTGTTTAATCAAAATGGGTGTTTTGTTCGGACAACGTACCGCGCGCTTCGCCCATTTTTAGGGTCGTCATAATCGTCACACCGAAAGGACTATTCGCAAAGTGATTAATACATTTGAATCCATTGGTTCAGTAAACGATAGACCAGTAAACGATACACCGTACGTTGACGAAACGCAAGATCTGCAGAAATCATCGCCGCTGTCTGTGAGAGTGTACAGGAGAATTCGACACAGTCGATTTCACGTCTCTCACAAGAACTCGGGTTTTTGCAGAACACAACTTGGCAAATTTTTTGTCGTGATGTGGGCCTGTTTCCGAACAAAATGCAACTGACCCAGGAAATGTAATAATAATAATAATAGTTCATGAGTTCTTCAGATTATGTCTAGCATAGTATAGAACAAGTCAGTATAGTACAGTATCAGTTTTGAAAAAAAATATAAAATCAGTTAAAATCTGTGTCTCCCAAATACTCACTTATAGAGTAGTACGTTTTTTTTAATAAGATATTTTTGACTACTATTTTGAATTTATTCAAAGGAAGATCTCTGTAGCAGTTTGGTAGATGATTATACAAGGTTATTGCCATATTTTAGGGGCAACGTTTTGTTTTTTGGAGACGGTGATTCGGCACTTCCAGGATTGCTGCATTTCTTGTGTTTCCCAGCGCTCTGATTGAGGCTAGCTCTGTTTTGGCATATATCAGTATATGCATGAATGGAAAGTCAGGATTTTCAGCTATACAAATATATTCCGACAGCTTACTCTCTTGGCCACTTCAACGATATTTCTAACTACTCCTTTCTGGAGTTTGACTACCCTATCGGGTACCTGTGATACTCTCCATACCATAATTCCATATTTCATTACTGACTGAAAGTGTGCAAAATATCATCAATACAGATTTTTCGACAATCTCCCTGGGTTGGTACAGGAGATAACACTTTGGAGCTAGTTTTTTGCACACTTCATTCATATGGGTAGTCCATGTACAGCGTTCATTCACATGCAGCCCAAGGAACTTCGTAGAAGATGCTCGTGTGATAGATCTGCCATTAGATTTTAGCATCAATTCGTGGTCAAAGTAAAAGTCAAAATATGTTTTATTGTCTGAAGATTAACAATTTCCCACATAGTAGCTATCGCTACCTGTCAAGTTATAATTAATCGAGTAATGTTCTGGAAAACTATACACTATAAAATAATATACATTGGCAGGTAGTTGTTGAATAAAATTTCAGGTAGTCATTGAACATATGTCGAGTTTGTTATTTGAGTGACTGAATCTTATGAACGTTGTTTTCTACATGTTCAAAATTAATCCATTTGAAGAGAAGCCTTCCTCAGATATTTTGATTTCTTCATTGGCCCTGAAGAGTATTTGCTCTATATTGCTCCCTGTAGCTATTATGGAGATGTCGTCTGCATACATTATACAAATTCCATCAGAAATGTCATTTACGTATATCAGATTCAAAAGAGGACCCAAAACAGAACCCTAGGGAACCCCTATATAATTTATTGTTCTCAACAAAGTGTGATTGTTGCTTGAATATACTGCACTATGTTTGTTAGATGACTTTTTAGCCAATTATGTACTACTTCTCTGAAACCGTACAGTTCGAATACCTTGCTAACATCCAAAATGGTGAAACCACTTTGTTACATTTGTCTAACTCCTCCGTTAGTCTATTTATGAGCGTCACCATTGCATTTGAGGTTGATTTGCCTTTTTGGAACCCATATTGATTCGAGTTCATTAAATCAAACCTATCCATGAATTTTGTTATTCCATTGGAAACATATTTTCCAAAAACATTTGCAAAGGGGGTCAATAGCGCAATTTTGTAGATGAACGACCCTATATAACGACGTGGGTTTGCTGGATAGGCAGTTGCCAACTAACCCTAATTTTCATCTTAAACTCATCTTTAGCGATGAGGTCCATTTCAGGATGAATCGGTGCGTGAACAAATGAAATTCAAGGTCTATTAGATCCAAGAGCCGTTCAGTGCATCCCAAAAAAGTCACTGTTTGGTGTAGATCTTGGTCTATCTGCGTCATCGGTCCATATTTCTTTGGGAACGACGTTGACCAGCCCATCAGTTTCAACGACGAGCACTGCGGTACGATCAATACCAACTTCTTTTGGCCTGAATTGAATGATCCGAACATAAACGACACGTGGTTTCAACAGGACGGCACTACTTGCCAAACAGCTCATTCCACAATGGATGTTATGTCATCTACAAACCACAGCGGTCCTCAAAGCTAACATTACCAATGCCATCGGTCAAATTCAGCCCTGTGATGTTATTACGGGTAACATCGCCATATCTCAACCAATTCATACATTGAAAATATTGAAATAAACTCATGAACCTTCATGAATCAGTTGAAACCGAATGGAATTTCGTTCGGTGGTTATTGAATTCATTGCGTTCAGACAAACATACAGACAAGCATCGCGGTTCACTGAGGTGTTGTATTCATTCTGTTGCAAGTTCTTCAACAGTAGACGTTTCGCCAATAGCCCAGATTCCATTATCAAGACTTATTACATCGTAATGAAGTAAGTATACCGAACATACACGAGAAAAATCCAGGTATTTATTATTCATTTCACACCGTGTTCACATGGCCGGGAAAATAAATCCTGGACTGAAGATTCTACGCTTATCAAGGTTCTAAAACTCTGGAAGATTTCAAAAGTGAGAAGTTTAGACATGGGGGAATCGAAATACATATCAGATGTATGCTCTGAAAGTTCAGGGATATTCAAGTAGTTACTACTTGCTAGTTATCCAAAACTTTGGCGTAGTCCATATCAGTCGAGGGTGACCTTATAAATCTTCGAAATGTGAATGAGATTGAGCATAACTTATTCATTCGAATTCTATGTTATGCAACAACAATTGAGAGATTATTTGACAAATCTAATTCTGGACTGTTCATTGTAGTCCACATGAATTGAAATGCGTATGGAAAACAAACGGATACTGGAATCAGGCATTTCCGGGGTTGAATAAATGGAGATAAATTCAATAGTGAGGGCTTCTGCCATTCGATAGAAAAATGCTGTGCCAGCTAAGTGAATCAATTTGTTAAATGCGGCTGAATTATGATAAATTGGGGCAGACTTTCACGATTAGCTTCCGCAGTATTTGTTTTATAGCTTTGTTGACTGTGATACATAGATGTGAGTTCTCAATCACTTCTGCTGACATAAGTTAGTGACATTTTCAGGAGTAGTTAGACACCTTACCTCACCATTCTACCTTTATTTTGATAGAAATAATTAGTATTGCTATTCAACGGGAGGGATTGCTCATAGTCATTTAAAAAGGTAGATATATTGCAGAAGAAAATCCTCAAAATTATGTAAGACAAAAAATCTAGCTATTCTTCGGATCTTATTTTTAGAGAGTCAAATGTTATGGATGTAAGGCAACTTTTCATGCATAGTATACTGACCTATATTTACAGGAACAAAACATTTTTGGAAGGTCCAGAGCATAGTTATGAAACAAGAAATGAAACAAATGATATGATACGTGTCCAAATTGCTAAAAAAACAGCCGGTCAACGTAGTTACACATATCTGGCAGGGAAATGTTTCAACATGTTACCTGAGATATATAAGGTATACATGAAAACTAAACTCACTTCGGATGATCAAAAATATCTTTAAGAAATACATTAAGCAACTTGATAGGAATATTGTTAATAGTTAAAAGATACACCAACCATTTATTCCTTATCAAATTGAGGATAAGCCAAGAAGTCCCTTATGAATTGATATGAATTGATAAATTCAAAACTTCAAATACAGAAACTTGAATTATATTATATTTCTCCCACCTTTTTTTCACCGGTTAGTACTGTTTTTGATTAATGATGATTAATTGACTTGTATGTGACTTGTAAAACAACTAGATGAAAATTGTGTCCATGCTCAACCTCGCGGTCTTAATGGGCCATCTTGTCTGTTTATTTATAAGTTTATTACGATGTAAACACCACATATGTATTTCTGTGCATTTCTATTTTGATTGATTTCTATTTGAATAAACGTTATTATTATTATTATTAATGTGGTAATGCTGCTTCGGTCCTTGGAACTATTCCTCCTTCACATAATTCTGATGAGATCATGCATTGCCCTCATTTCAGTACGGGACTAAAATCTCTTCGAAACAAGCCGAGATATGTGGATATTCATCAGTCTCCTATCAAGGTTAATTCGCAAGTGATTGATCCATCTTCTTCCTTTTCACTACGGTCAATGGACTTAGGTCATTCTTGTCCCCCAAATATGAGTTGCAGTCCTCGTGGTTCTGATTCCTTTTCAGTGAAAGAGCTTCATGAAGCAAGAGCCGAATCGATCCCTCTACGAAACACTTCATTACTTGGAATGATCGATTGCAGCTTGAGACATGGTTCTCATGCAGATCCTGTGAAACAAGTTCTACCTTACGAATCAGTAGAGAGTTGTCCTGAAGAAGAATATGCCATATTTCCCTCCAACTGATTTCCTGGAGTCTTTGAAATCTACTAGATACTCGTTATGACAACAAGAGGATTGTTCTGAATTCTTGGGGTTCTTGTTGAATACTCTTCGTGAGCCAAACAATAGCAGAATCAATATTTCTGACCACTCTGGATTGGATGATTCCATACAGTCTATCACGTCTTGTGTTTGTAAATCTTTTGCCGAAACAATCCTCACTTGTTCACTTTGTAGTAAATGTTCAAGTGTATCGATTGTATTGCCAAACATGCGCCAAACTAACTGACTGTTATAAGAAAACAAGTATAGCTGAGGCACCAGGCAATCTAATAATAAAACTGATGATCTTCAAACATGACTCAACCTCTGACGTAAGCACCTACTCTTACGAAGGTTCGGAATAGATGAACACTTCAATCTAGCAGAACACTATTATACCATTCATGCAGTCATTATTCACTGTGGTTCTGACGTTGAATTTGGTCATTATTACGCCTTGGTCAAAGACGAAACGGACTGTTTTAAGTTTGACGATAGTCGTGTCACTAAGTGTTCTGTCGATGCAGTGAATTTAGTGGAGCCTCTGGAGATACCCTACATTTCGTTTTATGAGAAAGAGAATATTGGGAAGATCAAGATTTTCAGATGATGTGGTGATGCAGGTTTTTCCGGGTTTTCCTGCAGCTGAAAAAGCAAATGCGCCACTGGAATCAATGAAGTCGCTCCAGTGCGCCAATTAATTTTTGTTGTTTTATAATTTGATGGTTTTTTTTTTCAGAATTATTAAAATTTATATCATATCCTCAAAACTCAAAATATATACATGAGACAAAGCCTATGTGAGAAGAACAATATGTAATATCCTTCAGGTGGTTTTTGAGTTGGCGCTTAGACAGACACAGATGAAGTAGAGTGACTGTTTCATAATATGTAGTGATGATAGTGATGCAGCGATCATGTGAGAATTTTCAATTTTCAGCTTCAAAGAATATGAAACCTGAATTCATAAAAAACTAAGCTTCACAACCATTTCAATGAATATGGAATAACATCTGTCGAATATTCCGGAGTATACATATATATGGAAAGTCGTAAGAATGAAATAGTAAAATAACATTGATACCAGCACTACAATGCACCATTATCGAGTTTTGAAGGAATGAATTTTCCATAATTGGATTCAAAATAGCTACTTGAGCTTATATTCAACGGGTTATAATGAAACAACTGAACATATATTCCAATTTTCTTTTGTTTTAAAATATGGAATTGACATATTCTGCTGGAATAAAAAGCAGAGAACAAAATTAGTATCGGAAAGCAATCAAGCAGCAACACTTTGTTATAGTGGAAAGACAACACCAACAAAAACTTATATAGTCTTCTGTTAAATGTTTGGTTTTCAGTGTCTTTTATCATAATCCTTCAAAAACATCAGAATTAGGTAAGAATCAACTAGGAATCAAGTGACAATAACTGAGGAAATAAAACTAAATTGAATCCAGTGCACATACAATTATTAGGATATTCAGTTATCTAGTTTAGTGATCCAATAATTTTTCTGAAAAAAGGTTAGTTGGGTAACAGGATACATTTTTTGAAGGAAATATGGCTCACTTCGAATACTGATATCTATGTTTTGAAAATAATGTTCGAGGCATGTTGAAGGCATGTGATTAGTTTCGTCTGAATTTACAGTGAAACGTTTGTAATCCAAGTCAGTTTTTCATCAATTCAAACCCTCTTTTGTTTTTTTCTTGAGAGCATTCATATTCTTGTTCTGATACATAATAGTCATGTCCTTGGTGAACCCTGTAATGTCACCAATGTTTTCGAAAGATAATACTCCACTGACATATATTTCAAAGAGTATGGGACCGAGGACAGTGTCGTGGGGAATGCCGTATTCAACTCACTCACAACTCAGTTTCTAAAGGCTAAATTGAAGTTGATGAATTATTATCAGTCATCTTTCGAGGATGGCAATTTGATTGGTCAAATACGCGTCGAAAACTATGATACAGTTTTGGTGTATGGAAGCCATGTTTGCTTTGGATTCATTCTCTATCAGAGGTTCCAGATCTATCTTTCACTAGAGATCAAGTTGAGGAACATGATGTTTGATGTTTTTTATCGAACATAAAAATGAAATTGGAATATTTGTTGATGTATGCCGTTCCACCATTGTTTTGAAAACTACTATATCCTGAAATACCAGATTTCTCGCAAAATTTTTCCACATGCCGTATCATTATTCAAAACGAAGGGTACCGATTAGAGAACTCTTTTAACGTTTTATGCGCTGACAACCATAACTTTCATCTGAATACAGCGAGTAGCTTGAAAGCGAGATTATGGTTTGGAACATGGGCTTATGAAAGAACAATAATTAAAGTAAAACACGGTCTACCTGTTTTATGGAAGCTGGAATTGTACTTTTTTCACCATCCACACATGACAAAAGATTTATTTATGCATGGATTCTACGACGTAATAATGCACTACTATGTTTATAACCCTACCTTTGCTGTTTTAAACTCGATTCAAACGGCTTACAAAAGTTGCCTAAGGAAATATTTTGAAAATTTCTCACGCTAACCTTCGTAGTTACGATTCACGTTAGAGTAAAATTTGTTGTTCTCCTGAATATTTCACTGAGAGATGATGAATAAAGGATTTCGTTTTGTTACATGGAATATATCTCTGTTTCAGCCACTGTGTGCCATAATACCACAAGTTATTATACTTTTCTTTGAGTACTTGTTCGTTTTTGGAGGAAATCTCCAAAGATGAATATTTTAAATAATTCAGGAACAGAAACATAAGCTGCACGAGTAACCAACAAAAATATTTACTGGCAGATGTTTTGATAAGATATCTAGTTTGATGATAATTACCTCAAACTGTGACTTATACAGGTCTTTTGTATTGGTTGGTTCAAAAGTTTTGTTCGTTTGAATGTTTTGTTATTCACAATCAGCCGCATCAACTTGATGGTGTTTACGACCGAAACCGAATTTCGGCAACGGTCTCAGTTTCGGCTGAAACCGAAACTTCCTCACAAGGATTATCTTTTGAGGGAAAAATTAAGAAAACTGTATTATAATCAGTCAGTCTTTATTTTTTTATCTTCAAATCACAACGAGTCTTATGTACGTTGCACCTTAAAAATACTTAAAATAGTTGAGGTGTTTATTTGAGTAGGTGTAGATCCTTCTTTTGAATATAATTGATGATTTTTCAAAAATATTAAACATAAAATTACTTATTTAAGTTGTTACCTAATATCACAATAGGTACTTAATATTCAGATAATCAGGCACGTGGACGTGGCAGAATGTCTTCGTCGCTTATATGAAATTCAACGCGCCGAACATGACCGACCACAGCGCGGGAACTCCCGAATGCAGTATCGGTTTCGGTCGTAGTTTCGGCAGGTTTGCTCAATGATGTAGATTTCACATAATCATGAATACAACAATTAAGACTATGTGTATTTTTGATATTCCAGATGAACAAGTCGGTCAAAATTTGTTGCCTTTTATGTTTCGGGATTTGGCAATCTTAGTGTTGCAATCTGGCAACTGACAGCTCTATCGTAATGTTTGACATTTTTGAGCTTATACGTACTCAGAACGCGCGCTATTTGTGTTGTTTACAGTAACTTAAAAGATTCATCTTGGCCCAAAAATGGAATTAAATCGTAAAAATTTTCGTGCGATTATTTTTTCACAACTTTCGACGTGGATTAACTCAGCAACAGTGCATGGATGAACTTAATTCAATTTTTGGCGATGGAGCTCCATCAAGGACCAGTGTTTATCGATGGTATGGTGAATTCAATCGTGGTCGTAGTTCACTCCAAGTCGAATTTCGTGAAGGTCGTCCAAAAGCAGTTGTTGTTTCGAAAACCATTGATGCTGTGCGCGAATTGATATTGCAAGATCGTCATGTGACCTATCGTGAGATTGAGACAACCTTAGCCATTAGTGGGACCAGCATACATTCAATATTGCATAAACATTTGACTGCCAAAAAAATTTGTTCGCGTTGGATCCCACACAATTTATCAATCGCTCAAAAAAAGGCTCGTGTCGATTGGTCGAAAAAAATGCTCAAAAAATACGATCGCGGTGCTTCGAAACACGTCTATGACATCGTGACAGGCGATAAATCGTGTATTTACGCGTATGAGCCCGAAAGTAAACAGCAGTCGACTGTATGGCTGTTTCAAGATGAGCCAAATCCAACAACAGTTGTTCGCGGATGAAGCACTTCCAAGCAAATTGTCGCCTGTTTTTGCTGAAAAACTGGACATATCGCAACTGTACCACTACAACAACACAGAACAGTCAATTCTGAGTGGTACACAACCATTTGTTTGCCAGTTTTCTTCCAAGAAATCTAAGAAAACTAACCGCTGAAAATGGATCACTCTGAACCACGACAATGCGAGCTCTCACACATCAGCTCAAACTACTGCATTTTTGAGCACCCAAAACATCGATTTGATGAGTCATCCGCCGTATAATCCTGACTTGGCACCGAATGACTTTCTTTATTCCCGCATGTGAAAAACAAACTGAGAGGTCAACGTTTTTCGACACCTGAAGAAGCTGTTGCTGCATTTGGAATGCATGTTTTGGAGATACCTCAATTAGAGTGGCAATATTGCTTCGACAATTGGTTCAAACGCATGCAAAAGTGTATAGATCTTCATGGGGAATATTTTGAAAAACAATAAAGTGATTTTCGATGAATAATATTTGCTTTTGTTCTCTAATCCCGAAATATAAAAGGCAACCGTCGTACTAATGGAGTTTATTGTATTACTTTGAAAATGTACTTGTGAGGCGAAAGATTAGTTACAAATGCAAGTGGTTTAAAAACATAGAAAGTATCATTTCTCATGTTTCATTATGATCTTCTACCAGGTCAATTGTCTTATATGTAATATGTCGTAGTCCATGTTGAAATCGTTTCTTTCGCCGAACGAAAGACAAAAATAGTGAGACAAATTATATTCAGTGAAATAGATCAGTAGTGATGTATTATAATTTTATATTCCTGATGAGTGATTGAAACATGCAATATCCGTTGTTTCAATTATAATTACGATTGATCAATCAGCTGAAAAGCTAGTAAATTGTTATCAATTATTATTATTATGATAAAAACGAACAACTGTGCACTGAATTGAATTTCAATCGCTCGTCATTATGAACACGTAATGACAAAATATAGACCAGATGATTTGTATAATTGGTTCCAATCGGAATTCCACTATTTAGCTGGTCAAATTCTACAACTTTTACCGAATGAAAATGTATTGGTCTTGCGATAAACGCTTTGTTCATTTTCAACTATTTCCTATCAGGCCAATTTTGAACAAGATTGGATCTATTGGGCAATTACACCAATGAAAAAGGAAAAATTAAAGAAAACACAAGGAGACAAGAAATTGAGTCGGGAAGATGAATAGATAAGAAAAGTTGTGGAAAAAATCTCACTGAACATTGAGGTCGTTTCGGAACAAACCGAAATGAAAACTACTAGTGAAAACAGAGGATGGAGGAATGATTGAAAACGAGAAGTAATATTTCAATAAAGCAGCAATAGTTTCCTGCGAAATAACATGAAGACTGTATGAATAGAGAAGAAATCAGCATTCGTGAATGAGGCAATAGAAAATTATTGAGATTTGAAATAATAAAGCGGATGAGCTGCTGAGGTTAAGCTAGAAACCATCAAAAACAATTCTTGACATGAAGGATTATACCGCAGGAATGGTTAAACTGCTTCATCAAAAAGGGGATACAATATATGTATTGAAGAATGAGAGATCACAAATCGTGAACTATTGCTTTGTTTCGTCAACTTGAAGACTTGATAGCAACAGAAGAAACTAGATATGATAGTGACTAAAAATAAAAATGAAGATAAAAAGATCTTATGGAAGAGTGGTCCTAACCATAATATTAATAAATTGTATATTAACATATTTCAAATAAATTGAATATTGAATATTCACAAACAGATGTTCGTTGACATCTCTGTGATTGCACACTTCAAAACAAGTGAGCATAGATTGGAGCTTTCTGAGAGCGCGATCAGAATGTTAGTTATCCGTGTTCATACTCTTGGCTGACTGCGTGTGACCGTTCCAAAATGGAGCTCAAGCTCTGGCGTGCCCGAGATCTCCGCTAATCGTTCCACATTCATGCTGGTGAATAAAGGCCACCTCATGAGGCCCGAGTGATTGTTACTCATCCCGAATACACTTTGTGTGAAGTACGATATTCTGTGGTGACCCCATCAGGTTATAATTAGTTTTTTACGCTGTCGTAGACCGCCCGAACGTATATTGTGCACGGAAAGCGGCTTTGATGTAAACACCTCAAAACTTAAACTAGATAAACTGAGCGTTTAATGGCAAAAACTTTATAGCTGTAACGTCAGAAGAGAATGGATAAAATTAAACCAAGATGAACGAAGCAACTAAAGCTGAGCGAGCTCATTCATTATGTGTATATTCTGGATGAACATCTGTCATGAGTCGTCTATAAACTTCGTGAATGTCTTATGAAATATTGTTGATTTGTAAGAATCAGGAAGTGAAGCTTTCAAGAATGAACTCCAACAATATTTTATGAAGTGAATATTCTGTTCACGTGATTGTAAGTTTGTTATAGAGATTGCAAGCTGAAGAACGACCTCGACATTCTATATGATCTTGTCAAGGAGCACTGGAAAATCGAGACTTATACAGAAGTAGAAAAGTCTATGTCTAAAGAAGATTTACGTGCTCAACAAATTTCAGATACAACAATGAAAAAAGTTGGAAACGAGTATGAAACAGGTCTTCTTTGGAAAGCAGATGATCTGGTTCTACCCATCGAAGAGACTTCATGCTACTGAAAGAAAAATGGATAGGGACAAATCGGTTGCAGAAAAAGTATATCGAGAAAATGCAGGACATGGAAGGTAAAGGTTATATTCCCAAAATTGATTCTGAAAAAATCATATGTAATTTGTACAGAATTTGGTTCCTTCCCAAACAAACCTAACAAATTGAGAATTGTTTTTGATGCTTCTGCGATGTCAAATGAGCGTGAGTTTGAATAATTTTCTGTTAATTGGATCTGACCTTTACAATTCATTGCAATTAAAGTCCACTATGAAGTGCACACACTGTGTGTGCACTTCATAGTGTCAGTAACCTTCGATCTTTTCTGGGATTTGCCTCTCCCTATACCATAATGAACTGGCCAATTGAGTTTGTCACAATGGTTGGATTCCCTCACAAGAGAGAAAACTCTGGATGGAAATGAAAAACCAACGTGTTCCAGGTGCAAGGAAAGAAGAAAATGCAAAAAGTCTATCAATCCATAATGTTTCCCGTATTTTAGTAATTCACTCAAAAATATTCTCTCCAATGGAAAAGTTCAGAGGCAAATTGAATGTTGTCATTGACTTTTCTTTAGAAATTTAGATATGAGCAATTATGCAGCAGACAATGTGGCTCCTTGTCGTTTTAATCTATATGCACTTTCGAATCACAGTGGGAATACTCACAATGAGCATCACACAGCATATTGCAGATACCCTTATAATGGCACGTGGCATGAATAAAACGATTCACACGTGTCCTCAATTTCATTAAAATCGCTTGTGAGTGGGGAGGTATATGTCCTCTTTTATGAACAGGAGGAAACAAAGCAGCACTCTTGATATGATTTTTATTCTCTTTCCATAAACTAAATTATGTTAATTTATTTGTATTTCATGATTCTTATTGGAGAAATTACAATATATTCAGTTAAAACTTATTAGAAATATTTGCACCTCATTGAGAATGAAAATATGAATCTAAATCAAGTATTGTTCTCAAACAACAGAACTCCAACACTGTTCTCGACGCGCATTTCACCAACCAAGTTTATGTCTTCAGGATATGAAATAAACTAGTTGCTAAGTCGAAACCTGGCCTTCATTACTACCGAAGTGCACTTTTACTTGTAGATATACATCAATGATTTTGGATAGAACTTTTGCGGTAAAAAGGCTCGTGAAAGTTCCCGTTAATACTCAACAGAGTGATTCATATGGAGATGTAGTTCTCACGCCACACTTTTCTATTTTCAGACTTTCGAAAGTATCCAATAGCCTAGTGTATTGATCTCAACAATGGCATACAGTGTTCGTTTATTGTATAGCCGTTCTCAAAATCGTGTTACGTGACACTTGACTTTTCTGGTCTCTGAAATCGTTGTGTATTCTTTTGAACGAGTTTCAATAGATCGCTTCTTATAGCCGATATATTGTTTGTCACAGTCCTCATAGTTCATTTATCTGAATTTGGTAAGGTTTTCGTTCGTGTTGAACTAACATTTTCAAACGGCATCTTCCCAACGCAGCTGAAGGTGTGAACATTAGAACATTTCAGACCAGTTACTATTCCTCCAACTCTGTCGAAGATTTTTGAGTATGCAATTTTAGAGAGCCTGGACGATTTTATCGGCTCACACAGTATTCTGACTCTAATACAACATGTTTTCCGGTGTGGTAAATCAACTCAAAGTGTCCTACTATCTTTCTACGACGACTTGATATAATTTATTGACTCAAGCGAGTGTTAGTTAGTTAGTAAGTTAGTAAGTTAGTTAGTTAGTCCTTAGCTGGGAAAAGTTTCTCAACTTCTGAGAGTTGTCGTTCGTACGGGGGCGACAGCTGATTAACGGAAAAACAGATTTCAAACAGATTTCTTTTTAACAGTTCTTTGTGATTTGGGCAGGGATTTTGATTGTGTTGATCATACCAAGCTATGAACAATTTCGGATCGTCTGAATAAGAGGAAATTCACATTCATGGGTTTCATCTTTTCTCAGTAACATAATGCAGTGTGTCTCACTCAGGTTTGACAATGGTGATGTTCATTTGTTGTCAACATCAGAAATGAGATCGGTCCAGTTGGGAGTACCCCAGGGATCTGTACTTGGGCCACTCTCATTTCTATCATATACAATAATATAGACAGGAAAACACCATATTCTGCAGTTACTGCCTATGCAAATGATATTAGTTTGGTGATATCTACTAAAGCTACGAATAAATCAACACGAAAATGCAAATATACTCGGGATGTAGTTTTGAACTATGTTAGACCTGTTTTCAAATGTGAGAAATCTTATTCAATCCACTTTCACAACTATCAGAATTGAACCGATGATATTCAGGTGATTGTTAATGACTATATTTTGAGAAACACCCATGATGCTGCTAAATTTATAGGCATTCAAAAGGATAAGAGTCTTTCTTGGAATGGGCACTGTGATCAACTAGTTTCAAAATTAAGCTCATTAACCTGTCTTTTCAATAACTTGAGAAATTTTCTCAACATAAACCAACTTATGTCTGTTTATCATGCTCAGGTCGAATCCAGGTTGTAATATGGTATATGTCTGTGTGTGGTGTAGATCTGCAATGAGCAAAAACTTATTTATGTATCAAAAATCTATCCTACGCTGTTTGTTTAACGTTCCTCGACAGTATTTATGAAGAAATATTTTCATTACATACGAAATTTTAACTCTGGTTAGATAATATATTCTCAATAGCGATATTCATTCTCAATAGCGATATTAATGATAAAAACACTCGGCAGAAGCAAATGATACACGTTACATCGGCTAAGTATGAGATAACTGAAAGTGTGCCAAAACGTATTGGGCCTAAAATTCACAACTGTTTAACGAAGGAATTGAAGTCAATATGCAGCCTTTCGGTGTTTGAAAGAAAATTAAATCGTTTTTTTTTAGAAAGATGTTCAAAAACTCTTGACAGTTTGATTTGCTACTGAGTATATTTTTCTTGTTCATTCTTGTATATAAATATATTTTGTTTTGTCCTTTTATGTATAATGACTATATCCTATACATTTTTTTGTCAATTTAGGGAAATTATCAATTTGAATTTGATTTTGACAAATGTATGTGTCGTGAATTTTTTATCACGACGGTATGTTTACTCCGTCTTCAGTAACGTCAGATATTCTAANAAAAAATATTGCCATTTTTAAAAATATCCCTAGACTTTTCCGATGTGTGTATTATGAAATACCCAAGTTGTGAGGACTGTGACGTCTGTCAGACTAAGCGAGCCATTCAAATTCGTTTCAAAGAACACGAAGCACATTATGGAGCTTCAAGAACACTATCGAAAATTGTTGGCACGTGGTACATGACACTAGACTTTTTGGCGCTTTCGAGAGTCTACGAAAAGTCTTATCTCAAACAGCCTATTGTTTTTCATTTTATGGATCACTCTGTTGAAAATTATCGAAAACTTATCGACAATCTCGACCCAAAATGATTCATGTGTATCTGAAAGTTGGAATTAGAGTGTACCCTGTTGGATATAAATATGTAAGGTTCAGAGTTAGTTGCAGTTGTGGTGTTTGGGAGCAATGCTTGTGTTGGATTCATTTTACGCCAGACGTTTCTGTTCTTCCTTTCATTAAAAATATGAATGCCGAATCCCCGCAGACGTGGGATTGAACATAAATGTAATTGTTGGGAGCGTTATGTTTTCTATTCCCTGAATGCTTCGATCACTGGAGAAATTAACAGACACATATTGGATGTATTCTGTGAATTGTATTCGTTCCCAGAAAGAGCAGCATGTGATTGGGAAAATGAATGTATACTGTGCCTATTCAGTATTATTCTTGACCATGAAACGAGTGGAATGTTCAGGAGATTATATACATTTGGATCAGATTTTGTTTTGTCGTGTATTCAATGTACGAAACAAAATGATAATCCTTACACAAATGATACAATTATCTAAATTCAGTTGGATTCTAAAATGAGTACTGGTAATGAAGGCTGTGCATTTTACATTTCAAACACCAAAGAAACGCACAAAAATCGGATTCAGAACAGTTATTTCTCTGTCTATACAGCAGAAGCTATAGCTATGGAGAGAACTTTGATGTGTATCGCTAAAGAAAGTATTGGTTGGTGAAATACGTTTCGAGAAGAATCCCTTGCTGAGTAAATGTTTTGAACACAATGAAGACAAAACTCCGGTTCGATTGAATCAGGAGTATATAAGCCTACTTGTGGCTCTTGCCCAAAAATATTGGCCAAACAGGAAGAACATTTTCCCAAAGAACTAAAGAGCTTAGAAGTAGTTTCGTGAATGAAAAGACCAATTCCACATTTGCAAACCACCTTTCAGCCGAAGGACATGAGAAAAGTTTGGAATTCAATCTTCTAGAATGTTCAGAAATCAATTGATTCGAGGATTCTGGTAATTTACTGAACGATCAATTAGGATTCAATAACCCTCCGTTACTAAATATTTTTTCAAATGTGGAAACTGGAACATTAGCTGAAGTAATTTGATTCATTACAAACTCAGGTTTAACTGGGATACTTGAAATGTAAGTACTTCAAATTGTAAAATTAGGTATATTCAGCATTGAATATGTAGAATATAGTTAGTGAAGACACTCCCGAAGAAGCCATTGTATGACGAAATACGTATTGCGTTTCTATAAAACTGTTTGGAGAAAATCTCACAATAAAGTGTTTTTGAATAAGTTAAGTTATGGATTTTCATCATGTATCGGCCAATTCCATCATATACTTTTCTCAAATATATTTTCAGTTCCATAAATTCAAATGTGAATAAATATAATATGTTCACACGTTTCAAATATTCTCCCACGGATATTGGCTTTATGTTCCGATACTTTTGACATAGTATAAAGGATCTTTATACTATGCTTTTGAAAACGGAATATGACTATCGGCAACAATAACAAGATGACTGGTAATTCAGATATATCAGAATTACGAAAGAATAAAAAAATTGTGTACCTATATCTCTCTGCAGATGCAATATTTTGGAGTTGTTTTCAGAAATGGAAGAAATATCACATGCAACTGAAGTATAATACTGCCATAATATAATAACTGATAACATAAAATTGGTTTCATCATTGGAATATTGGCGAAAAACTGCAAAACAAACGATTATGGTTATAAATAATTACTACAGGTTGAAGGGTGTTTTCAATTAGAGTTCGATTTGCATTTTGTAGGAAACTGAATATATTTATTAATGAACTTGGGCAATCTGTTTCTGCTGAATTATCGAATTCATCATTACAGAGTGGGGAAGAGTTGATTATTATTTTTTCGGGTTCATGACATTCCAAGTCATAACTTTCTGCACACTTCACAAAAAAAAGATGGAACTGATTATCAATGCAGTCAAATATTTTCCAGCTAATGTAACTAATGATTAGAGAGAGTAAATATAACCTGCTATATGCTAGACAATTACAAGATTGTTTATTCAACTAATGCTTTAATGGCATTTTACTAATCCAAACGGTAATTGCACTCGACATACATAATTTAGAATAGAATGATAATCTCGCACATAAAATCTTCATGGAATTCTATGAAATGATGATGAGATGGAACTGATTCAAATTACCTTATGGAAAATGTATTTCTATCGGAAATTGAGTGGGAATCTCACGTGGGAATGGAAAATTGTTTCAATGAGAAAAATCATGAAATTGATTTTTAGTATTGAAACTGTAACGTAACATTTCATATTTCCACTTTGCAGCTAATTCCACCTGATATGCCTGAATAACTTTCCTGAAAACTTTTGCTTGAGTACAATGTTGAATATTTATCAGGTAGTTGAATTCGAATTTCTCAATTTATTGATTTTGTTCCAAAACTGGACCTCTCCCTGTGAGTAATGCATTGATCCATTTGTTTTCTTCAAGGACAAAATACAAGTACTACAGAAAAATCCTCAAGGCGCTCTATGAGCGGTGCCTGTGCAAAAGTAGCAATTCACGTTTGATGTGAATCGCTGGAGATTAAATTCATTTAAAAAAACTGTCTCAGGAAATTTATTGTACATAAATCTACGATTGGGAGAGCTTTCAAATTTTGAAGTTCCAAGTGTACTGAGTTGCACCTCAACTTTTTTTTGATGTCCCAGACTATCAAACAGTGTTCCAAGCTTTCGAGAAGCAGCCTTTGCAATTCCAGCGATTGTGCTAAGGCATATTGGTGTCCATTTTTACCCTTAATGAACTTATCGAAGCAGAAAGTGGAATTGTCTGACCTTATATTATTACATGCGGTTCAGAGTCATTTATTTTCGATGCCTGGGTTTTCGTGGCATTGATTTGAACCTGGTTACTTTCAGCCCAAATCGAAATCACCTCTAGATCCTCACTAAGATATGCAATGTTGAACTATTGATCGAAAGTCAATTGAAAGTGTAACTCATGTAATTCTACAGGGTTCCCTCTCAAGGTCATTTCTTGCAGTTTCATGGGCCTAATGCGTTTGTCATATTTTCTGATGGCCTACATTCCTGCAAATTTTATGTCCTGTACTATTCACTCCAGGTTATTTGTTAAATATTTGTCATATTCTTCTCTTCATGATTCGGTTGTCTACAGATTACCTGCCTTATATGATATTATGCCTCACATTAGAATGACTAGACACGATCTTTTGCGTCCCTTTGTTGCGTTACCGTCCTCTAATATCTTTGTTCTGCAGTTCGGTGAAAATGTAACATATGGTGCTGTAGCTGGTATAGATGAACATTTCAGAAAAGCTTGAGAACAAAATGGATGAGGAAACGGTTCAGGATGACTCTTCTATGTTTCCAGATGTTTCCACGTAACGTAGCCACAAGGTCGGCACCACATCGAAGCTGACCAGAATATCCGTCGGCTCCAGCTTTAAGCTCCTAATTTTACCAAAGAAGTATGTGGAGTCCTTGACCTAGGAGTTGGTCTTTCCCACATGGGGTTATACGAGCGAGGCCAGATGTCTCGCCAACAGAAAAGAAGAAGCGGTGAACCTCAATCAAATATGGAACCCCATTTTAAGGGATTCGAGAATAACGAACAGGACAACAGGCAGCAAGATTGTTAATGTTCCAGGTTCAAGTGCCGGTACGAATACAGGTACAAATGCAGGTACAAATACAACGGATTACCTGACAAGGCAAAAATACGCTTTATGAAGCCTAAAAGTTAGTCATCGGACAGCAAGCCATGATGGTTAAACCTCTGAAGAAGCTAGCCACTCGCGCCAGCGAAACGTCGGGAAGAAATTCCAAAAATCCACGGCTTTCAAATTCTAAAAGCAATGACACTGAGCTTAAGAACACCCTGAAATGAAGAAGACTTCAGAAGCCCTTGCGAGAATATGTTTTACGCATCAGAAGCAGACCATAAGAAAAATGATAAATAGAGCTCATTTCTTTATTATAATTACATTATTATTTGAGGAAACAAATT
The DNA here is from genome assembly GCF_000500325.1 of Leptinotarsa decemlineata. Lineage (NCBI taxonomy): Eukaryota > Metazoa > Arthropoda > Insecta > Coleoptera > Chrysomelidae > Leptinotarsa > Leptinotarsa decemlineata. The sequence goes on from NW_019289711.1 coordinate 200,560, forward strand.
CACGTTCATCAATCTCCTAGAAAAGTTACGAATCTGCGTAAATGAATTGAATAAAAACTGAATTCTTTTGAAGAGTTCTTCTGAAGGGTCGAAACATCAGTATCCAAAATGAAATGCATTATTTGTCATAAGACAAATGGTAATACAAATCAAGTAGCTTATGCTGGAAGAGTAGTTATATTTCTACATTACGAATAACATTTTAATGTCTATATTCTGATGCCCATTATTGGACTCGGTGTGTCCCCAAAGTTGAGACAAAATCTAGCTTCAGCTAGGTTAGGTAACTGATTAGGTTTTCTTTCATCAATAATCATATACTCAATGATTTTGAAATGGATTCAACAGACATCTATTGTTCCTAGTGAAAAATGTAATTTATCGCATTTTCATGTTGTGTTTCTGACTATCTTTTTTGAGAAAGAGTATTTTGAAGTGATTTAATATCTTCTCCATTTTGGAATTTTCGGAAGTTCATCTGAAAATTTCATCCACTACACCATATTCTACACCTCTTCCTGCAGATCTATTTTGTTAGAAATTCTATAAATGTACAGTGTCTGACTGGTAACCCGCTAATTGTTTCCCAATATCCTTCATGTTTTTATTGACCCATTTTCTCCGCTGGTTACACAAAGCTAATTCAGGACCACTAAAAGAAGACGATGATCCATATCCAGCGTGTTTGTCCTCCTCTGGACAAAATGAGTTCAACCTTGCATCGATTATCCGGCCTATTACCATTGATGGAACCATGGTACGTCCAAACAGTGCTATCTGATATTTGATTATATATGCAACTTTATTGGGCTATGATGTCTGATGTATATATTGGTATGTATAACAGATATATATTGACATAATATAGTTTTCGAAACGTTACTTACCATCAATCGTTCAGGAAATAATTGATTGAATCACTCACCTGCAACAAAAACGAATATGAATGAATGACATGAAGGAAATTAAACAAAAATAGTCAGCATGATAGTTCAAAATATGTGAAAATGGGAAGTGATATGCTTCGGTTCAATCAAGTTGACGAAACATCGAAGTTATGTTTTCAGAAAATTGAAACGGAGGTGTCCCTTACTAATTATATTTTTGATTAGTGCTTTTGATCAGAATCATCTCCAAAGCAGCATAACAGCAATTGGATTTTTTCCATGCCAAAGTTATTTTATTTTCAGTAATCTCTGATGATTTATGAATAGCGAATTAGACATGTTTTGGAATAGTGGCCACATGACGCTTCTGGGCTCTATATAAAGTAGAGCAATCCATCTCATTACCCACCATTCATTGACAGTCTATCTGGAACCTTTAGAGCGCCACAGGAGGGTTACAAATTTGTCTGAAGGTGGTTGACAATGTTTCATGGTGCATTTCATCAGTTCGGACTTCCATTGCCTGATATGATATAAAATGATTTGAAATCCTTGAAAGAATTTATAAAAATCAAAAAGATTAGCTAAAAAATAACATTTATATTAGGCATGAAATTGAAAGAACAATGAAATGAAATACAAGCAACAATTCAAAATTGAACAATTAACAAGTAATGAAAATTAAGAAATTAAAAGATAAGTCACGACGTTCTGATTGTTAGTATCTACAATCGTCTCTGGGTGATAACTGGACTTATTCCTCCGAGATCTGACTATTTATAGAACATTCGAGTGCTTTCACCTATCCTTTTTTCTCAAGCTTGAGAAAGCTATTGTATAGCGTAACACGTGTCGCGGTTTTTGTAAAACCCTTTATAGTGAAAATCACACAATAAACTGAATTGATGGGTTTTTTTTTATTGTGAAATTACTTCAAGACACTGAAGAGGCAGTTACTTAGCAGAGGTATCTATGTTTATAATGAGGATAACACTCTACGTATACTTAGTTTAATTTTCCTCTTGAAGATGATCACTTGGTGATCGAAACACGTGTCTAGGTGTTGGGATGAAACACTAGTAATATTCAATTTGAATTTCGCCAACTACGCGAAGGGAAAACATTCTCTATCGATTTAACTATCAAATAGAACCTTTATGTAGGTAACTGTCATAATATTGAAGATAATGAAAAGTTACACTAACGTGGTGTTAGTTACTTCAAGTAATGTAACAAACAGACAATCTTGGAAAGTCCCCAAAAATTGCTTCGATTTTGATTTTGTTTTTTATATTTCTAGAAATCAGGAACCTTTCGAGCCCAAACAATATGAATAATAATCATACAATAAATTCTGTTTGAGTTGGCTGCTTATAATTGTCTTCCAATATTGATTGAAACTGATTGTTTCATTGGTTATTATCATACATTCCCTTGGAGCAATATAAATAATCAAGTCGGCGATTCAAAAGTTTTTATATTCAAATAAAAAAAATTGATGAAAATCAGCTTCGAAGCTGATCCCGGAGACTTTCGAGCAAAACACTTCGCTGATTCGTCTACGTTATCTTATTCTCTAAGCGATCGATATCGATTTGAATCTGGGAATTCTGTGGCTGATCCAACATCGAATGGATAGAAAAAGAATATCCTTGCAGGAACTGATCTTTCAGTTCAATGAGATTTATACATTATGCAACGACTCTTCGTCTCACGCATACGAACCGATTCAGCAGAAAAACTTTTGGCCTCAAAAGCTATGAAAAATTCAATCTTATTGCCGGATATACACTGAAGACATAACGCAAAGTAATTCTTTGCAGGAGAGAGAGAGAGAGAAAGAAAGTAATTTTAAAATTGATGCAGTGTTCGGAAATTGTGATATAGGTTTGTTATGGGTTCACTTTAGTTCCATTCGATTTTTACTTCTGAAATAGTGTGATATTGAATCTCATGTACAGTATAGTGATAAAAACCCTTTTACGTATCCTTTTTTTATTTGGGATATTTCAACGAGAAACTTCATTTTTTCTCAAGGACAAAACACAAGCACTACAGAAACATTCTTGAGGCGCTCTCAGAGCGGTGCCTGTACGAAAATAGTGATTCACATTGAATTTGAATCGCTGGACATTGAATCCATTTGGATAAACGTTCCCAGGAAGTTAATTTCACATAAACGCAATTCTCCAGATGAAATAGTTCTCAAACAGTGAAGTTCGAGGCGTAGGGGAGAAGAGGGACACTTGATCCCTTTGGGAGACTTGGTACATTAATTTTTAAGAGCCACTGTAGACCTGAAATTATTTGAACTTAGCGACATTGGTTGCCTATAGTACATGTACACTTTGTATCTCAGTGTTATCTGTCATAATGGAGTAGATTCAATGGCCGGCAGATGATGTTTGTGACCACATCGGAGAAAATTTTCGTAAGTATTTCAGTTTATATTTCGCTTATTTATATTACACATTATTAAATTTTGTTTAATTCATTTCAAGGAACATATTAAATAGTTTCAAAATATACCAAGAAACTAGGATTAAGTTGGAAAGATTGTACACATAGTTTGATTCAATTAACTCAGGTGTCTGGGGGATACTTGGTACGTTATTGCTTGGGTGATTTGATCCCCGGATCAACTCTCCCATATAAAATGTACCTTGCAATTCAAGTCCAGTCTTCCAAGTGGTTGTTTCATTTGCTTATTTTTTTATTCTCAGGTTGTCCATCATGCCAAAAAAATACAAAAGAAAAATTGAAGCTCGTCCAAGAGTACCAATTAATGAAAATAGTTTACGATTAGCAGTGCAGGATGTGTTATATGGGAAATCTATTCGCGGAACGGCAGAACGGTTTGATATTAGCGTTATGACCCTGAAGCGATACGTGCGCAAAAAACAAGCTGCCTTACTGAATAATAATCAAGAAGACAAAAGATATGGTCCAGATTACAGACAAGCACTAATTTTTACTCCTACAGAAAAACAAGACTTGAAAAACTACTTAGAGACTGCTAGTAAATTGTATCATGGACTATCTCCTTGTAATGTAAGACAGGCTTACCAATATCTATGTGAAAATGAAAAAACTGTCCCACCAAAGTGGTGTGAGAAGAAGGAAGCTATTTATGATTGGTTCTATGGTTTTATGAATCGCCATAAAAGTTTATCGCTCAGGGTCCCGGAGGCTACAAGCCTTTCACGGGCAACTGCGTTCAACAAACATAATGTGGGTAATTTTTTTCAAAATCTTAAGAGCTTAGTGTTAAGGTATGAATTTCGTCCAGACCAAATATGGAATATAGGCGAGACAGGCTTAAGTACAGTACACAAACCAAGAAAAATCATTGCTTGTCGTGGATTGAAACAGGTGTCCAAAATCACATCAGGAGAAAGAGGGGAGCTTGTAACAGTTTGTGCTTCCATTAATGCCGTAGGGAATCACTTGCCACCATTCATGATTTTCCCTCGCAAAAATTGGCAGTCGAGGATGACAGATGGTGGACCACCAGGTACTGAAGGTGCAGCATATCAAACTGGATGGATGACTGGTCCCAACTTTTTGAACTTCCACAAGTTTTTTGTGAAGCATGTTCGATGCAGCAAAGAAAACCTGTGCTTAATGATATTTGATCACTATCGACTCTATCAATTTCGCTAAAGAAAATCGGATCCATCTAATTACAATACCTCCACACACATCACAAAAATTACAGCCCCTTGATAGGATATTATTCGGCACTTTGAAAACTTCTTACAACTCAGCTTGTGATTACTGGATGGTATCTCATCCTGGACGACCAATGACTATCTACGACATTGCTGAATGTTTGGCAATCCGCAATGATGCCAAGGAACATTCAGAAAAGTTTTGAGAATACTGGAATTTGTCCGTTCAACTCAGAAATATTTACAGACGAAGAATTTTTTAGTTCTTTCGTGACTGACAAGGAAAACACTGACAACAGCCTCGTCGAAACGAATCCCGCAACTGCTAATATGCCTGATGTACCATCTTCACCAGCTCATGCATAGACTCGAATTTGAATACTTGTGATGCACTGTTTGAAACCTTTGGGTTTTTGTTCAAAGACAAAATACAAGCACTATTGAAAAATCCTCAAGGCGCTCAAAGAGCGGTGCCTGTGTGAAAGTAACGATTCACATTTGATTTGAATCGGTGGAGATTGAGTCCATTTGGAAAAAAGTTCTCAGGTAGTTTATTTCACATGAACGCAGTTCTCCGAATGGAAAAGTTCTTGAACGGTGAAGCTTGAGGTATACTGAGTTGAACCTCAATACAATGACCAACCACAGTTGTGTGGTTGGTCATTGTATTTCGTATATGTACCGCGCTTGGTAGAATCGAATGTTCTATGTCACTGGAACACTTTCCGTGAAAGTATCTATAGAAGAGAGACAAATCTCCAACTTTTCTTCGATGTTCCAGGCTATCAAGATTGCACGTGACGTTCGCATCTCCAATTAGGCGGATGGCTCTTTTCTGGATGGAATACAGCAACTTCAGGGTATGCTTGGGGTCAGAGTTCCACACATAAAACAATACTCCAAAGAAGGTCTGATCTGAGCTAAATAAAGCATCAGAAGTTGCTGAGGTGTGTACTGTTTTCTGGTTTGGAACAGTGTTCCAAACTTTTAAGAAGCAGCCTTCGTAATTCCAGCGATATGATTGTGTCAAGACATATTGGTTTCCATCTTAACCTCCAACAAACTTATCGAAGCAGAAAGATGAATTGTCTGACCTGACATTATTATATCCGATTCGGAGACATTTATCTTCTTGGATAAAATCGATGCCTCGGTTTTTGTGGCATTGAATTGAACCTGGTTATTTTCACCCCAACTCGAAATCACTTCTAGATCCTCATCACTCCTAGATCCTCATCAAGACATGCAAGCTCCTGCTGCTGGTGAAGATGTGCCTCCGGAGCTGATGCCCTGGAATTCAAATGAAATGACGAGACAAGTGTGCTGTCATCAGCAAAGCGATATATTGGAGTCTTAGTTCATTCCAATAAGTCGTTGATATGCAATCGAAATAGGGACAATATGGAGACAATATGGACCCCTGGGGAACACCAGCGTTGATGGTGAAAGTATTCAAGAGATATTCATCGCCAGCCACTTGCAGGGAACATTCTTTCAGGAAGCTGAAAAGCCATACTGAAAAATGATCCGACAAATCATAGCATCGAAGTTTGGCCACCAAACCCTGATGCCACACACGGTCAAAGGCCTTAGAAGTATCAAGCGCAACACCTCTTGATTCTCCAAGTTTCTCTTTTGCGTTATTCCAGCTGGTTAACGAAAAAACATATCCTAAACAGATATGATAGAAGGTCTCCTGTTGATCTCTGTTCCCGGAAGCCATATTGATGATCGCTCAAGATGTTGAATCCTTTCAAATATTTAATGATATAGTTGTTTACGACTTCCACTTTCTCCATGATTGTTGCTATCACTGATACCAATGCGACTGGTCTACAGTTAATTGGAAAATTTATCTAGCCCTTTTTGGGAATAGGCTGAACGCAAGCAATCTTTCAACAAGAAGAAAACACTTCTTTTTTTTAAGGTTGCAGGTTGAGAAGCCTGCAAAATACTGGTGCGAATTCGCTTCGAAAATGTGTCACATTTTAAACTTTCCTTATTCAATTTCTAAGGGTGCTTGTTATCAAGAGTTATGACAGTTGAGGTTATCATACAAATATGTCCTCCTTGAAATGAAAATCGAACTGTTTCTGATTTCTTAAGAAATATTGGACTTGTTTTGTTGGCGGTCCTGCACACATATAGTGTATACGTAGGAAGTTGAAACTAACATTGTGCAATCATGAGACATGTAACTTAGGCTCAAATTATCATATTGAGAAAATAATTGGATTTTGAAACATGTTCTGCGATTTTTTGTGAACCCTCTCACAGTGTGAATCTCACTAGAGTTTTAAAATAGATTTCCGTCAAGTATCGGAGAGTTCTATTCAATTCTTGAAACAGGATGACAGAACGAGGAATAATTACAACTCAAAAAATAATCTGTTTAAAAACTGTTTTTCCGTTAATCAGCTGTCGTACCCCTACGAACGACAACCCTCAGAACTTGTGCGAACTAAGGATTAACGAGGTCTTACCTTGTAACTGCTCCGTTGTAACTGTTCCTTTTTTTCGCAGTAGTAAAAAGGCGGATGTTGTGAATAACCGATTAAATAGACTACTAACTTTTCAGAAGTTTCGAAGTGCAGTTAACATACTCTCAAATAAAATATTTATATTTGATAGTAATAGGGCCTTTCAACGGAAATTTGCTCATAAGTAATTCATTGGGTAATGATTCCAATATAATATTTTAGCTTCTCTCTCTGATATAAAATAGATCAGTGTCATAAAATCCCTTCAGGGTATTATCATCAAGTAGAAAGTGCAAGGACTGCAAAAGAAGTAATTTGTAAGATAATGACTTTGAGGATTGGTCTTTATGGGACTATAAATTCTTGACTCAACTGCACGTAATCATACATACTCCTATCAGATAGTATTCCTGAAAAATTTCTTTGAAAAATATCTGCCACATAGATGAATATCGGTGGAAATATTTTGACGATAATAATTTCACTAAAAGTTGAAATTATTACGAACCAACGATAGGAAAGTTTTCCCAAACACGTATGAAAATGAAAGGATGTTATATTTTCGTCTAAGGGTAGTTTTTCATCATCCACTTAATAGGCTGCAAAACTTAAGGAGAAATTATAATGTACATTTCAATTTTACCACATTCGTTATCTAATTTCGTTTTTTTGTAAATTGTCATTTTAGATGTGATAAAGACGATTATTACTAGGTTGACTGGCCATATTGTATTCTCCATCCTGTACTCACAATAATTCCTCAAACATTCCGATTAGTTCCAAGGATTGAATGATTTTTTGATCTCCACTGAAAATTAATTTTTCATATAGCGTCTTCCAACAGTCACTTCCGAACAATTGATAACTGCCATTTTGTTGTCAAATTAGTTATCATATATTCAGTCTGCTTTGCCAAGTCACCATGGACGGATATAGCATTCAGCAACACGTGCAAATAATGGAACTTTTCATCAAAATGGGTGTTTTGTTCGGGCAACGTACCGCGCGCTTCGCCAATTTCACGGTCGCCATTATCGTTCTACCGAAGAAACTCTTCGAAATGTGATGGATAAATTTGAGTCCACTGGTTCAGTGAACGATCGACCAACACCCGTACGTCGACGCAAGATCTATCGAAAACATTGTCGCTGTCTGTGAGAGTGTGCATGAGAATACAAGACCGTTCATTTTGCGTCGTAACTTGGGCTTGACCCGTAAAAAATTCAAATGACCCAGGAATTGATGGTACACGACCATATACAACGACATGTGTTCCCTGAATCAGGTCTGAGGCAGTTGGGAACTGACCCTAATTTTCATCGAAAAGCATCTTCAGCGGTGACGCTCATTTCTGGATGAATGAGTATTTGAACAAACAAAATGCTCAAATATGGAACGGTACCAATCCACATGAGATCCAAAAGCGTCCATACAATGGAATCTGGTGGCTCTGAGAAACGATTGGGGTTTTGTCGTTGGTTTATGAATACATGTGGACTGTGTTTAATAGAAATAACTCCCATTATTGAAGTAGACATAATCCATTTCTAGTCCATCTCCACAATCCGCAAAGACAATTCAGTATTAATGTTTGGTGTGGTCTATTAGAGGCAGAATTATCGGTCCATTTTTCTGCCACACCCGGTTACAATAACTTATTAATAAGAGTGTTGGAAGAGTTTTGCGATTATCTTGATCTGGAGGCTCGTCAGATGATATATTTTCAGCAGGATGGAACACCAGCACATAATAACAGTGGCGTAAAAATAATGTGGCGAGACTGTTTTGAAAACAGTTGGATTGCTACAAATGGTCCTGTTGAGTGGTCTCCCCCAGGTGTACAAAATAACACATAATAATATAGATGAACTGACAAATTATATTGAAACTATTAACAATAGAATTGATGGCCAAATTGTGTTGAAAGCAACAAGTAGTACCTAGAGAATATTTATAGCTGTTTATTCGCCTGAACCAAGAAAATTTTTGTTCTAGTGAAAGGAATGAATATTTTCACATAATTTGCTCATTCTCAACTTTAGGAAGGGAGGTGATTTGAGCTTTGTTGTTGATAATGTTATCACGAATCGAAATGCATGGTGAAATATAGGGTGTTCCATTTGGAAAAATATTATTTTATCAAATATTTTTGAAACGAGAGTTTTCAGCATCGAGAAGGCTATTGAAAATGCTACCAGGTTGCTCAGTTAACCGAATTCGTAGCAATAATAACAACGGAGTTGGCAATGGTGCCGATTTAATTCAAAACACCCTGTATACTGTCTTCAAAAAAAGTCATTTCTTTTCATTATAAAGACGTAAGTATTATCCTACTGAACCAGCAAAAATTGTTTCCATTTCAATCTGTAAATAGAGTATTATGAAGCAGAAAGTTCCATTTGAAAATTGTCCACTCTGTACTTCAATAAATCTCTATTTTGTATCACATATGAAGTTTATGTTCTTTTTCATGGCCTGTATTTTTGAGTTTTATGATTCTGGAACAGCTAACCCAATAAAAATTGAATGTCAACATTTCCCGTTTATACTATTTATATTGGTTCTACCAGTCACCATTTCAGTTGATATTCATTTCAAATGGATGGAAACAAGAGGCCGAGTGAAAATATTAATTTCAAAATATTCGTTGGAAAGTGATGAATAATGCAACGGGTTAGGTTAGGTTAACCTTTTAAGGTGTTACCTAACCTAACCTAACCTTACCTAACCTAACCTAACCTAACCTAACCTAACCTAACCTAACCTAACCTAACCTGACCTTTTAACGTGTTAAGAATCACACGTTGAAAGCTAAGACCTCGTTAATCCTTAGCTTGCACAAGTTTCGACCTCTGAGGGTTGTCGTTCGTGGGTGCGATAGCTGGTTAACGGAAAAAATATATTCAAAACAGATTTCAAACAGCGTAAAAAGTATTCTTGGAAGTAGTTTATGGAAATGAAAAAGTAATGAAAAAATCATCTGGGCTCTCCCACCAACTTCAACTACAATTCAGACCTAATAACGGATTTCATGATATGGAAACAAATTCAACAAATAAAATTCAATTTTGATTGGGCAATTGAACAGATACTCCGAGTTTTGAATCTATTGTTGAGGGATTTCAAATCATTTTATATAATAGACAATGGAAGTCCGAACTAGTGAAATTCATCACGAAACATTGTCAATCACCTTCAAACAAATATTGTTGTCTTAGCCTAACAATAAATTATATGCTTCGAATGGATCTCAAAATTATCATATTAGGAGCTCTGTGGGAAATTTCTTGTTATATGATGCGTTTTATTCTTGCAGGGAACAACTAATAGTCCTAGCTGAAATTTTCATAGATAATCTAAAGAATGAAATCCTTTCAATCAAATTCACCAGTGATGTGGAGGTTAATACTGAATTATTTATACAACGAATAACCTCATTTGAATTTCAACGACATTGATCCATCTCTAATAGTGAATACTCGTATGTATAAATATCACTTATATTCTCAACGTCTATTATTCTGTTAGTTGTTTTCGATCATTCCAATAAAAAACCTTTTGGACATATATATTTCCCAATTCTAAACTCTCTTTTCATCGAATTTGATTTTGTGTCCGGTTTCGAGAGAATATATGTACAATCCAGAGAAATGTTCATTCAATCCTATATCACTTTTATGTCAAGTTATTCTATTCGATAATATTATAGTTGTTCAGAAATTATTCGAATCATCACAAGGTATACTATACACAACATCAGTTCCTCTCAAATCAGGTGTAGAATCTTCCAGTTGTGTTTTGAGGTTTTCGAAAACTTCAATATCAATGTTTGTTTGAAGATGGTTGACAATGTTTCGTGGTGTATTTCATCAGTTCGGACTTCCATTGTCTAATATTACATAAATTGATTTGAAATCCAGAAAAAATGTTTAAAAATATAAAAAGATTAGCTGAAAAATAACAATATATTGAGCAAAAAAACTGAAATTATAATGAAATAAAATACAAGCAACAATTGAAAATTGAAAAAA